>CAKNXH010001808.1:107261-135401 GCA_932178445.1 Andricus quercusramuli
GAAGTTTTCTCTTTCGACAAGGACTGTTTGTTTACATTTCTGTGAAATTTTCCGTGCATTTTCTTGTCGAGTAGCTGTTGGTGGAATTTTTCTACTTCTACTTTCTTCACTTCAGTTTTTAGAAGTGAAGCATCTGGATGGAGAAATGCACTTTCCTCACTTCTGATGTTGTAATTCTGGCCAAGGGTCTCGGCTTCTTGCTCCGCGTCTTTGTAAAGGAACGCTCCTTCGCCAATCATTTCGTGGTTCCTGACCATGTCTAGGAGAGGATCTCTGCCATTTGCAACGACGTAAGCTGTGCCTAGAGCAATTCGGTTATTGAGACACTGTATATAATCGCAGAACTGTCGAATTGATGTGCAAGCTTTCATACATATGCATGATCTGACGTGTGGTGATATCAAGGGCCTTAAGCTAATTCTTCGCCCATTGAAGCAACGCAATCGAGTAAAGTAGAACCGGGACAGCAAGCATGTTAGTTGCAGATACCTTGTTCAACGCCGACAGATTGTAAGACCAAATCGGTCGAAGAAGATGCGTGTATGTGCTTCGGAGTGACTGCTTCACTGATGTTACGTCCTAAATGCGGCTTTGAGGCACACCCAGGTATGTATGGGTGTGTCCAGTAGTAAGATGTCTAATAACACTTATATCCTCAAGCTCAGGGTTCCCGAGAGCGCCAGTAATCTTTCTTCTTATCAGATTAATTTTGGCACACTTGTCCAAACCAATGTCCATCCCAATCTCTGCTGTGTACTTCTTGACGATATTTACAGCAGTTTGAAGTTTGCTTATACCAGAGGCACAGATATTCAGGTCATCCATATGAAATACCTGAGTGACTTTCTGCTTGCGATAATTAGTGTCGTCACAGAGGTATTCAGAAGAATTTCGCAGTGCGAGAAATAGAGGCAGAAGTATGATACAAAGAAGCAAAGAGCCCATATGGATGGTGACGTGGTTCGTTGTGGCACGATAAGTTACGGGTGAGATAGTAAATCTAGTTTTCCAAAGGGGTATCAACCCTGCAAGCTTTTTAACAGACAGATGATAAGTCTGTTAGAGGTTCAGTCGAAAGCTTTCCGGTAGCCAATCTATGCCATTGAAAGGACACGCTGATGGGTTACAGCGTCTTTACAGGCACACCTGTCAATCAGCCAGTTCTCTTGACAGCCTGCTACACCTTTTTTCGAGCCACGTTGTTAGTACATCTCTTGTTACACAGGTTCAATTCTTTGAACAATCCTGTTGTTTAGGACAACTGAGAAGATCATATACAGCGTGTTCTTCACAAATTGGTGACCCTTAATTCTCTTAGTGGGACAATTCACCTTTTTTCGGTAGGAGTATAATGCGTCCTCACACCAACCACTGCAGAATGGGTGTTTCTGTCTTTAGATATGAAGTGAATATGCGTGCCAAATGATGGTGTGTAGAAGTAAACATCTTCCACCAAAAGTTCTTGATACAATCTGTTCCTACAGCAAAGAAGTTCTTCGTACCTATAAGTGCTTTTTCCACCGTTTCGGCAGTGACTTGTGGTCATTCCTTTCAGACCTTATGAGGTTATCGCAAAACTCCTTGAAGCAGATGATATTATCGGTATCTTCTTCTAAATCGAGTGTTTTCTGGATCTTGTATACCTCTCGCGAAAAAGTCTCTGTTTCGCTGGGCTTGGGTGGATTTTTGACAGAAACAGAGTGATTACTGAAGAGGCACGATGAGTAATCGAGAAACTGTTGATTCTTTCTGATCCATCTCTCCCTTTTCTGTAATCTCCTCCTTGCGTCAGATAACGCCCGTATTTTGTCAGCTATATGCTGCTTGGTTGTCAGTAGCTTTGACTTGTTCAGTGTGTGATTGAAGATCCTTAGTTCTTGGGTGAGCCTTCGAACCCTTTCCGTATACAGTCTACCAGATGTTATGTAGTCAATCACACACTGGATACGGGACGCATTCTGTCTTGCTCATCCAATCTTTTTGTTCAGTTGATGCAAGCTTCTTTTGGTCTATTGATCCATTGTCGGTTTTAGCCTTAGGTACAAACCGCCAATTTGGAAAAATTGTTGTTGTTTTTTTTTAATTGTGGGGAAGCGTTTTTTTGTTCCAACTCCCAGCCTGGGAGCTCTTGTCCCTGTAGTTCTAGAATTTGGTACCTTTTATTTCCAAATTTGTATGTTCAGATCCAAAACCTTAGTGAATTCTAATTTTCCTTTATTTAGAAAATCAATTTCAATTTATTTAATAATTTTCACTGAAGTCCAAATCGATTTGAATTAACATTCTTTTTGATTCATGAAATGTTCAAATGACATCAGCTTTATATTATTGTTGAACATCCAATAAGTGATCTTGCAAGTCTTTATCTTTCATTCTTTTCTCTAAATTTATAATTTGGTTCTAATCTAGGGGTCGAGTATTTGGCGATTCGTTAATTCTCTGATATCGGAGTTTCTAAATATTGATTGATTATTATGACATTGTTGATATGTATTTGGGTATTTATTACTGCATTAACAATCTTGATTTGGTATATAATTTGTATCGTTTTTGTAATAGTTTTTTGTATAGTTTATAATAATTGGCTTTTTTGTGATCTCGTGGACGTCGGCGGTATAAGGAGAGCAGGAGTTATAGGAAGTTACGCTTGGCATAATTGTTTTTCCGCTCGTCATTATTTCGGTTTTCGCAGCTGTGTATCTCTCCTTTAGAATGGATGCGGCATACACGATGTATACATGTACGTTTAAGTGTTGGAGAGGCACTCAACTCAGTCACGAGGTGTAATGACTGATTACGCATGAATACTGTGGTACCAGACTTTTTTTTTTAAATTGAGTTGGGTACTCTCAATATCCATCTGGTTACATTAATCGATGATTTCACCTTGGAGGATCCCGAAAATTCGCAGCTTCATCGATAAGCGTAGCATTCTCCTGCAAATAGATTATTTTAACCTTAAACTTTAGACTAATTCTGTCTACATGACAGTTAATCTTAGTGTCTTTTTTTCTAATTCTCTACACGATAGAGACGCATTAGGCACAACCCATACATATTCTCACTTCGGGGATTTCATTCCCTCTTATAACTGGTCACAACACTGCGTTTGCTGAGGGACAAGCCGGTGTTTCACGAGGCCTGTAGTGTCCTAGGAACATTTCGAGGCATCAGGTCAATGAGAATTCTGGTTGATGCTGAACGGGTTGTAAGTATGGGAATTCGTAACATTGGTTTGGTTTGTAGACTGCCGTTGGAAGCAGACCCGGATGATGGTTCTTCCTTGGAAGTTGGGTTGTTTACCTCCTGGCAAATAACAGCCTCCGTCGAAGTGATGACCGACTCTCTTAGGTTGGATACAGTTTCCAATTGTATTGGGCCTGATTTCGCCCGATTACGACGATAGCGTACATACGTCAATAGAAATTCCGCTATTTTGGCGTAGCAGCAATACACCAACATTTCCATGGACATCAATCCTAAACCAATATACGATTCGTGAATCAGTTTTGATTGATTATCTTCCATCTGGCGTTGTATACTCAAATAGTATCGTTGGTGTTCGATCTCATCTAGAGCCATTTCGTTATCTTTAAAGTTGTTATTTGTTGCACCATGCGTGGATCCGATCTCAATTGATTTTGAATTTACAAATGGAAATTGAACCTGATGGAGGCCTTTTGGTAATTCTGAGAGGTTCAGATGAAGCCGTGGTTCATACATAATTATGGGGGTATCCCTTGTCGGCTCAAGTCTGTCTAACGAAATCTGTTGATTGGTCTTGGAAGGCCAAACCGAATTAGTGGTGACCTTTGCTTGTATTGAATATATCCAGCCGTTGAGTGTAGGTATGGCTTTTCAGTAAGATTGTGGATTGTAGTAGACTATGATGATGTACAATTTTAACGAAGACAGTGTTGGTCTCAACAAGAGCTGGGATTCACAATTCGGGAAGCTTTGCTACCTCGTATATCGGAAAAGTACCGGGGCAAATGGTGTGGGCGCTTAATCTGGTGCATTGTGCAAGCTCTGTTCTTGTCATGAGCAGATAGGTCCTCTCTGATTCTTCCATTGAGATGTGGGAAAATTCTGCTGGTACAAATGATTTTCCGTTTCCGTTTCCTAAAATAGATCGTTGAACGGGGATAGAATGCATCTTATATAAGACAAATTCTGTTCTTTCTGTAAGTGGGAAGTCTAATGAAACTTGTAACTTTCCTTCTTTAAAAACTACGTTGTGACGGCGACTTGAACAAGCTTTTCCACACTCACCTGGGGTCCAGAGACTGGAAACGTAAATTTAGGAGCGTGGTCTTGGATGTTTCTAAATATCGGCTCCAGCTGTCCTGATGTGAGTGGCAAAGGGTGGAAATATCCTCTGTGTGCTGCGTGGATAACATCTAGAAGTCGATTTGCTGATCGAAGAAATTTATCGATGCTTGCTTCAATTGCGTAGAGCATCTGAATTACTAGGCCTTTATGTTTAATCTCTTCGAGATCAGAGGTAATTTTGCCTACTTGTTGGGTGGTTTCAGCGAGTCTACGTCTGAGGATAGCTTGTTCTGATTCTTGCCTTTTGATCACTTGATGGATGTCTTCTAGTTGAGATCGAACCAGATGCATCTGTCGTCCTATTAGGTGCGACAGGTCAGCTTGAGCCTTATTCTAGTTATTGATTTCCGTTTCCATAGTCTGGCCATCTTCATAGGTGAGAAGTCCTGCGTCTGGTCCGATAATACCTCCTAGAAACCCCAACATTGGCGTCGTTCTTCGTCTTCTCATTTTTTGTGGCAACCGGTAGGGGAGTTTCTTAACAGTGGCTCGCTCTCGGTCCAGTATTTCTCCCTCAGCATCATTAGCGATACTCTCTATAGCTGCCAATTTTAAGTACAACTGATAATTGTTCACTACTTATTGGCAAGATGCTCCAAACGTTGGACAACAATAGAGGGCAAGGTTTCTAATTTATCTCTGTATTTTTTGAGTGATTCTTGAAGCCGATTGGTACGTAGAAAAACTTTGATGCTTCAGGTGGTGCTAGTTCTTCTCATCGACCCAAGATGCTCGTAGTATATCCCAGTGCTAGCTTTGATTTTCAAGTTTCTGAAGAGCTCACGCGTGTCTTGGCTGGTAGATGGTGATGATGTGAGAATACTATGTACAGCAAGGTGGTCCACATCATAGTCGCGTATATTTTTCTGTTTATCCTTCTTTTACCTAAAAGGATCACAGGAATAAGCTTTTCAGGCCTATCTTAACAAGAAGTGACCAAGAGCTTATCAGCATGCTGAGAGAATCTTATACCATCGTCGATTTCGAAAATTACATTGACGATGATTTTGTCACCGAACTTTTCATTTAACGGTCTAGCCCTTTCGTCGTATCGTACTTTCGATCTTTCTTTTGATTTTATCATATTGTTTGCGGCCATTTTTTGAATTTCGTTAAATCCAATAATCAAATCTCTGTCATAAGATCCGGCAGTTTCTCATTTCTCCTCTAGTGAGAAGAAACTAGGTAGTCGAGCAATTTTTCCATAGATCAATTCAAAAGGGGTAAAATTGGTGGATTCGTCAACCGAGGTGTTGTAGGAAAACACTGCGAAGGGGACGAGCCTATCCCAATCATCGTAATCTTCCGCGTAATGCTTTATGTAGGTAGTAAGCACGATATGACTGCGCTCAGGAAAGCCGCTAGCTTGAGGACGATATCCGGAAGTGGTAATTTTCTTGATACCGAATAGTTTTCCGAGTTTATGCATTAATTTGCTCACGAAGCTTCCTTCGTGATCCATGAGGATATATCGAGTGGCTCCGTACCGGGCAATTAATGCAGAGTTTTCAGAAATTGTCTTCATAGTTAATATGTGTTTATTACCGTTAGGAGTTGTGGGGAGTTTCCCAACGGTATCGAGGAATACTTGATCGAAAACACTAATCGGGGTATCCGTAATGACCATAGGCTCATGCGTTCGTGCCCTCACGAGCTTATTTTCTAGACAACTCTTACATTGTCTGATGTAAGCGTTGATGTCATTACGCATACCGAGCCATGTGTATCGTTCCCGTATGCGGTGATACGACTTATGTTAGTAACTTCCTTATGTCCTCCAAAGAGTCTGTTGTAAAATTCTGCTGATTACCATCTTGAAACATGTCGGTTAGCAATTCCGTCATTTTGTCGGTGGGAGTAACTAGAACCTGCCCTATTTATTTTACGATAAGTTAGAGGCTCAGTCCATTCATGTGTTATGGTGGGCTTATTAACCACGCGGGGCGGTTTAATCTGCGTTTTCCAGTCTCTCAAGGGATTTTCCGAGTCAGAATGAGAAGTGTCCTCATCTACATGTGGCATTTCCATATTAAGAGTACCTCTTGGTGCAAGGTTGATGTTTTCATTGTAAGCAAGATCCGATTAAGCTAGGATATTGCGTTAACGTGGACGCATGGTGTGCTTCTTACTAGATTGTGTTTCCTCATAAAAATTTGTATTGCTGATTGCCGCTAGAGTGGAACTAGCAGTAGGTTATTTCCAAGTCATCGGTGTCTAGGTCAGTGATTTTCTGCGGGGTTGAGTTTCTACGATTGGAGACTTGCTTACCTCTGGAAATTCCCTGAATTGCACACTTGTGCTTTTTCTGTTCGCACCGGAATTTTGGATTTCGTGCGGGATAGTCGTATCGAGTAATGCAGAGTCGTGTTTAGGACTATTATTTGTGTTTAGACATTCACGGAACGGCTCTGGAAATTCGTTCACCCTAGCGGGTAGTAGATCGTCTGTACCAACACAAGGAATCAAATCCTTTCTTATTTAAAAAATAGGAATCATTTTGTGCCAGGGATTGGTTGAAATCAGAAATCGATTTTTGAACCTCCTTTCTCACTGTCGAGCTTCCAGACCGCTTTGTGTCTCAACCCCGATCATTGTGGTTGTCATTACTACTATCGCTACTGTCGCTACTACCGCAGGGAGGACTGACATAAACTACTGGATTTGCATCGTCTGTGGGGGTAGAATCAGTTTGATCCTTATAGCATGTGCTGGGTTTGAGTTGACTGATTCCTGCTCGCGCTAGCTGGTCAGCCTCTTCATTCCCTTCTACGCCTGGTGACTAGGAACATGATTCCAAGTCACTTCCAGGGTTTCAAGTTTCCCTCAATTCTTCGAGTTCCGTCCGATTAACTATAGGTTTACCATCCGCAATTTTCCAAACATTAGTTTCCGAATTTGGAATCCACTGGGTGTAACTGTTAATGAGGAATGCCTACCCTTTGCAGGCTGGAAAATATTCCAAGGAGGGCTATGAACAAACTATACGCCTATTCTACCTTATGGTGCTCCCTCCTTGTTATAAGTACAAACCCCGTCAAAATAAGCGTCGATGGTCTGTTCACGTAGGCTTGGAAAGCAAGGACTCTTGAAAGTTGGAGGTGCACTCTGAGGTAAGGGGTTTTCTTTGGGAATCGGCAGAGTAGGCTCAAAGCTAGGTAGAACACTATGTTTTCTTTTATATACAGGAGGATCTGAATCATCGCTTTCTTTGCGTTCGGACGAAGCTTCACTACTTGAGGTCGATTCGTCGTCATGTACAGGAATTGTTAGTCGTTTCACCTTTCTTCGTCTAAGTCTACTGGCAAATCCGCTTTGGTTAGTATTGGTTTTCTTCTGCTGGGGCCTTGCTTATAAGATTGGTCCAATGCCTTCTTTGCTGTCCGCCCCGGAATTTTCGGTTTATAACACTTGACCCAGGTCCCGAATAAGGTTCAGGGTGGCTACTTGGGGAGCTCTTCGATAGAGTTTCAATGTTCTTGCTCTGTTCTCCGTTTTATATTCTACAGTATATTTGACAGTGTATTTTACAGTAGAAACGGGAGTTTCCTTTTTTCGTTCTCATTTGACGGCATTGCCGTATAAAAGTCTCAGTTTTGTAATGTGTGAACATCACTTGGGTTGTCGCTTTTATTACGTCTATTACAGGCGCCATTCTTAGGACTCTTGGTTTGATTACATTCCATGGGGCCCTTTTCGTCGGAATCGGTAGATTCATCGGTTTCCGACGATTCAGTCGTATCGTTGGACACTACAGGATTTCCGGATAATGCCTCTACTGCCCATTTAGCTTTCCTTTTTTATATCCGAAAGTATACTTATAATCCTTCAGTCTGTAGCGCCAGCGAGGTAATCGTGGGCCAAGATTATCAACATACGTCATCCAGTGCAAGGGTTTGCGATCACATGCAAGGATAAGTTCGCGTGCGTGTAAATATGGACGGAAATTCGTCACGACGTACAGAACAGCCAGAAATTCTCTTTCAGCTTCGAAATAGCCTTGTTCGACAGGGTTCATTACTTTAGAGTAATAAGCTATAGGCATATCTATTGAGACCTGCTCTTGTGGTAAGACGGCTCCAATCACCTCTGTCTTAGGCGCCATACAAAATAGCAGTCAATACCGGACAACCCTAGGAACTGTCGAATGTATTTAACGGTTCCTGGCCTTGGAGAGTTTTTTATAGCAGTGATTTTGGTGGGATTAGGTTTTACCCCATCGGAGGTGATAATGTGCCCTAAATATGTGATCTTTGTTCGGAGGAAATTGCATTTGTCAGGCTGTAATTCCAAATTTGCGTCCCTCAATCTTTCACAGAGTCTTCTGACCCTTTTGTCGTGTTTCTCTAGAATTTCCGAATAGAACACGATGTCAGTGTCCATAAGACGCTGGAAGGTCGCAGGAGCATTTAAAATACCCACGGGCATTCGCAAATATTTGAAATGTCCTCTTCGAGTAGAGAAGGCGGTTTTTAAGCGGTCATCGGGATGGGTTTTACCTGATGGAATCCGCTTGCTAAATAGAGGACTGAAAAGTAGCGAGCTTTTTCCAAATGATCGAGTATTTCCGTAATGTTGGTTAAGGGACAAGTATCACCTATCACTTTCTTGTTTAAAACACGACAATCTATAAGCACTCGGTATTTCCTAATCCCAGAAGCTTCAATCTTCTTAGGAATTATCATCCTGGGGAAGTATATGGTGATTTAGAGTGAGTAATTACACCACTATCTAGTTGTTTCTTTATCTGTAAATCAGTTTGATCCAACGCATACGGAGACTGACGATAAGGTTTTCTTTAGACCAGATCATCATCTGCTGTCGGAATTCGATGTTTTACCTTGTTTGTAGTACTCAAAATTTCCCCATTCATGTGAAACACATCAGAGAAATCTCCTACCCAGCCTATCACGAGCTTCTTTCCCTCATCGCTGAGGTAAGATTACGCTTCAGCAACGCGTTCACTTTGATTTTTATTCGTATTTATTTTTTCGGCGCTTGAAGGACATTTAATGTCTGACTCTCATGTTTCTTCTCCAGGAAACACACAGTACTCAAAAGGAACTGCGTCTTGCGAAGGGGGATCCTCCTCGAATTCCTCATTAGTAGTTTAGCGGGCATGATCGTTTTATTGATTATCTTCATCCCTTGTTCCTTCGTCTATTTTAAGAGATCTGGGAGAACGTTTGATTTGTGATCTCAATTTCCGTTTGGCTCGGGTAGATTCCGGGTCAATAAAAGGTATCAATGTTATGGGCTTGGATATCGCAACAAGAGTGTTATGTCGAAAGGACATCTAGCCTGATCCTCCCTCAAATAGGGACGACCTAAAATACCTACGGCTGACTTGGGAAATGAATTCTCTACCACGTGGAATGTCATCAATTTAACACATATTGTGAGTAGTACAGTATCTAAAGTGTTTACTAAATTTTGAGTAATGCCTGAGATACTGATGATATCA
Source organism: Andricus quercusramuli (assembly GCA_932178445.1). Taxonomy (NCBI): domain Eukaryota; kingdom Metazoa; phylum Arthropoda; class Insecta; order Hymenoptera; family Cynipidae; genus Andricus; species Andricus quercusramuli. The sequence goes on from CAKNXH010001808.1 coordinate 117,055, forward strand.
TCTTCTACGGCCATTGATCCTATCAAGGCTTTAAGCTATATTAAATATACATCGGATCCCGGATTCACTAAGAGGAGAGCTCTTGACGTTTTTAGTTACGGTACTGTTAATTGGAGGACTGGTGAGTCTTCCTTTTCTCGTCCTGCTCGCAGGATTCGTGCTGGTTCTCCAGGAATTGCACTGTCCTTGGACGCTCTTTGGACTTCAGACTCGCAGTCGCGTCTGTACGGCGGTTCTCCTTTGAGTTTGAAGGTTCAAGTGTCGGCTCGAAACTGTCCGAGGTATGCGGTAATATTTCAAAAGGGGCCGCCCCTTAGTTTTTTCAGGCGTACCGTGGTGATATGCTTGAAGAGGGTGATAAGGTTGCGCGTAAGGATATCTATAGCCTGTGGGAAATGAATTCGAAATTGAATACATGGGTGGATAGGGTTGACGGTAGAGGGGAAGGGAAGGATTCGATGTGTGATAACCAGGAGGAAAGGTGTTGGGGTGTAGATTCGGATGATTTTGATGCGCGTTTTGCGTGCTGTTTCTCTTATCTAACTTCCGGAATCTCTCCTCCCCATCTAGTTGCTTAGAATAAGGCTAGGGGATCTTATTCGCTCCGGGCTATATTCTCTGTGCACAATTTTTGTCTTATTCTTTGTGTGATCAAAATTTCAATTTTCGATTTTTCAAGAAAATTAAAAAAGTTGTTATGTTAATGTTGCCGGGCTTTCAAGAGGCAACGTTTTTCTTCTCTCGACTTTTTGCATATAATGCGTTGTTTGGCTTAACATTTTCGTTTGCTTTTTTGAATATTGAAAATGCTATGACTCTGACAATTTTCTATTTATCGAAAAAGATCGTGAGGATAAGTTGTTCGACTTTCCGATTACTACAAATGTCCATACATAGAACTTTTGAATCCTGAATAAATGTTCTCGAAAATTTTGTAATGCTCTAACGTCTTGAATTTTCATCCAAAATAGTTATAAGGTGAAAAAGAATAAGAATGATACTCTTATTTAGTTCACCCAACAAAAAGGGAGGTCATTTTACTGACACGGTGTCAGGGCCATAGTGGACGGAGCCTCCGATCCTACGGGGAGGATCGCGAGGAGCGTTCAAACTGCTGGAGCCACCTTGACCTCCGATCGTACGGAGAAGATCGAGAGGAGCGTTCGAGGTTGCTCCCAGCAAAGGAGAAAGGGCGCTTCGCCGCCGAAGGGTTGGTGTTGTCAAGATTAGGGCCTCCGATCCTACGGTGAGGTCGCGAGGGAGGGGGTCAGGTTGGACTGTACCCACAGTAGTCTCCGATCCTACGGAGAGGATCGTGAGGGTAGATCTGGAAGTGAGAGCCGAAAGGACAGGCACCCCTTCGATCCTACAGGGAGAATTGTGAGGGAGCGAGGTTTGTTGAGTCTCGTTAATCGGTGTTCCGATTCTACAGGAAGGATCGCGCGGATGGGTCCATCGAAGATGGGATGGAGAGGTAGAGAAACGGTCTAGGACCGCAAAAATCATAGAAAGAAAAAATGGCGACTTACTTGACTCTGGTATCCTGAAGAATCGCGAGGGGGGAATCACGAGGTTAAGCGGGCAATTTGAATAATCTCCGCTCCTACGGAGAGGATGGTGAGGAAGGGCTTAGTTTACTTTAATTAATCGTCTTTGATCCTACGGGGAGGATCGTGAGGAGGGACGTAGTTGAATTGAATTTAGTCATTCTCCGATCCTACGGGGAAGATCGTGAGAAGGGATCGCGAGGTTAAACGGTTAATTCAATCAATCTCCGATCTTACGATGAGGATCGTGAGAAAGGGCATAGCGCACTTTAACTGATCGTCTCCGATCCTACAGTGAGGATCTTGAGAAGGGACGAGGTTGAGTTAAGTTTAGTCATTCTCTGATTCTACGATCCGATTCCTATCCTTCGGTGAGGATCGTGAGTGGGTTTGAATTTATCTAAGTTCCATTATTCTCCGATCCTACGATGAGGATCGTGAGAAGCGATTAGGTTTACTTAATTTTGATCGTTCCCTGGTCCTACGATGAGGATCGAGAGGAAGGGTAATGATGTCAAATGTGTAATTTAAGTGAACTCCGATCCTACGTCGAGGATAGTGAGGGGAAGGTTTATTCAGTGAGATTCTTAAACACGACAAAAAAAAGGAAACTAACCGAAGGGGCACTGATTAGAACAAAATACTTACGTTCTTCCATTCCGAAGGAAGCATATCTGGAGGCAGCGACGACATGTTAGGGGGTTCCTCGAGTATCTTCCTGGAGTCTGGGTGGGGCCTGTCGCTAATCCGTTGAGGTGGGGGGAGGGGGGTATACTCGAAATAACGAGAATTATGAACTTTTCACTGAACCAAAATTGTCTTTATTCGTGTCGGAAGAAACTACACCACTGCGAGGGAGACGAGATGCTTGCTGGGCATCGGTCGTCGTTCAACTTGCGAACCGATCGATTATAATTTGGTCCCGGGGGCCGGTGCCGAAGGCGGAGCGAGATGCTCACCAGGCAGTGGTCGTTTTACAACTGACGAACTGACCACGGGACTGAACCTCGTCCCGGGGCCCGCTCGTCATGCCGCGCGTGGCGTAACTTAATACTAACAGAGGGAGGGGAGCGCAGCGCGTCAATATTCAAACTAGATTCTAACGAAGGAGAAAGGACTGAGAGCTGTCATTTTTTGGAGGGACAACGGAAAAACCGAAGCCACCATTGTTTTAACAATTGGTGGTTTTGTTGTGTAACAATAGCTAGTTAACGAACTTGTACTTTTCTTTTGACCTTGAACCTGTGTGCCAAAGCTTAATCCAATCATTTTTTCGAAAGTTATCGTGTCTACAGACTATAGACAGACTTCAAACAGACAAACATACAGACACCTTCGTAAAAATGATTTTTTTCTGACTCATGCGGACTCAAAACGTGGAGATTTGATGAAACCCGACAAGTCAAATTTTACAGAAAACCAGTACCTTCTCATTAGGATGAGAATATAAAAATCAGCTGTGAAATAGCACATTTGCTACATTAAAATAAAAGTAGTAACGATTTACTCATATTTATTTGATATAATATTACATCATATAAATATTATATAATGTCCTTGTAGGCTATAAATGAAATACGCATATATAATAAACAGGAAAATAAATTGTATCACAACTCCCCCCCCCCATCCTGCTTCCGTAACTTCACACCTGGGAAAAATTTGTTCCGCCGGCTCTGCAAGTAAAGACAATATGGAGGAATGTAAATCATAATCTATTTATTTTATTGTAATTTCGGTTACAGGCAATGTGCACGAAAGATGCACTGATCATTTTAAACATTCATGAGTCAGTAGGGTACCGGTAACACCTCAAAAGGCAGTTTTATGAAACACCTGCCGTATTGTACAAAACTTCCTAGACAATCAGGGAGCAGGTGACTTAGAACCTATAGAGTGAAAGATGGCAGCTCTAAGAAAGCATCCACTGGCGACCGTTGTCACCTTCGACGCTGGAGGCCGCTATGTAAGGACAACAACTTGGAAAGACGAACTCCAAACCACACCATGCTTCTAGAGTCACGGCCAAAAGTCAAGGTCCCTAACTTCTTTCAATTGCAACTCGGTCAAAAAAAATCACCGAATTGTTTAATAAAAAGCATCTGAGAGATAAAAGACTTCCGAATTTAACGATATGATCACGTTTACCCTGAAAATTTTGTCAATAGTTAGAAGGCAAAACATCCCCAAAAAACAGGGATCTTCGGCCACCTTTTTCAAACGTCGACTTTCACCTATTGGGAACCGCTCAGGTCCAATACGCCACCTGGTGATGAAATTTTGAACTTGTCAAGACGGGAGACTTTCTACTAGTGAATACGTTATAGATACCCGGATAAGAAATATATTTAAAAATAATCAGATTTTTTGTATTATTTCGCGTAATTCTAGTATTTTTCAAAATGAATATTGAAAGTGGAATGCGTTGTGAATCAAGAGCTACTAAAAGTAAGGCCAATGAATCTTGTTCCAAAATAACAAGAATCCTAATTATGCCTTGTAATTAATATTCTCGTAAACACACATGATGAATCATATCGTTGAAATAAGCTACTCTTAATTGCCCTGAGAGATCTACAACAAAGGTTCCGTCAAAATCGATCTCTATAGCATGTGAGATATTATTAAAGGAAAAACACAATATAAGATCAGTTTTCTGGAAGTTTAAAATTGCTATACCTAACTGAACTTAGGCATAGAACAAGTGTCTTTTTTCAATTTATAACTGTCACCGTCTAGAATTAAGTATTTACAATCTTGCCCTTCCATAATGTCAAGTATACTCTGTGTTTTCCCCGCGAATGAACACTTAGTTTTTATCAATTCAACCAATTTATTATCTGAAAAGATTATGCCATCTGGAGAATACTCTAGCTAAGGATGTTTCTCACAAATAATCAGAGCGAATTTGGCTTCCAGACGTGCACGTTCTTCGAAAACAAGTCCATGCTCAACTTTCTCACATATTTTTGAAGTTAATTTGAAGACATGTATGTCTCCTACCGATGAGAAGGCTTGCACTGAAAAGTATTAGAAAATTTTCGCCGTAATTTTACGTTGTCAGGACTGATTTCCACACAGATAGCTGTGGTGAACAATAATTTAAAAAAAAGTTTATCATGACTTTATATTTTTGTAATTCATAAAATTTGGAAAAAGTGATATTTTTTAACACAATCCTACTATATTTTGAACATTTTAGGCCTTCAGTGCTCCTCCTAATGCTTCAAACGAAAATTGTAATTATAATTTATTTGAGGTTACGTTTGGAAGCTCCGATCTGCTTTGAAAGGGATTGAAATTTTATTATTTTTCCTACCTATTCAAGGAAGTAAAAACAAAGGACAGAAACGGCATTTTTAATTATTCAAAATTCTAAATGAGAGCTAACCTCAAATTCTGAAAGTTCTATTTACGATATTATTTCAACCCATTAGTTATGTAACTTCTGATTTGCAATTAAATCTTATAATGTATATTCTGAAGACAAAAGAAATAATAATTCAATATTCTTTATATTATAATATTTACATAAACAAACCCGCGTCGTATTGAAATAAGGAACTGTCCACTTAGACCAGCTTTGCAACTGCATTCCATTTTCAATATTTTGCCATTTAAAGAAATTTCACCTTTTATTTCGTGAGGATTGTTTTTTAAACCCGAGGTTTGCATTGAATATGCTACAAGAGCAAACAAATCGGTCACCGACTTTTTCCCACAATAAATAATATGATCAGCGTTTAAAACACGTTCGCCTTCGATAAAATTTCTCTTCGTCGGCAAAGAATTCGCGAAAACACAAATTTCACCAAGGGAGACCTTCATTTTTTGAATTATTAAAGGTTTTTTTTCGCACATAACACTATGTTGACATTCAAAACTTCCCTTCTGCCTCCGCCATCTTGCGATCGCAGCTCCATGATTTCGGTTCCCAATTCGCGAAATGCGGTCGACATTAGGAAAAATCTGAAAAAAACTCACAGATATTCTCTCAAAATTCTCTCATGCAATTCTCACATGCATTTTTCAGAATTCTGTAATAATTATTCATTCACTTTTTACGGAGATTTATTCACAAATACAATAGTAATGGAGTCGGCTTGCTTCTGAAGTTACTATTGCTCGAGCAGCAAAAATTAATGTTCCACAATATAGTTAAATTTTGAACCAAAGAAATGAATTTTATACTGAAATAGTTGAATTTTCTGCCAAAATAGTTGAGTCTCCCACCAAAGTAGATTAATTTTCAATCCAAAAAGACGAATCTTCATTTTAAAAAAGGGACTTTTTAACAAAATTGTTGAGTTTTCTACAAAGTTGATTAAGCTATCACTAAATAGTTACATACCAAAATCAAAATAGAATGAATAGAATGGTTCAAAACCATTTGGATTACCAATTTGGAGAAACTCAGAGAGAACCACACCGGGGGGGGGGGGGGGGGGTTAAGCCAATGAAAAGGCACAAGCTAGCCCCCTGACGGTGTTGGTGGTGAACACGAGCTACTCAGACTCACTGCTCACTGCGGAGCAGTTTGAGCTATTCAGAAAGGCCACCTGGAGGGCGCTCGAAAGAGTCTCCTTAGATTAATGGGCAAAATTCAAGACATCCTTCAGTAGGGAAGGGGTCTTCGTATTTGTTGCAGCTAACCCAGTGGCTAAAGCTTGGCTACATAATACAGTGGCTGAGGCGAGGCCCTGGAAAGGTGCAGACTTAAATGTATGTGGTCCTTCGGCGATTGGAGAGATTCAACCTTTCACTAAGAACAGCATCCTGGCGAAACGTCATGCATGATCTGCATCAGGGAGGACACACAGCGGATTGTAACAAGCAACTTTTAGTTGTACAAATTCCTGAGCCACAGATAAGGGCTCTTGCGGTCCTCAACATTAGACCCTTCTACCACCTTGAACAGATCAAGTATAGCGTTGCCATCCAAGGATAGGAGAAGCCTGGTCGGACTCAGAAAACCTGGTAGCAGACCTAAAATGACTGCTCCTGGGCTAAACATTACCCAAATTAACTTGCATCACAGCGAATGCGCCTCTTTGGTTCTACAGAGGGGCGTGGCTGCGAGGCACACAGGTATATCGCTGATCCAGGAACCTTGATTAGTTCAACATACCGTAAGGGGATTAGGGAGGGCTTGTTTTTGTTACAGGGACCACAAGGCGGTGAGACTAAGGGCCTGCATACTGGCGAAGGCAGTCAATGTTTTCCTGCCGCTGAAGCAGATATTTGCGTGATCTGAGAGAGTGGGTTCATCTGAGACTATTCGCATCTTGAAATTGTCTCTAAAATGAGTGGTACAGAGAGTGATGTCGATGGCTTCCTCCCTGACCGAGTTACGAAACGTTGGGTGTTCCCCGTTTTAACCCTCATCGTACACATGGGGTTACGCTAATCCCACGACCCTTTTTTAGGTTGCGTTATTCCTTAATGAAGCACAGGAGGGATGGGATACCTGGGTGGGAAAAATATCTGAGGGCCCCCCTACAATATCCCCAGTCGGTTTCTTTCATTAGCCGTTTTGTCATCGAGCTGCAAGTATCGAAAGTTGCGCGTGGGGTGTACGTAACCCCATAGTACGATACGTAGCAAAATCCGACATTGATGAAAATTCATATTGAGCGCGAATCTTCGCTTTTATGTTGCCATTGACAAGGCTAGCCCGCAGCAACTCGTTAATTTTGAGATGCTCTACAATTCTGTATAACGAAAAGCTATTTCCAATGTGTAAAAAAATTTGAGTCATAAATTTTACTTTCAATGCCTGCTTTTCCATATTCAAAGATCAATTTTTTAATTAATTTTTATTTTTGTTGGATTATCGATTTTATGTGTAATCTGATCTTTATTTGTCTCCATTTACTAAAAAAAATTGATTTAACACCTAATTGTATGCCATTCAATGAAAAAAATAGTACATTTCATCATTTTCAGGAACTTGGGAAATCGTGAAAGTTCAGTTGGTCAAAAAAATATACTTTTTGGAGAGAATCGCAAAAACAGTACTTGAGAAAGCATTTCCCAACTCTCCACCTTTCCAGTAATATATAACTTAAGGCAGGGAAATTTTTTATCATTTTCATATTCGTTTTTGAAAAAAACATGTTTTTCAACGGCAAAAATGTAAAAGTGTGTTCAGTATTTGTCCAAAACCATATAAAATCCATCAAAATACACTAATTTCGCATTACGCATCGTTTTCCTGATGGAATTTCCTTTCAATAAAAAAAACAAGTAAATTGACGAATAAGAACAATAGATACATGCAATCAAAGTTGAGTGGGGTGTGCCTAACCCCATGTGTACGCTACGGAAGTTTTTTGAGGATAGTACGATGAGGGTTAAGAATATTTAAATCAGTAGTGATAAGGAAGTAAAAACTCTTGAGTTGATATCCGTGCTGCCCCACAGAGCATGATGGGAATTAGCATCGCACCCCAGCAGAAGAGAAATACCCCTTACCTTGCCTTGCTTTAGCCGCTGGGTTGGCTGCAACAAATACGAAGACCCCTCCCCTACAGAAGGAAGTCTCGAATTTTGGCTATTGGTCTGAGGGCACTCCTTCGAACACCCTTCAGGTGGCCTTCCTGAAGAGCTGAAACTGCTCCGCAGTGATCAGTCAGTCTGCGTATCTCGTGTCCACTACCACGACCGTCAGGGGGTTAACTTGCGTATTTTCATATGCTCAGTTCATCCTCCCGGTGGGGTTTCCTCTGAGCCTCTCCCTCTCTTCTGGGCCTCAATGCTGGTTTTCGGGGTTGTGAAAATAGACAATTTACATGTACTTTAAACCGCTAAATGTTTATTCTCTTTTAGAGACATTTTCCGGCAAGGTTTCACGGTATATTTCTCTGTGCAGTCCCTCCCGCACCGCAAAGTATTGGGCCCAGCGGACCAAAAAAGACTATTTATATGTATTTTTCGCCGCTGCATCCAAATTTGTGGTCGAGATTGGAAGAAGCACGTTTTTTAAACATATTTTTCAATTGAAAAATTGCCAAAAATTGAGGTTATTAAGGTTAGAAAAAACCTGAGGGTGATGGCGGAATTCTAACCTTGGATTCGGATTCAGCGACCAAAAATCCGTTGAATGTGACTACTCTTGTCCATCGGAGGGGCGATTCTAAGGGACTGGATGGAGGATGGAGGCTGGGAGGTTTGCAAGAGTGGGAGGAGACGGAGAGATTCGCAGTGGAAGGGAAGGTAGAATCAAACCATCAGCTATTAGAGTTGTGGAGAAGGGTTGAGAGCGGCGGATGGCAAGTTGGGGAAGGAGTATCGACGGGGAAGTGGGTGAGCTGGATGAGGGAGGCGACGGAGAAGCATGAGGATCACTTAGGGAAGGTACGATTTGAAGGGAAGTCGGTGGAAGAAATATGGGAGGATTTAAAAGAGAAAGTGAAAGGGTGCTTGCAAAAGAAGGTATCCAGAAAGAAGAAGAAAGGAATGGTGAAGCCGTGGTGGGATAGGAAATATACTTTGAGCCATCTTCCAATACTTCGCGTGTTCCGCCAAGAGCCACTTTTCAATGGCATGTTTAGGTGAAGCATAAAACATTCCGCAGTATGGTTCAGGTCCGTTGAGGGCTTTTGTAGTCCCGCTTTTTGCAAGCATATCTGCTTTCTCGTTATCTTCAATGTTCTAATGTCTGGGAACCCAGAGCATGTTGGCCCAATTTTCACCGGACACTTCAGGAAGCTCTTGAGGAAACTCAATGAGGCATATGTTGTTATTAATCTAATAGTTATCGTATATAAACATTAAACTACCTTGGGTTTGAGTCCCCAGGTTTTCTCAATTACCCATCGCCAAGTTTATTTTTACTACCGCATTAACATGTAGTTTCCAGGCTATTTTATGGTAAAATATGACTCCTAAATACTTAGCTGATGCGGAGCTGTCGACCGTCTTGCCATAGAATTCAGTTTTCACGAGGTCAAGTAGTTTTCTGCGTCTTGTGGAAACCAACAATTCAGTTTTATCTGGATGAACAGATAGGCTGCGGTCGTTACACCAATCCTCACCAATGTTGAGAACACTTTTTTGAGTTTGACTAAAGATCCCCCATGTTTTCTTGTTACCAGTATAGCAAGGTTATCTACATATCCTTGTGTATAAAAATTTGATTCATTTAACCTACGAATCTAATCATGAATGACGAGTGCCCACAGGGTGAAGGATAAAGCTCTCCCTTCGGACAACTACTGTTTACTTTCGCTCTCACATCACAGCCGTGGTGCGAAGACTGGATCATCCTGCCGCATAGCACAGACTGCATCCACCTATTAACAGTGGTACCAATAATGGGTTTGCCTTTCTGCGAGGCAAACTTCTTAATTATGAAGGGGTTTATCCAGTAAGATTTCCTCTTTCATATGAAAATCGAGTATCTTTTCTAACCTTTTCAAAATGGAAGAAGTTAGGCTAATTGGTGTGATTGATTTGGCCTTATAGTAGAAGTCTAACCCTGGCTCTGATATAAAGATCGCTTTGACCTTCTTCCATTCCATAGAGGTATATCCTGAAGCTATGCTCGCCTTAAAAATGTTGCAAATTGGTCTCATCAGAACATCCAAACCAACTTAAATCAAGGCCGGGAATTTACAGTTTTCCCCAGCGGCCTTGAAAGGGTCTAAACGGCTGGTTCTATGTTCCGGGCCGTCAGAGGGGTTTGGCCTAAAGGTCCCTCCCTCTTGCAAGTACCCAGTTTCAGAACCAGGACAGTACACAATCAATTCTTCCAGTTAACATAATAATAATAATAATAAATCTTTATTGAGTTCGTAACAAAAAGGATATGTACATGGCAGTTAGAATTAACATAAGAACCCAAAGGGCGAGGTACAGCTTAGAGCTGCTTTCAAACCGAACCCTAACATAGGGGGTTTTATTTTGAAGCTCTCTGGACTTTCGCAGTAACTGGTACATCTTGAATGCCCTGACAATGCTCCGTCCAAGAGTCCCTCCCAGACGATTGTATTTCATCAGTATATCTTGCTACTTTAACCTTATACAATTCCCAATTTCAAGTTTTCTTGGCTCTACTAAATAATCTTCTAGTTTTTTCCTGTGCCTAAATTCTATAAATCCACGAAGGAGCACCCTCGTTTAGCTTTCTAATACGAAGAGGACAATTATCATCATAAGATTTACATATGATGCTATCCACTACATCCACAGTGAACTCAAGCTGATCAATTGATCTTATCCTCCTAGGAATAATTTCAAATGACTCTTCAAGATCTTTCCTATATTTATCCCAGTCAGTTGCTCTTGAGTTCGTATAATTAATCGTATACAGAGTACGTATGTACGTATAAACGTATGTACGTATGTACAAGTATGTATAAAGTGCACGCAATCAAGTAAATAACCTCATGAAATCTAGCTGTTACAAAGCTCAGTGTATTTCCGCAATACAATATGGTTAAGTGGGTAGTTACAAGGTTCCATATTTTATGATGCGTATTCGCATCACAAACGATAATCAGTGGCCATCCTTTCGATTTGCAGCACATCACCAAACGTCTTTATTCCTCTGATGGCAGTAGGTCGAGAGAATCTACTAGCAGGCATGCTGAGCAAATCACCATGGGCTGACATCTTCCTCCTCTGTGGTGCTATATTCCAATCCCTACTAAGTCCTTAGTACAGAACCTAGTTAAACGGATATAATGGACATCCCTTCTGATGCAAATTGCTGTCCTTAGTTTTCATCAGTTTTATTGTAGATTATGGAATCGTATTTCTGGCTTATACCCCTCAATTCTGCTGTGTAACACCGAAGTCCTAGAATGAGAGCAGAAGCCGTATGTTCCACTGTAGCACGTCTGCTCAAGATGGCCGAAGCAGATTTACAGTGGTAAAGATTAATTTCAATGAACTTCAAATCCAAGTATTTAACGCTGTTTATCTAAGAATCAGCGTGACACGACTTGTAGTAGGTTAAAATAGGAGGTTCACATTGATCATCTCAGATAGTCAACTTGATCTCCTCGGACAGTCGACTTGGCCATCTTAGAGAGTCGATTTGATTATCTCATATATGTTGTCACTTTTCTACCAACGTTATATACACACACACATGTATACATATATGCAGAGTTGAAAGTTTGTCATGAGAGCAACCGCAGGATTTAACAGGGAGCGGGTGCTCATCTGAAAAATTGCACCCGCTCCTAGCGAAATCGCGGTAAAATATCAGCTGTAACCACGTCTCACGACTTTGAGATAGGTGGCTACTGTCTGTAACGAATTCAATACGATAATCCGGTAAAATCTCCTGTATCCAGACCAGTGAAACCTTGGCACTTCCAAGAGCGCCGATGATCAAGACGATTAGCTCAACAAAATGTTCCTGGCATGTATGTATACAATTAAGCCATTTCCCTTTCGGGGTAGGCGTGACACTACCCGATTCGGGTAGTGTTTCTACGTGGATAGTTTCTTGTAGTAAATAACTACAAGTGTGGGCTCACCACAACCACGACGTGCCAACAGCACGCAGTAGTATTATTCCCGAACGGTTACCCATCCCAGTACTAACCGCGCCCAACACTGCTTAACTTCAGTGATCTAACGAGAACTCGTGTTTTCAGCGTGGTATGGACGTTGGCGTAACAGTCGCAATTCCCTTATAAGGTCTTTATACCTCTCTTTCTTTTCTTTCTCCTTGGCTATGAAGATTTTGTCAGCTGGTGCCAAAAATTCGATAACGAACATGTTCCGTTTCTCAAAGCGGTATTTGGGCTAATGCCTTAAGAGTGACATAGATAGTAATAAAGCACTCTTAGTGCTGCATTGTGCCTTGGATGTAGGTTGTTCCCGCATGAGTTGGACAAGTAGATAGTATGTGTCCTAGATGCTCGGGGTGTCTTGCGGGTGACTTGCTCTGCAGCTATCATTGGGTATATCTTGGCTCAAAATGTGGTAACGGTATGCTAGAGTGGAAATTACACCGTCTTGGCATGCCAAAATGAAACAATCCTTGCCCGACTTCATTCCGGATGATTTAAGGAAAGCAAACATTCGTCCATACGACATCGACTGATCCTCCACATTTGTATGGAAGATGCCGTGCATCAACTTGTCGAGGAGCTGTACGCGGAAGTTTCTCTCCTATACTTTCTTAATCTGGGCCTTCAGGAGTGAGTACTCAAGATGGAAGAGATTTGATGCATTTTGCTCACCCCTGATATTGAAGCCAATGCCGAGTGTTTCAGCAGCCTCCTCCGCTCCCTTGTACAGAAATGCCTCTTTGACCACTTCTTCGTGTTTCCTGACCATTTTAAGAAGAGGCTCTTACCCATTTGCAACTATATTCCAACTATATTCCTACGACAACAAGCATGTTCGTCGCAGATACTTTACTTCTTGCCGACAATTCGGAAGACCATATCCGTCGGATGAGACGTTTGTATCTGCATCGGAGAGTATCCTTTATAGATGTCACGTCTTAGATGTAGTTTCTCTTCATTTTTAGCATCGATCTTGAGATCATCCTTGTAAAATACATAAGTGAACTTATGCTTTCCATCTCCAGGTTTGCCGCAGAGGTACCCTGCGAAATGGCGAAGTGCGAGAGATAGTGGCGATGACGTGAGGTAAAAGTGGAGAGGGCTCATGGTTTCGCCTTGAAACAAACCTCTCTGAAAAGTGGCACTGTTAGTGATCACATTATGTTTTCCAGATGAGATGATAAAACAGATTTTTCAAAGCGGCATCAATCTCTCTATGCACCCCACGAGGTGAGGATGATTCTTTGAGCTTTCCAACAGACAGATGATAAGTCTATGGGAGGTTGAATCGAAAGCTTTGCGGGAATTCTTAGGGTCAGCTGAGTTGCCCGTCTTCGGCATAGGAATTGGCTCCGGAATAGGCTCTTCCGACTTTAGATATGAGGTGAAGATTCTGGCCAGATGCTGGTGAGTTGAAGGAAAATTTTTCCATCATAAGATCTTGATAACATCTGGTCCCAGAGCGGAATAGTTCTTCAAGCCTCTCAATACGTGTTTCACCTTCTCGGCAGTGATTCCTTCTCAGCATTCCTTCTCAGGTGTTATGAGGGCAGTGCACAGCCCCTTGAAGCTGTTTGTGTTCTTTGAGCCTTCTTCAAGTGGACGTTGGACTTCGCAGACTTCTCTCCAAAATGCTTCGAACTCCTCTGGTTTGGGCGGATGGTCGACAGTAACTGGAGGGTCTTGGAAGAGTCGAGATGGGTCAGACAAAAACTGTTGATTTTCTCTGACCCACCGCCCTCTTCGTTCCAGACTTCTCTCAGCGTTAGATAGTACTCGTATTCTGTCAACAATATGCTGCCTGATGGTGAGTAGCTTTGACTTGTTGATTGTGTGATGACGGATCCGCAATTTGCGCGCGAACTGTCGAACCTTGGTAGTGAAAGTCCTGCCAGATGTTATGTAGTCAATCACACACTGAATACGGGGACGCGTACTATCTTGCCCAGCCTACGTTTGTGCTGAGTTGATGTACTCGCCTTTTGGTCTTATGATCAACCGTTGGTTCTGTTTTACGGCTTGCATCTGGCAAGGCTCTCGCTGCATTGTACACACCACAATTGATGGTCCAGATGTCTGATTTTTCGGAAAAATCTCCACGAAGCTCGTCTTCCAGTTCAGCTAGATATTTGCGTTTGGGAGAAACCTGAATGTTGATGTTCCTACGGGTCCTAGAGCATCGTTTTGCCTCTATTAAAAGCCAGTTCGCGGTTGATCTTAGTTTCGCCTCTCTCTCTCTGTTGCCGGCTTATTCTGGTTGCGGTTGAGTAGGCGCTTCGCTCATTTAACCCCTTCTCTTAAGTTTCACGGCACACTTTCGCAGACGTTCATGCAAAACACGCGAAAGCTCTGGGTGTTTTTCGCACCACAGTGTATGCATTCACGCGAGACAACCTTTTCGCTCAGGGGCCATACTGGTACCATAGCACTTCAGCAGGGTCGCCCATGAGTCGATCCGTCCACTCGAAAGTAATGAGATTCTGTCAGTCAATCGCATTGAATCTGTATTAATTTCCTCCCCCAACTCCAGGGTAGTCGGCATTGTTGTCTGACCCATTGTCAAAAGCCCTGCAACCGCAGGATGCGTGCGGTGGCTTTGTCATAGGCCCGTCGGTTTGATTCCCAATGACTCAAAACCGAGACCGAAATATATATATATATATATATATATATATATATATATATATATTCGGTTTCGGTTTCGATTCCTTTGGAATAGAACCGAAGGGCTTATGACAAAGCCACCGAACGCGTCCTCGGGTTGCGGATAGAGGGTCCTCGTACCACGGGTTTCTGCTAAATATGGTTACAATAATTAATAAGCAGTCGCGGGCAATTGTCCAGGGCTGGTCCCGAAGGAATAACCCCTAAGCGAAGGTGTAAGAACTGTGCCGAAAGCTGCATGGCACTTGGGTAAGGTGTCTTTAACGGTGACTCTGGGATACCGGGTGACCTCTCAGAGAATCAGCCTTATCTTTGCACGCAGGGCTCTACAAGGATGGGCGAACCCTTTCCCTAGCTGCTCGTGGGAACAACAATGAAACCACCAAACCACCCAAATGTTGTAGATGTGGTTCTAAACGATCGGACGCGCAGAGCACCCGACAATGGATCGGCAAACAATTCCGATCATCCTAGAGTTCGGGGTGCTGAAAATAATTTAGATGGAAACACGACAACGAACCGGCGAAACGCCCACATTGAATGGACGAATCAACTTAAGAATGACGTGCTAGACTGCTACGAAGCCAGCAATATTCCTGTTCGCAGAGGCTTTATGGCGCGTATGCATACTCTGTGTTGCCAGAAACACGCAGAGCTTCAGCACGTTTCGTAGCAGTCTTTGCGAATTCAAGCCGACTACCTTCGGAAAAATGGATATGTACGCGGAGCGCTTCCTCAACCGCTGCTTGAACAAGCAGCATGCAAGTTCCTCTTAAGCCCCAAGATCTGGCTGAAATGGATGCCTCCCTTCGTGGAGATATCTCGCAAGAGTCCGACCTCTGGACCACCAATTGCTCAGTTTATGGTGCTGCGAGTGCTTTGACTGATTCAAATCGAAGGCTGAAACCGACGATCGATCAAAAGACAAGCAGACGCTTGCATCAACTGAACAAGAAAATTGGATGGGCAAAACAGAATGCCTTCCGTGTTCAATGTGTGATTGGCTACATAACATCTGGTAGATCGTTCACGGAAAGGGTTCGAAAGTTCGCCCAAGAACTAAGGACCTTGTATCACACACTAAGCAAGTAAAAGCTGCTGACAATCAAGCAGCATATTCTTGACAAAATGTGTACAAGATGCTGAAAACACCAGAGTTGAAAGAAGATACTGACAATATAATCCGCTTCAAGGAGTTTTGCGACAACCTCATAACATCTGAGAAGGAGTGCCCATCAGTCACTGCCGAAGAGGTAAAAAAAGCACTTAGAGGAACGAAGAACTTTTCCGGTGCTGGACCAGATTGTATCAAGAAATTTTGGTGGAAAAAGTTTACTTCTTTACACCAACATTTGGCCCGCATATTCACCTTATATTTAAAGTCGGAGACGCCCATTCCGCAGTGGCTGGTGTTAGGATGCACTATACTCCTACCGAAAAAAGGTAACTTGTCCAAACCAGAGAATTACAGGCCAATAACTTGTTTGAACACACTGTATAAGATCTTTGCAGCTGTCCTGAACAACAAGATTGTTTGACGAACTGAGCCTGTATGGCGAGAGATGTACGAACAACGTGGCTAGAAAAAAGGTGTAGCAGGCTGTCGAGAGAACCTGCTGATTGGCAGGTGTATCTGTAAAGACGCTACAGTCCATCAGCGCGTTCCGCCAGTGGCCTGGATTGACTACAGGAAAGCTTTCGATTCAACCTCTCATAGACTTATCATATGTCTGTTGGAAAGCCTGAAGGTACATCCAGACATAGTGAGATGTATAGAGAGATTCATGCCTCTTTGGAAAACTAGATTTACCATCTCATCTAGGAATTATCGTCTGACGACGAACAACGTTACCTTCTAGATGGGCGTCTTTCAAGGGGATAGTATGAGCCTTTTGCTTTTTTGCATCACACTTCTGCCTCTATCTCTCGCACTACGAAGTTCTCCTGGATACCTCTGTGGCGACACTAATCAGCGTGAGCATAAGGTCACTCCTGTATTCTATATGGATGACCTGAAGATCTATGCCGCTGATAAAAGCAAACTTCAAGCTGCTATAAATATCGTCAAGAAATACAAAGGAGAGATTGGGATGGACTTTGGTTTGGACAAGTGTGCTGAAATTCATTTGTAGAAAGGAAAGATTACTGGCCTTCCCAAGGCCCGTGAGCTTGTGGATATAAGTGTTATCAGACAGCTTAGCACTGGAGAGACCTATACATACCTGGGCGTGCCTCAAAGCCGCATTCAGGACGTAACATCAGTGAAGGAGTCTCTCCGAAGCAGATACAAGCATCTTCTTAGACAGATTTGGTCATCCAATCTGTCGGCGTTGAACAAGGTATCTGCGACTAACATGCTTGCCGCCCCGGTTCTACTCTACTCGTTTGAGGTGGTTCAATGGACGAAGAACGAGCTTAAGGCCCTTGATGTCACCACGCGTAATATCATGCATATGCATAAAAGCTTGAATATCAATTCGTCAGTTCCGCGATTATACATTTCACGCCGTCAAGGCGGACGCGGACTTCTGAATCTCCAGTGTCTTCATAACCGAATTGTTTTAAGTACAGCTTACATCGTTGCGAATGGCATAGATCCTCGCCTAAAGATGGTCAGAAACCACGAGATGATTGGCGAAGGAGCGTTCCTTTACAAAGCCGGGGAGCAAGCTGCCGAGACCCTTGGCCTGAATTTTAACATCAGAAGTGAGAAAAGTGCATTACTCCATCTAGATGCTTCACGTCTAAAAGCCGAAGTAAAGAGAGCAGAGGTTGGAAAATTTCACCAAGAGCTACTCGACAAGCATATGCACGGAAACTTTTACAGAAATGTAGAAAAACAGTCCTTGTCGAAGGAGCAAACTTTTGCTTTCCTCAAATCATCAGGACTCAGTTCAGGTACAGAGTGCTTTATTTTTGCATGCCAGGACGGTGTCATCTCCACTTTAGCATACCGTCACCGCTTTTTATGTCGAGAAGTTCCCAGTGATAGGTGCAGAGCGTGTCATGCACACGCTGAGTACCTAGAACACATACTATCGGGGTCTCCGAACCACGCAGGAACAACGTATATCTATAGACATAATGCGGCCATAAGAGTACTTTATTACCACGTCTGTTGCTCTTACGTAGTTGGTCACGACCCTGCCCTGCCGAACGCTCCAAGGGATATAGAGTAATTGTCCGAAACGAGAAGTGCCAGATTTTCTGGAGCTACGATTTTCGAGCAGCAGTCTCCGTTGCACACTCGAGGCCTGACATTGTTCTCCGTACTGATAGGTGCTCCCGGGGGGGGGGGGCGAAATGATCACTGGTTCGTAACCTTAAAGCCATACCCGCGTGCCAAAAATATGCCAAGGCACTTGCGAGTTGGATGCAGAAAGCTGTCATCCTTGGGTCGCTTCGTGTCCTCAAGACAAACGAGGGTCTCGCCGGTCGTTGTGATTTCGTTGTGCCCTGTGACCACCCATCTCACGGATGTGAAAATTGGCCATAGGCGTATTTTACCGCCGCTCTACTGGGGGCTATTGACATTTTTTTTCTTAGATGGCAGTTGCTCTTAGTGGTACCCTGCGGTGGTTGTTTAACTTTTTTTCAAATTATATAT
>CAKNXH010001809.1:0-14611 GCA_932178445.1 Andricus quercusramuli
ATAATTGCAACAGTTTACATATTAATTTTGTTTCTTTTATCAATTATAATGCCATATTACTTTACCATTACTTTACCATTACTTTACCGTTACGCTGTAGCGTAATGTTTGCGTTCGGCCGGTCCGCCAGGGAATGCACGTATAAACTCAGGGCTACATACTAGAAAAATGCAAAACTCTTAAATTATTCTAAGAGCTGTATTAATTCAGTTTTTTTTTCATGAGGGATGTAACAAATTTGCAGTTTTTGCCGCCACATTGGATCCGCCAATTTCAATTTTTAACTTTTGATGTAAACTTTGAAATCAGCGGACTCCCATGTATGCATTCAAAAGCATAAATCTATAAAATATTAAAAATTCCAACTCTAAAACTCAGCGTGAACCGGTGACGGTAGAATATAATATTAAAGACAAATGCGCCGACATTTTTCCTAATTAGTATACAAAGACCGTTCGACTCCTTATTCCCAGCGTCGTACGTGCGATTCGTCGCTTCTGGCGATATAGTGTTATGTGTATTAGTGATAGGTTATTTATGTGTGCTTATGTGTGTTTAATGTAGGAATGCGACTTACGCATAATAGAACAGCGACTTTTTTTTTTGTCGCAATTTTTCCTGCATTTTCGGGACGCATTCTTAAGCGTTTGCTACATTCTGCAATAATGCAAATCATAAGCGCTTACGTGTCATCGTCAGCTATTGAAAGCTGCAAATTGAATTGGCTACTTAACAAATTTTCTCCGTGTATTTCTTTGCCTTAATGTGCATGCTCACTCGATCAAAAATTCATCTTTTTCTATTCATAATCAGTTCTTCTTTTGTATATATATTAATCTTATAGGATTTTCACTTTTTAGAAGCAGCACAATAACTAAAGAAATGTACCATAACTAGAATCTTTTAAGTATATTTTTGATATGAAGAGTGATTAAAACACGTTATAAGAGTTATGTAGAACAATGGTGACACTATGTGTATTACACTCAGAATGAAATGCCTTAAATTTTACAATTTTTTAAATTTTAATCGCCTAATGTTACGTTTCACAAAATATAGAGACACAATTTCACAATTTGTATTCATATGAAATTAAGTTTATTCTAATTTATCTAGTTCAATTAGGGTTGTTACATAGGTCGGATTTAAAAGTTTCAGAAAATTTCCAGGTGTTGCAAAACAACTTTTAAAAATTCTTTTTAAAATTTCATATCAAATCGATTTCAAATTATTGTATTGATTGCAATATAATTTCCAGAAAAATGCTTGTACACTATCGGCAGAAGTTATCTACTTGCCTGTTTTTTGAGCTGTTGCTGAAGTACCTTCATTTAAAAAATATTAACATTAAATTTTTTCTAGTGGGACGATGGTCGTGGGGGTTAAGGCATAGGCTTTGGACCCATCCGTCGGCTTGCGGGTTCGATTCCCGCCTCGCACTCTGGAAGAGCCTCGGTGGCCCATGCGGTGAACACTTGCCTAGCAAGGGAGTTGTTCATCTCCGGAGAGTCGTGGGACCGGTACCTCTAGAGAAAAAGGTTCTCTAAGTACTTAAGGCTGTTGCTATTGGTGGTTCGGAACCTACCTTAAACTGTAGGTCCCCCTCCCACCACCAAGTAAGTGTGTGGGGGTTGTGTGAAGGAATAGGGAAGAGATACAAGAACAATGTAAACCCTTAGGGAACACATTAGAAGCTTCCATTCCATTAAATTTTTTCTTATATTAGCGTGGAAGGAAATAAAATTCTGCGCCCAGTAAGCCCAAGTTGGAGGCAAAAAGGTCAAATTTACCAAAAGATATAGAAAAAAACCTCAAATTGAGATGTTTCTGAAAAATGGTAATAAATGTGGAAACAATTAACATTTGTAAGGTACCTAAGCTCATTTCAAAGGTGTGTTTTTACAATCTTTTACGAAACTGTTGATACATTTTTATAAGTTTATCTCTATATTCTGCCCTAGTGTCAAGCGTGGTGCCAAAAAGTATAAAAATTTCAAAAATGTGGAAATACTTATAAACATTATTTTGTAATCGTTATTTATTATTTTTAATAAATTTGAATAATATTTATTGAAGAACTATTGTTCAAATTTTTTTAAATATATGGTGAGCACAATCATTATTTGAAATTTCACTACTTTTTTGCACCCAGTTCGGACCTAGGGCAGAATCTAAGGAAATAATACTCAAAACATTTTGCCTTAAGCTTGAACTTATTAGACGCAGAATTTTATTAGTTCTGGTGCTATTATGAGAAAAAAATCATGCTTATATTATAAATAATGAGGCAATTTAGTAACATCCTAAAAAATAGACGTGTAAATAATTTTCAACGGTACTGTACATAAAATTATTAATCAATGCACATTTTACAAGACATAACGACTATTATTCCATTCTAAACAACACGGGAAAAGTAACTGGCTAAATTTTTCATTTATCGTGCATAATTTGAACCCTTAACGAATTTTCCCTGGTATTTAGTAAATATTACAACTTAAAGTAACCGTTTATAGTATTTTCCTTGTAGATGCTACAATGTGAAATAGTAACACGGCAAATAGCAATACAAATTTCCATGATCTTTTTCAAAATTCCAGGACTTTTCCAGGTTCTGTAGCAACGCTGTTTATTAATATCATACACTGTTAGAAAAATCTGTATTAAATTTAATACAAATGTATATGAAGTCATTTGCATACACGGTAGTTGAAATTTAATATACATTAAAATATGAAAAGCTGTACAGTTCATATTAAATTTAATATACAGGTCGGTATAGTAGCGCGCTTGAAAACCCAAAGTGCTTTTATTTCTTCAAATCTTATCAAATATTCGTGATTGAAGTAATAATCTAGAATTCATCGAATGAATTCCTTTTTATGATCAAAGTGCAACGTTCATGTGGAACTCCTTCCAAAATTTTCCCTGAATGGTAGAAATTTAATGTGAGTACAGTTGATTTTAGGTTAAGTCTGTAATTCATTTGCGTAATTGAACTTTTCGACTTGAAATCCAATTTTGATTTTGGTTAACTGGTAGAAGATATCATGTTTTATTATTGAAAATCGAAAATTACGGCTAATCTTATTTTGATTTTGTGTAAAATAGAATTATTTGAGCGATTATCATGAATGTATATGAAATTTAATAAAAACGTACCTAAATGGCGATTTCATATACTTGAGATATTAATTTTAATATATATTAGTATTTTAAATTTAATACTATTTTTAGCAGTGTAGATAAATTGAGACCGTCCGCGAAAAAAGGGACCTAATGCGGAAAAAATCGATTTTCATTTTCTTACGTCAATCGATAGTTTCTGAGTTACTCTTTCATTTCCAATAATCAGAAAATTATCAAGTTAATTACTTTTCTTGTTATTAAGCTACAAACGTAGGCATGATAAGCGTACACGGAGACCGAACGAGAGGCCTACGAAAGCCAACCCCACCACTTACCACCGCAGCTATACGCGACGCATCCATGAGCTCCACTGGCTCGTGACTAAAAGTGTAGTGGTAAGTGGAGGGGGTGCTTTTCGTAGACGCATCCCCACTACTCAAATGCTGGCTTGCGGGCACTGCTACGATCGCCCGTCCTGTAAAATTCAGCTTTGACGCATTAGGTCCCTTTATTCGCGGATTGTCACAAATATATAATTGTAGTATTTATTTAACTGTTCAACACGTCCATGTTACAGATTTTGGATTCGCCTTCTGTTATTAGACGAAATGTTTATAGTTCAAATTCCTCGATAGCATCTAAATATTTGAAATATACAGTAACTTTGAACAGAAAATGATTAAATACAATCAAGTAAAAACAGTTTAAACTCTTCATGTTCATTATTTGTAAGTTTTTCCAAATATATATTCATTTTCCTATTCAAAATTATAATTTTGGTATTTTTGAAAAATCGATAATCAAAAAATGTAAAATTCACTGATCCCAAGTAGCTGTTTTTACACTGACTAGTACGCTATATTATAGTGGAATATATTATCGACTAATAAGAGGCTGTATCATTCAGAATCTTAGTCTAATTTTCAATCTCCTATTGGCAGTCTTTCTTGAGAAGATGCAGTTTGATTGACGTCTACTTCGATAACCAAAATTGATTCAGGAATGGTTTCTTCACAAGCTGCCATGTCCACATCAATAAATGGAAGTAAAGACTTGTCGGTTCGGAGTTCTATCGCTGAACATCTAAATCAAAGGAGAGAATATGTAGATTACAATATGACTTTTAAAATTTCACTTAAAAACTAAAATCGGGATTCCACCTAAGATAAAGAACTTTTTCAAGTGGACTAAAGTGCACTAATGAACTGATTAAAAAATTTCATTCGACGCGGGATGAATATTTTTTTTACTGACTAGGTCTCGAGATATTGTCCCAGCAGTATCATCATTTTCATATGGCAAACATTTTTTGGCTTTTGTATACCGGAAATCCTTATAACGACGCTAGGATGTTCATCCATTCGTGGTTATCAATTCATAATATCCATTTTTTCAGTGCAAGTACTAATTCTTTTCTAAAAAGACTACGGCTACATAGGACGCAAGGAAGCGCAGCGCATCGACTTCACCGACAGAAAATGGAGAGACGGAGAAGAACAAGCAAGGGAAAATACGATATATTTCACCAGGCACCAGTTCGCGATCGCCTGTTCTCGGATTTTCTCTATGGAGTGATTTATTCCCAGATGAGAGCACACCTTCAGAGAAAATTTGTAGGGGAAAGTTGCCTACGACGAGCCCTCTCCTAAGACGGGACACCCTCAATATTTTTGTACGAAAACATTATAGTCATCACTTACGCATGCAAATACGTGCTCAGAAAAATTCTAGTTATTTTGAAAGTGTTTTTTCCTGCACTGGAACTAAATTAACAAAAACAGAAAGTAAAAATTATCTTCGTACGTTAGAGAACGAACTTTTACCTGTTTTAGAAGTTGTGATTTAATAACTTCTAGTGATTTGAAGTAGTAAGTTATGTTTTTGTTTGATAGATGATTTTGTAAAGTTTGCAACTGATACTTACGTTTTATTAATTTTTATGCTGTTTAATGAAAATATTTAAAAAATTGTGATCATACGAAATTCCTAACACGAGCCCCGGTTAGGGTAGAGAAATGTAGCTTAAAGCGAAATCTGCTTTACTTGTGAGTTTCCGATGGTCTCGATGGTAATGACCTAACCTCTTTATTGCTTTTACATCATGAATAAGAAAATTTCTAAACTATGTTGCTTTTTCGATTTATATTAGTAAATTCTGGATCTGAGATGAATAATATTCGAAATTTTTTAACTTTTCATAAATATTAAATCATTGAACTTTTTTTACACTTATTTTCTCTTAGACCTCTTTCAACGCTTATTTTACGTTTTATAATGTATTTTACGTAACTAATATGTCACAAATGTAAAGAATATGTTTAAACAATACGCTGCGAATTAAATTCATCAATAACTAGTGTTTAATTACATAGCTTTTTTTTATTTTAAAAAGGGGCCCGTTTTAGGATACCGGGTTGTCTAAGACGAGCCAAATACATATTTTTTTCAACATCGAAGTTCATTGCCTTTCAAACATTTTTTGAACTTTTGAGTGTATGAACTTTGTAAAGTAAACATCAAACTACAAGCATGATGCCAATAATCGCTTTTGCTTCTAAAGTTCCTTAAAATCGAAAATGATTGGAAAATATGGAAGAGAGCTCGTCTTAGGCAACTTTCCCCTAACTAAATTGTGGTCTGCTGCTATAGGATATTATAATTCCTCCACTTTCCTTGGGAATAAATGAAAATCCGAGGACAGGCTATCGCGATTGATGGCTGTTATCCACCATCCCCGCCATATACGTCCGGTCTCCTTGCAGTACATCGCGCGAAGAACTATACCCTCCCGACCAACAATCGCAGAAAAGAGGTCATAAAATAAACGAGCAAGAGCCAAGGGTAAGAAAAGCAGAAATGGCAGGATCGAAAGCCCAGATCGTGGAGAACAGGTATCATATACCTTGATGTTGTAATCCTCAAATTTAAAAAGTTTTCTCCGTATCAACAACATGAACGGCATATTATTTAAATTTGTAAATCAGTATCGCTAGATCATAAGAGGTCATGAAAGGTTCGTCAATACCCTTCTAGAAATAATCGATTGGACACGATTCATAACAATTAAGTGTGATCAAATGTTGAATCTGTTTAAATTGTTGCTAATTGCGTCAATGGTTCCCAATCGGGTTGAATTGAGTGAATGCACTTGCCTGCAGTGCGCCCTCTGCAGTTTTTGTTTGTAACACACACGACTCGCACGTGTTTATAGGTTGGAAATTAAAATTTTAATGATTCAACAAAAATTTCAAGTACAAAAAATTGAATATTTGTTCAGGCGGTATACCGAATGAAGACTCCAAAGTATGAGGGTGAAGAGTACGTAAAAATCATGCCACCTAACGATGTGACAGTGATAAGTGTCTTTATCAAGCAGGCAGTAGTAGTTTGATTTAGCGGGTATATTATTGTGAAACGTTTATTTACTTCTTTTTAAATTCATATTGTTGACATTTTTGGTTTGAAAGCCTAAAAAACCGCTTGTGAATAATTATCACAATATTAAAATGCAGTAGTGACAATTTAACCTCTAATTCAGAATAATGGACAGCCCCATGCCACTTCTCTGTGGAGGCCTGTGGAAAATATTGTCATGAGAGTTGACGGTCGCCGTGTGGTGGCGCCAGCTATGCAGTTGGCTTAGAATTCAAATAATGCAAGACAAAAGTGTTAAAATAATAAAGTTTGTTAAAGAAAAATAATTTTCTGATAGTTCTGGGTAAAAGATGATGATCTTTAAGATTTTTTTAATTTTTTGAGTTCAGAATAATTAGCGAAAATCGCAAAATTCGCTGCTTTTAGACGTAAATCCCAATGCATTCCTACTAACTACAACAAATTATTATTCATGCGCAATTAAATCAGACAAATCATTATTTGTGTCTTTTTTAAATATCCGAAAAGAAAATTGTCTAAACTTTATAATATTTTTTATTATATTATATAATATTTATTTTATTTATTTATTAATTTAAATTCATTTAGGATTTTCCAATATTTTAAAACAATTTTTTAATAGAAAATAATCAACTTTGTATATAACTATATATAAATTTCTGATGCCTCTTAGTATTTGTATATAAGTATTTTCTTAATGAATAATTAGTATCTAGTATATAAAATATTAAATATTTTAACAGATTCTATTGAATATTTTAAATAAGTATATTTCCTCCGAGGTTTGGGAGCAGGTTTTTCCTTTTCGTAGGTGGCCTGGCATACGGCGACTGAAAGAAAACTTTGAATCAGCGCAGGTTCCCTTATTATTAAATTTATTATTATTTATTATTATCATATGTTATTTCTAGTTCAAAAAATGAAACTTGTTTGAAATTATTTATAAAATTGAGGAAAATATGTTAATGTTAATTATAACTAATTTTGGAAAAGAACTCGAGGTGAACTTTTGAAACAAATATTTCGGGTTTTCTTTATTTGACAATAACTATTTAGAGTTTAATGTTTTTCTTTTTTCAGGTAGAAGTTGCAATTCTTATTTAATTCTGATGCTGTAGGGCTTATTTTATTTCTTAAGATTCTCTGCAAATCTTATTGGTACGTTTTTATTTTAAAAAATTTATTTCTGAAAACCTATTGTTCACAAAAATCACAATTTTATAAATCCTAAATACAATTTTTTCAATAAAAACGTACCAATGACATTTGCAGAGAATCTTTTAAGGATTAAAATAAGCCCTACAGCATTATGATTAAATATTGTTTGCAACTTTTACCTAAAGTGAGAGATAAAGACATCAAACCCTAAAAACTATTGTTAAATGAACTATGAAAATTGTATTGTAAACAATAATAATGTAATTGTAAACAAGTATAATGAAAATTCCCTTTTTGTCTTAAATTTTAAGTTAAATTTCATAATAATAGTCAAGCCGAAAAGCAAATTTTTAAATGAATTCATTAAAATTAATTAAATTTGTTTACAATGTATATTTTTGGTTCACTTTTTCAAACTTGAAAATTTGAAAATCAGAGTCATTTTAAGCAATTTTAAGCTAGAAATATTAAAAATTGAACGATTACACTTTTGACATAAACGGAACACTTATTAAATCAGAAGTTAAGATATTTTTATTTCAAATAGTTAAAAAATCCTTGAAAAGCTTCAACATTTTATTTCAAGATTTTGAAACATCTACACATTGTTTTACATTTTTTCAAATTATGAATTAATTTTTAAATTTTTCAGACCTTCTGAACATCTTTCAAAATGATTCGAATTCTTCCTAAAATTTCGTTCAAATCCTGCAAAATAAAAAATATTTGCTTAAAATCTTCCAGATTCATTTTCGGCAATTTCAGAAATCTTTTTAAACCTGTTTAAATATTCTGTTAAAATTTATTTTTCAAAATAAAAGGTCATTTTCAATTTTCCTAGAAATCTTGAGAAAATATTTCTTAGTCTTTTAAAGCCTTTCACAATTCATAAAAATCTTCTAATTTTTTCGTTCGAAACGTGCACAAATCTATATTTTGTTTTAAATTAGGCCGTGGGCTATTTGTACCGAAATTTCAGTACGAATAGCCAAATTTTGTCGCTTTACGCAGACACTTTGTATAAATTATTTAAAATCATTTCAAATTTTAAATTGAAACAAAATTTAACTCACTTGAATTTTTTCTAGGAATAATAATAGGTGTTCAATATTTATTATACATCAAAATTCAATAATTTGACTTGCAAATTAAAATTTTTGGAATACAACAATTAAAATTTTAATGTTCAAAGTTTAGTTTTTTGTTTAAATTTGAATATTTGATTTACAATTACTGATTTTAAATGAACAGTCAAAAAATTCTAAATATTGAGGTATTGTTGTTTTTCATAATTGAAAAAATTCCAATTTTAAAGTTTCAACTTTTAGACTAAAACAATAATGTTAAATTTAATAAAAGTCTGTAAGTATGAATATATTGTTTTGAAGTTATTTTACAATTTGATATATTTTATAAAGTTTTAATCATGCATTTACATTTGTTTAACTACTAAGACTTTCAAATTTAAACAGTTTAATCTTTAACGTTAAAATCTTAAAATGATAAAATTTTGAACGGATTTCGCATCATCTTGTAAAATTAATTATTATTCACTTTTTAATCTTTAATGCACAGTTAAATTTTAAAAATCATTATAATTTATATCCACAGTTGATCAATTAAAAAGATTTTTTATCAAAATTTTTTGATCCCAAATGCTTCTAATTTAAAAATTTGTAGGTCTTTAAAACTGCATTTTTGAATTCTTTTAATGGAAAATGTACGCTTAACAATCAAAAACTAAAATAGAAAATTTTCAAGTGAAAGATTTTTGAATTACGCATTGTAAACTGAATGATATAATTGAAACAGATAAAAATTCAACTAATTATTTTGAAAACTGTTAAAATCAAACTGAGACCGATTTTTTTTCTAAATATTTGTAAAATTCCCGATAAAAAATAAATTCACTGTCATTTCCCGGTTTTATAAAATTCCCGGTCTTTTCCCGGTTTTCCGGTCCAGCAGTCACCCTGAAAATATATTAAGATATCATTTATTTATAATCTAAAGTTCGAAATTTCAAAACCGTGTATATTTTGGAACATCTGTAAATACATGCAGATTTTTACATCTAAAAGCAGTTTTCCTCAGTTTTCTTTCGCTTAGAGGATGGAAAATGTCGCAAAGATAATTAAAAACACTCAAAGATTATTCAATACTGTCAGTAAATTACTTTTAATGTGTTATTAAATTCAATTTTATCATTTTGCCATTCATTTGCAACGATCATAGGCCAAGTGCATAGCTGGCGCCACCACACGGCCACTCAGACTAAATAAATTGTAGGTAACTCATTAAATTCTTCTAATTTTTAGTAGAAAAACTTATCCAAGCTTTTTAAATGTCTTCCAGTATAACAATTTTAAATCTATAAATAAGTTTGATTTGACATTCTCGAAAATTTCTAGTTTTGAATATCTAAAATACTTAATTTTGAATATTTCAAATAATTTGATTTGCAATGCCTAGTCTTAAAATCTTTGAATTTTAAAGGTTTCAAATTTTAAATTCTCCAACTGGTTTTCCTTCCTCAAGCACAGAAATTTTCAGGGTGGCGACTCGGCGGACGATTTCAAATTCCTGGTTTTCCCCGGTCAAGTTTTTCAATTTTCCCGGCCAACTAAAAGTAACAAATTTGTATTTGACAGAAAACGCAAACATTTATTTTCATTCATGACGTTTATTCTAAACATTCTTCAAAACACAACAGAGCAAAATATTGCAAAATAAATCAATTTTCAAAAAATACTTAAAGTTTCCAGTAAAGATATCAATTTTCCATGAAAAAAATTAAATAGTTATACTTTCAATTAAAAAAATTAATTTTCAACAAAAAAAAAAAACGGATTTTCAACAAAAAACTTGAATTTTCAACCTAAGTGGTGAATTCTCAAAATTGTGAATCTTCAACTGAATAGTTAAATTTAAAAAATAAATAAATAAATGTTCACCTACAATTATGAATATTCAACTGGAACACTTGAATTTTCAACCAAAAAGATGAATTTTTGAATCAGAAGATTAATTTAAAAATAAAAATAATTATTCTGTACAAAAAAATACAATTTTTCAACAAAATACATGAATTCTTAACAAAATAGTTGAATTTTGGATTCAAGAAGACAAATTTTCAGCCAGATAGTTGAATTTTAAACTGAAAAAATAATAATTTTCAACCGAAAACGGAATAGTAACATTTTTAGTAGAAAAAATTAATTTTAAGCCAAACATAAGAGTTTTCAACTAAAACAATGAATATTCAACTGAAATAGTTGAATTTTCAAACAAAAAAATTAATTTTCACTAAAAAAGATAAATTGTCAACCAAAACTTAAATAATTAAATTTCACGTTAAAAAAATTAATGTTTAATCAAACAAGAGAAGATATGAATTTTCAAATGAAATTGATAATATTTAACTGAAATAGTTGAATTTTAAACTAGACAGATGAATTTTTTACTGAAATGATGAATCTTTAACTAGAATAATTGAATTTTGGACCAAGAAGATGAATTTCTACCAAAAGACGAATTTAAACTAAAAAAGATCATTTTCCTACAAAAAGTCAAATGAATAAATTTTTAGCAAAAAAAAAAAAAAAGAATTAAGAGAATGAATTTTTAACTGGAATTATTGAACATTCCACTGGAATAATAGTTACATTTTCATTTGAAAAAAAATAATTTCCAACCAAGAAATATTCAAAGAAAAAAAATAGTTGAATCTCATGCCAAAAAGATGAATTTTCAACCATAAAGATTATTTTATACGAAAAAGTCAAATTTTCCACAAAGTAAAAGTTCAAAGTTTAATTTATTTTTTCTAGCCATTTAAAACTCCGATTAATTATGATTCTCGCCTCGAAATTTTGTTATTGTCCAAGTTAATTTTAAGCTGAAAAATCGAGAAAAAAATTATTTAATTTTTGGACAAAAATAATTATTAACTTTTTTCTTCGGCATTTTTTGTGGTAAAATATGTTGATATGGCAGCACACTTAGCTCGCGGGAATTATTACAACAGTTATTTAATTTCTTTCAATAATCCACGATGTTAAAAATGTATTATTAAAAAAAAGTAAATAAACATTTTCAAATAATTCCCGCGGAATGAAAGTGCTGCCATCAAACGGCCGCTTTTTTAACCCCGATCGGGAACGATTGGGAACGATTGAAACACTCAATCGCTGTCAATCGTTCAGACACGATTAAGAAACACGATTGGGAACAATTGAAATTGTTGGTCTATCGTTCTAAATTAATTCCAATTGATTATTTCTAGAAGGGTAGGTCATTCGACGCGTCCCGAAGGTGCGAAAAAATACAAACGATATAGTATTGTTTTATTTTGAACAATTGCACTAGATATCGTATTGTTATATTTTGAAAATCAAAAAAGTGTTTTTCATATAAACAAGGTAATTTTTTTTTAAGTCTTTGAACTAAAAAAAAACTATTTCCAAATGACTGATCTAGCTTAACACCCTATCAGAACGAGATATCAATCGGACCTACAATTCGTACAAACTTCATTTTAATACTTTAGTAGGTATTATATGTAAAATACCTCCTTTAGGTATTATACGTAAAAAACTTCCAGTTACGCGTGACTGCACATCCCTGTATGAGACACTTTCTTAGGAAATAGGCAAGATGAGCCCAAAGTAGTGTAACCAGAAATAAGCACGTTTTCGGACGAAGTAGACGCGCCCAAACTTCCCGAGCGTGGCGCTAGTATTCGAAATGTATGGCAGGTAGGGTGGGAAATATCGGACAAAAAATTTATCGTTATGGTATATCGATATTTTCTGAAAAGTTATATATGGGTTGGAAAATTATTTTTAAATTATTTTCCCACACTTTCTTGAATAGCTACTCAGCAAACACGTAATGCAACTGATCCGTAACAAAGGGGTAACATTGTTATAGCTGGTCATATAAAGAATTTTACTCTCCAGTGACGTACTTATTCTATAACAGGAGGGTAACAATGTTGAGTAACTTTTTTACCGAATGAAGATGTACCATTTCCATAAAAAATAGTTGTAACTGTGACGACGTTACGATGTAGTTCTGCAAGTTATGTATGATGTACATTAGTAATGGCGATGTAACAAAGTAACATATCTGTTATGTAACAATCGTTAGTGATATTTAACGTTGTAACTGTGTGGTTTTGCAAGCTGAGCATAATGAACATTAGTAATTCTGCTGTCTTGTTACGTAACAATTCTAAAATGGACTGAAAAATTTTTCTCAGAAATGAATGATATATTATCGACATTATTTATAGAATTATTATCGAATATGAGTATATATTTCTGAAATATTTTTTATATTATTAACAATAATCTTCAAATTCATATAATATAGTTAACATGCAAACTTCTTTTATAGGTACCATCGTACCTGACTAGGCCTAACGACCCTTTTCTATTGTGCGGTGCTCCGCCTCGAGGGAGCTCGCACTCGAAGCTAGACTAAGCGCTGTGGTGCTCAACCGGAGGCTACTGTGTACGTACGCGCGTGGGTACCTTTAAAATTTAAATGGCTCTGTTCCCACCTCTATTTCCACCGGAAGCTACTGACTGTGTATGTTGCAGTGGTAATGCAAAGTACGTAACGTTATCGTTGGCTAACTATAATTGCAAAGTAACGTACGTTAGATAAATAAATGAATAATCAAATGAATAATTAAATAAATAATTAAATGATGAATAATTAAATGAATGAATACTTGAATAATTGAATGAATAATTAAATGATTGAATAATTAAATAGATAAATAATTATTTAAATAATTAAATAACTAATTGAATGAATAAATGAATAATTAAATAAATGATTGAAAAATGAATTGAATGAATAAATAAATGATGGTACCTTTAAAATTTAGATGGCTCTGTTCCATACCACCATGGAGGTCGAGACTGAGGCGCGTTTTTTTTACGTGGTGATCTCCAGTAAGTCTAGTCCACTTGTCAATTAAGCATGCGTTTATTTTTTTATTTTCATCATTTTATTTTTTCTTCTTTTTTATTAATTAAGTCATTTATCATGCAAAATTCACCTTACATGCAACATTCAATGTGGGTAAAAATTGAAAAGTGCTTTAGTAAAATCTATGAAAAGTTCTTCAACTGAACCATGCATGCTCCTCCAAATATACTCTATTAAATAATCGTCAGTTCTAAAAACTGCCATTCTACCAATCCGCCTTCGCATATCACGCTTTACTTTGGACCATTGAGATTCTATCCCTTGCGTGTGGATATTGCGATCTGACGGATTTATAAAATGTTTTTTACAACACTATCATGAAAATGGCGTGTTTTCATACTTATGATCTGTGTGTAATGTGGCGCATTTCGAACGATGCGAATAAAGAATGTACGAAATGAGGAATGCTTACGAAAAGGCCTCTTTTCGTAAGCATTCCACATTTTCATAATAAGTGAAAGGAAGATAGTTAGATAAAGACGGAAATAGGTCGATGTTTTCAGCGACAACTGTAGCGCGCTCGTCTCGCGACTTACCGTGCAGAAATAGGAGGCGCACACTGAAAAACTTCACTTTCGTCCGAATCTGACATTTTCTCTATTTTCGATAATATCACATTGATTTAACTATTGAAGAAAACCGAACAAACGCGTGACAGTATTCAGAAATAAGGTTATAAAAGCCGGTAGCCTCTCCGCCGCTAGGTGCGCTATAGTTGCTCAAGTCAAAGTTGCGGGAAAATTTAAATTACTTCAAAATGTTATACACTTCAAGGTGTTCTCTTTAAAATAATGTTGCTAAAATAAACAGGTATACATTTATCTTCATTCTAAATTCCTTCTTTGTATATGAAAAAATTTGTTAGTTAAACTTATTTAATTTAATCTTATCGTAATCTTATCATAATTTTAACTTATGATTTGGT
>CAKNXH010001809.1:14711-28555 GCA_932178445.1 Andricus quercusramuli
CCCCTCCCCGCAACTTCGATCAGGTAGCGTTTTCTTCACGATTTTCATGATCTTGTTGTAAAAAGTTTCGTGCATGTCTCGTGGTAGGCCCTTTTCTTGACTCGTGCAGTGTTTTGAGACTCGTCTTCGGTTCGGGCACCTTCGGTGCCCTCACCTACGACTCGTCCTAAAAACACTGCACTTGTCACGAAAAGGCCATCGCCTACCACTTGTAATGCAATATACTATTGAATGGTTTACCGTTGAATGTATATGTGACGTGCGCCGAAGAAATGGGGCTTACTCTGGAAAACGAGATTTTTCAGGACGAGCGGTCGAAGTCGACCCGATAGACGCGACTTTTAGAAGAGAGGGAAGACCACGAAATCTTCCCTCTCCGCTTGCCACTACATTCTCACGCATGTAGTGGCGCTGCTCACGGACGGGGTAAAGATGAGACGCGGAGATGTAGTGGTGAGTGGTGGGAGGTGTTTCACGGGATCTCGAGCTCTCGAGCGAAAGCACGATTTCTCGTGTACCTATCAACTCAATTATTAGTAATAATAACGCTCGGATTTTTTTTCGATGATTTCATTAAAAAGAGCAACTCAAAAACTAGCGAAAGGTGTAAAAACCTCGATTTAGATTTTTCCAGAGTAAGCCCCCTTTCTTCGTCGCACGTCACATACAATGTATACGGTCTATTCCACAATACCCTTTCCAACAGTCCGTTATAACATGCGTGCCAGGTAAAACATTTTCTTTTATTATGTCATGCAACGTGTTAGCGTCCCGATTGCTCACTACTGTAAAAAAACATTTTTTCGATTCCCTGTCGACACCTCCCACCACCCACCTAGTTTTCATTTTTCTCCCGCGGTTATGTTCACGTTTACCGAAGGCACTTTCGTCGATTTCCACTATTTTTCCAGGTCCCCCGATTGTACATTTACTTTTAAACAACCAAGCCCTAAGCAAGATTCGAAGTTCTGAAATTATTTCGCGCACCGTGTTTTGAGAAAGCTCCGTCTCCCGAGCAGTCACACTCAATGGATACCGGAGCAACCAACAAATTATTAATTGTAAAATTCTTACAAATTTGATTTTCGCGACGTTGAAAAATGTTCCCTTTCTAGCACTTTTTTTTCCGGCAATCCTTAGCCCCACAGCGATAAATGACATCTCGACCCCGACCTACTATGAGCTAGTTAGTTAGCCGCATGGAAAATTCCTTAGAGGTACACAGTTCTTAAATCTTGCGGTTTTAAATTTATATAACATTTTTTTAATTTATACAATCGTTCAATTATTCAATCATTCAATTATTCTTTTATGCATTCATCTATTTAATTATTCAATCGTGATATGCGAA
The DNA here is from genome assembly GCA_932178445.1 of Andricus quercusramuli. Taxonomy (NCBI): domain Eukaryota; kingdom Metazoa; phylum Arthropoda; class Insecta; order Hymenoptera; family Cynipidae; genus Andricus; species Andricus quercusramuli. The sequence goes on from CAKNXH010001809.1 coordinate 16,063, forward strand.
GGCGGATTGGTAGAAGGGCAGTTTCTAGAACTGACGATTATTTAATAGAGTATATTTGGAGGAGCATGCATGGTTCAGTTGAAGAACTTTTTATAGATTTTACAGAAGCACTTTTCAATTTTTACCCACATTGAATGTTGCATGTGAGGTGAATTATGCATGATGAATGACTTAATTAATAAAAAAAAATGAAATAAAAAAATAATAAAATGATAAAAATAAGAAAAAACAACGTATGCTTAATTGACAAGTGGACTAGGCCCACTGGGGATCACCAGGTAAAAAAAAACGCGCCTCATCTAAATTTTAAAGGCACCATAATGTATTTATTCATTCAATTATTTATTTACTTATTCATTTAATTATTCATTTATTAATTCAATTAGTCATTCAATTTTTTATTTGATTAATTATTTATCTATTTAATTATTCATTCAATTATTCATCATTTAATCATTTATTTAATTATTCATTTGATTACTCATTTATTTATCTAACGTACGTTACTTTCCAATTACCGTTAGCCAACGATAACGTTACGTACTTGGCATTACCACCGCAACGTACACGGTCAGTAGCCTCCGGTGGAAATAGAGGTGGGAACAGAGCCATTTAAATTTTAAAGGTACCCTCGCGCGTACATACACGGAAGCCTACGGTTGAGCACCACAGCGCTTCGTCCAGCTTCGAGTTCGAGCTCCCTCGAGGCGGAGCACCGCACAATAGAAAAGGGTCGCTAGGCCAAGTCAGGTACGATGGTACCCTGACATGCGCTTAACCCGATATAAGTACCGATTGTGAGTATCTTGAAAACAAAATCTTTATCTTCTTTCATATATAAAACTCTTACAAACTAAAACGTTGATCATCTTTAAAGAGATAGAAGTTCTTAAGTTTCGACGAATTCCATGAATTCTAAATATCAAATGCACTTTATTTTTACAAAAACTTGTTAATATAAAAACACTGAAAAAGTGATTACCATTCCCGGAAATAACTTTCATCGTTGATAAAAAATATTGTTGATATTGTTGATTCAGCAATAACATTTAATATTTAAATCAAACATTTTTAAAGCCACCTATTCATAAAATGTGTAAAACGGAGGCGAAGCCGAGGACATCATGTGGCGCAGTTCAGGGCTGTTCAACCTCCTGCCCATGTGGAGTATACTATTTTTCTTCATGGCCGGTTGGAAGTACGTTTACTAATTACATTTTTAATTATTATAAACAATAAAACCACGTTCCAGCAGACAGCCCGTTGCGATGCATGTTTTTGATGCCCCCGACATTTGCAAGCACGAGCGCAGCAAGTGCTGCTGGTTGGAGGGGCAGGCACCAAATACATATGAAAAGTCACATAAAAATACTGAAAGACACAAAACCGATAATAAATTCCAAGCAAGCAGCATTGAGATTATACGTAGAAACAATAGTGACAGCGGTTAGCGAATCTACTGGCTGGCGGCAGTAGCCTCATGCAGTGCTCCCAACGCGGGCACATTGCACTACTGCGCATGCTATGCATAAGGTGCTTCATTGGCTGCCGTTCGCGCGCTTATTTAAACGTTAAAAAATACAATTTTCTTCATTCATTATTTGTTATAATGTTATTTATGTGTTATTTACTGAATACTCATTTAATTTTTTAACCTAATGGTAGCCAATGAAGCGCCTTATGCATCGCATGCGCAGTAGTGTAAGGTGCCCGCGTTGGGAACACTGGCCTCATGTATCGGTGTTAGTGATGCCAACGTGGGCGCGCTAGTTGGCCGCAGTTGGCGCGAAATTCAAAATGCGTATTGAAAATAATTCTTGCAATTGAAATAAATAATTATCATAAGATTCACCAGATTGTATATAAATTGTATTTATTGAAATTTTGTCTGTGAAATCTAATTCAGTTTTTGGAATGCAATGAAAATAAACTATTATTTAGAAAATATATGTGTTATAAATTTTTTTCTGAACTTGAATCAAAAGTGATACATTTCATATGTATTATTGTGTATTTTATAATAAATATTTATTTTAATAAAAATAATTATAATTAATACCCATTTTAAACTCCGCGTCAACTGTGGCCAATCAGCGCGCGACGTTGACGCAAGCGCAGTAGCTCAAGGCGCCCACATTGGCATCACTGATCGGTGTGCACACGATAAAATTTTTTCCTCTCGCTGTTGCAGAGAGCCTGCGTGTAATATTACCAATGCACAAATCTTAGGCTTTCTGCCTTACAATTATTGTGGAAAATACGTACTTTCGACCGAGGTTAAAAAAATATTACTCCATTAGCCCTGGGTTTTCAGCAAAAAAGCTTGGCTGAGATTCTGTCGACAAGATCCAAGCAATTTATTAGCTCAGATGGCTAGAGCGTGAGGTGAGTTAGGTTTATAGGATTTTAGGTTTACGATGTCGAAAAGACATCGTCAGATCGTACGACGTCTTCACGATATCGTAAAGTCATCTTAACGACATGGACATAAGATGTCTTGAAATTGTCTTGAAGATGTCGTAACGATATCGTAAAGACTTCGCGAAATTTTCTGCCCACTGGGAGATCACAACGTCTATGTAATGCTGAACGTTTTCTCGCTGATTTTAGAGTGGTTTACCCCTCGAACGCACAAAACTACACGAAAAATTAGTTTTTTGACTGAAAAAAAATTATAAATAATTAAAGTCCCTACTGAAAAAAAAGTCCGGAATCGTCAGAAAAAAAGTAAGGACTTCTGACCATTTCTGACCACTTTTGTTACGTTTCTCGACAGAAATCGTCAGGAAAAGTCAGAATTCGTGAGAAATGTTCAGAAATCGTCAGAGCTTGGCTTCGAAGGATAATCCTTTTATTAGGGGTCCAAGAATAGAATGACATAAAACCTAATCCCTTTTATATTTCCCGGGTTATTTATATTTATTTATGCATATTCTCTTTTTACTTATCATTAGTTAATAATATTTATATATTGAATGACTCTGAAGGTGAATCTGAAAATGTTGTCCGCTTTGACGTATCTCTTTCTCTTTACAAGATACATTATATTTGATCTAATTTTAAATTTTGCAGAAAAGTTTTCTGGTATCTGAAATCGTCCAAAACCGTAGATTCTGAATTTTTAACTTTTGAATCTGTATATGCAACATTGAAAAATAATTATTTTCAATTTTTAATCCTTTTGGGTTGCCTACCTGCGGTCCTAGCCGATGAGCTACCTGATGGGATGTGAATTAGCATATCTTCAGAAATCGTCAGACTCGTCAGGAATGGTCAGGATGTTCAGGAATAATCAGAACTTCTGACCATTCGTGACGATTCCTGACTTTTTACTTAGTAGGGGTGTCCCGTCTCACCTCCGTAAGTGTCCCATTCCGCCGGTCACCCTATCGATACTTGTTAATCTGGTCGCATATCGATAAATATTGATATTGATCGATACTTTTCTCATCCCTTATGGCAGTATGGATGTCGAAGCGTGAACATAATCATATTACCTCAAATTACATTCGAAAGTGAACAATTAATTATTCAATACGGTTTTGGCCATATATCAAATAATAATTACTTTAGTGCGGAAATTTTCTGTTTCCGAAACGACAGCGACTGGGCCCTCGTGAAAAGAAAGACCAACCTAAGATCACATTAAGACCAGTTTCAAACCACATTTGATCTTTTTCTGATCTTTTACCTTTCAGCCTATACCTGCATCAACTTTAGGGCATTGAAATAGACACCACTCTCTCTCTCTCTCTCTCTCTCTCTCTCTCTCTATCTCTTAAATAAGGATAGCTGTCTGTTTCAACAGACTAGTTATACCTAAAGGTCCTAAAGAACGTGGGATGATTTATTATTATTTATGAGATCTAGAGGCTTCAACCAGTTGCCGTTACTCAGTGCGCACAAAATTTGACGACGTCTTTACGACATCGTTATGAGATCTTTAAGACGCCTTTAAGACATCCTATGTCCATGTCGTTGAGATGTCCTTACGATGTCGAAAAGACGTCAGATCGTACGACTTCTTTACGATATCGTAAAGACATCTCAACGACATAGACATAGGATGTCGTATAGTTCTGCCGTACAAGGTAAAAAGATACATAAGTGACATTGCGGTTTAGGGTTATTCTCTTAAACTTGGCAATGGAAAAGTCGACCTAAGCGACAATGTCACTTATGTATCTTTTTAGTTTGTACGGCAGAGTTGTAGTAAAGATGTTTTTACGATGTCGTAAAGACGTTCCAAAATTTTGTGCCCACTGGGTACATTTATGGAACTCTGTCCCTCTCGCCATCTCGCAATCTCGCCATCTCTTTCTGTTATTATGGTTATGGTCCTGACTCCTGATTAGTGATATGCTTAATAATGATGGGATATTGGGGGTTCAAACTGCCGGAACAAGAATATACCTGCCTATACTGTGATCTTAAGCTGGTCTTTTTTTCACGAGGGGGAACATTCGAGGTTCGACTTCGAGTGCTCAATTTGCGAAGGAAGGTACCCAGTGGGCACAAAATTTAAAGACGTCTTTACGACATCGTCACGAGATCTTCACGACGACTTTAAGACATCCTGTGTCCATTTCGTTAAGATGTTTTTACGATGTCGAAAAGACATCGTCAGATCGTACGATGTCTTTACGATATCGTGAAGACCCCTCAACGACATAGCCATGTGATGTCGTAAAGATGGCGTAACGATGTCGTAAAGACGTCAATGTGGTAGTACTATTCTTTTACTTTTACCGATTAAACGCCCTGGCAGGTTTGAAGAAAAAACTAGCAGAAAACAGCGGATTATTAGTTACATATGATAACACATAATCAAAAATATTGATTGTTTCATTCTATAAATATAACCTTGTGTGTGAGCGCTTCCATGTTTCATGCTGCTCTGACTACAGTCACCATCGAAAGCTGAAGGGTTGCATTATAGACCTAGATAACTAATATTTTGCCGAACGTGGATGAGAAATTTAAAAAAAAATGTTGTGTTAGAAGGGTTTGTTCGAAATCTCATATTTAATTCAGTAATAAAAAGATTGTCTATTCAAGACTAGATAGCTGACTTTCTGTATGCGTCTCCCATCTTCTTGCAATTAAATTTGTTGAGCACCAGCTGGCTGCATGCCCAACCAGCAAGAAAAATAATTAAAATCGGAGATAATTAAGCAGGGAGGATTCGATGGGAAGATCCATATTAAAAACTCTGCTCGTCTAGCGAACGTCTAGGGCAATCTTATGACGGTCGCCTTGTCTAGGGTTCGTCTAGAGTTCATCTAGCGGCGTCTGGTAAGTTTTACCTGCGACCCTTTCGAGTCTAGCATTTGTCCAGTATCATCTAGAAAGGGGTCAATTCTAGATTATGCGTTCCTAGACGATCTCATCTAGAAATCGACCAGATTTTTGGTAGGGTGGTTCGACGAATAATATGATTAGTCACATTATCTACAACCCAGTTAGCACAAAATTTGGCGACGCCTCACGATATCGTTACAACATTTTATGTCCATGTCGATGTCATAAAGACGTTGTTAAATTTTGTGCCCACTGGGAACGGTTGGAACCAACCCCCACCAAAATTCGCGACACAATGTCTTTCGACGAGATTCCGACGGAAAGTGACGCGCTTTCGCTTTCCTCATGGTCGAGTATTTTGATGAGGTTCATGATGCAAAACTAATCGCAGGTGGCAGCACCGAAACGAGCACTAGACCCTCTGTCAATGATATACGAATTTCAATAAAAGAAATGTTGTGAATAATTATAAAGTGCCCTTTACACCTTGTGTGTATCAAGAAGTACATTTTTAAAAGTTTTTCATCATATAGAATTCGTAAAAGGTTGCTATATCCTTTTCTGGCTGTCTTTTTCAAAGTGAGGTTAGCACAGTTGGCACAAAATTTGATGATGTATTCACGATATCGTAAAGACATCTTAACGACATGGACATAGGATGCCGTACAGTTGTCGTAAAGATGTAACAATTTCTCGTAAAGACATCGCCAAATTTCGTGCCCACTGTGAGGTTTACCCTGGTTCACCGTATATCCCATTGTATGTATAATTTCTACTTAAAGTATAATTTACTCGTCTATAAGCACTAAATATATATTTAAAGTTTATTTACCCACATATATTTAATTATAAGCAACCACATATCAAGCGCCATATTGAATTTCTTCTTTCTTCGATAGAGGGTTTAGTACTCGGCTCGGTGCTGCTACCTATTATTATTTTTGCATCACGAACCCCATTGCCGCGCGTGACTCTCGTTTAGGTCCCACGACCCTATGACCTTCAATCTAATCACGAGTCGGTCAGAAACTTCCCTAGTAAAAATGCCTAATAGAACACCATATAGAAAACTTATAAGTTTGCCTTCTTTTAGGTTCTATTGCCTTTAAAACCCGTATTTGTATGCCCTTTCTATATGGTTTTGTATGTGGCATTTAGAAACTTTGAAAATGGATATGATTAGGATCTGATGTGTTTTATATTAGGTACTATTCAGTTTCCAACTGGTATTTATCTGCTCGGTAGTGACTTTCATAGTGGCTTTGATTACAATCTGATGTGCTGTGTATTCGGTTCTCGCAATGTGTACCAATATGGTTCTAAGCGGCACCTAAACGGATTTTCCATTGTTTTTCTAACTGCAGTACATTTGGTGCGAGTCTCAAACTGTATTTCAAATTTAAAAAGAAAATAATTACCGATGAGGTTGTGCACAATTATATTACAACTTATTTGTATTTAGTAAATATATCGCATTTTAACACGAACATAACAAATAAAATTTCGCATGTATCGCAGAGATTCGAACCTGAAACATAACTACTTAATCTAACTCTCGGAAGTCGGTAACTTTTACGCTCGGCTACTTTTGCAGTGTAGAATCTTAAAAAATTTCCCCTATACCCACTCAGAACTAAATAATGATTATGACAATTTTTTCCATTAACTTATTTTTCGAAATTGTTTACGCCACAAATGATAATTCTACATACAATGTTTAAAGATAATTGATCTAAAAATTTGCCATATTTATCTAACGGAAAAACCTTCGAGTATAAAAAATTGAATTTATTTGATGATAATTTTTATTATTCCTAATGATGAAGAATGTTTTAAGTTTGACATTTCAGCTTACTTTTTTATTAATACACATACGTAATTTTATCATATGTATCTGATTTATCGGTTAGCTTGTAGGTCAGGTTTCTCAATTATTCGTTTAATTAAAGTTTTCCACCTAAAGACTAGATTAATATATGTTGTGACTGGAAGAAAATACCATGTTCTACTATTTAGAATGAAAAATTACTGTCAAACTTATTTTTAATTTGTGCAAAGTAGAATTATCTGACTGCTAATAACTGATCAATATGCCTGTATATGAAATTTACGAGTATTATTATACAATCTCTTAATGGCGATTTCATTTTATTTCCCAATGTACATCTAATGTACGCTACGGGCGCGTCCTTGGGTTGCGGATGGAGGGGCCCTGAATTGAGGGTTTCTGGTGAATACGATTACACAACGCAATAAGCAGTCGCGGACAATGGTCCAGGTATGGTACCCAAGGAAAAACCCCCAAATCAAGGGGTTCACAACCGTGCCGAAGACTGAATGGCACCAGGTATGGTGTTCCAAACAGTGTCTCTAGGATATCAGGTCGCCTCCTAGAGTAGTAAGATCTTAACCCCGCATGCGGGGCTCTGCGGGGGTGGACCCATACTTCCCTAGCTACTCGTGGGAATAAAATGGAGAATCAGCAAAACCTAAACAGAAGTGTGTGCGAGGAGTTGGGAAGTGACTTGGAAGTGGTGGAGGATCTAGACATTGGTCAACAGACGGATGCGAAACAAGACCTAATGCATGCGGAAAGAAAGATGAAGTAGAGTCGAAAACTCACTGAGGATTTGAAGGGTGTGTTAGAAAGAATGCAGAATTTCTGCGCCACCAAGAGGAATATGTTCATTCCAATCAGGCATGGTCTAGATGAAGCGCAGTGGACAGTGAGTGAACTCAAACTCGCCATAGACTACGCTGATTGGTACTATCCAGATGTACCAAAAGACGTTGGAAAGGGCATCGAAAAAAAGTTTGATCAATGTAAGAAGAAGGTCCATACGAAGAAAGACAGAAGCCAAATAAGGACTCAAACCGAAGAAGCACCTAAAATCACCAGAAAGAAGGAGCCGAAAAGCAGAGTTCGACCCGAGGCGGTCTTGATAAGACCGGCCGAGGGTTCGAGCTACGCCGAGGTCCTAAAGGATCTCAAACAAAAGGTGAAACCGGACACCCTTGGTATAAAAATCAAGGAGACAAGGAAGGGGGAAATCGTAATCGATTTAGGTCCTGCAGCAGACGGTAGGACTTACGGAGGCCGTACGGAACCACTTTAGCGGCGTCGATCCGGTCATCGGGAAGGTGAATGTAACGAAGAGGGCCTTCAGGACACACGTATGTAGAGCTCAGTGAGGAGCTGGCGTCGAGAATTCCTTAAGACAGGACATCTAATAGTGGGCTAAATGTCCTGTAGAGTCCGAAAAAAGACGGAGGTTCTCCGATGTTATCACTGCCATGCCTTTGGGCACATAGCAGCGTACTGTGGGGGTCCTGACAGCACAAAATTTTGCCAGCGCTCCTCAGTGATACCTCTGCGCAGCTAGTAAAGAAAAACCCCGGACTGACCATCTGCTGGGTACGATGCGGTTCTTGACTTTTGAGGAGGCCACCCCATCGAGGAAGCCTCAGAAAGAACAGCAGTAATCCAGTCGCCCCCCGGTCAAGATGACGAAGACTGACGAGCCCGTTGCGCGACATTGTCGCGCTGATGAGGATGATGCGTTCATCCTGGCTAAGGCTGGGAAAAAAGACCAGGTTGGCAAGACAGCGGGACGACGAGGCACGGCGTAGGATTAGAGCAGCAATTTTCAACTTTTGTTATTTACACACATATATATATATATATATATATATATATATATATATTTGTGGAAAAAATTTACTTTTATACACCATCATTTGGCCCGCATATTCACCTCATATTTAAAGTCGAAGCCCCCTATTCCGCAGTGGCTGGTGTTAGGACGCACTATACTCCTACCGAAAAAAGGCAACTTGTCAATGTTTTGTGCATGAATAGCGCACAAGTTGGTATCTTCGAAAAGTCCAACCAAGTATGCTTCACTGGGTTCCTGGAGAGCCATTACAGCAGAGCTCTGGAAACGCAAGTCAGTCTTGAAATCCTGAGCGATTTCACGAACTTGACGTTGGAAGGACAATTTGCGGATCAAAAGCTCAATCCTCTTCTGGTAACGGCGAATCTCACGAAGAGCGACGGTTCGTGGCCTGTAACGGTGAGGTTTGTTGACTCCTGCTGTTGCTGGCGCACTCTTGCGAGCGGCTTTAGTGGCCAGCTGCTTCCTCGGTGCCTTTCCGCCGGTGGATTTACGAGCGGTTTGCTTGGTACGAGCCATTTCAAAATCGAAGAGAATTTTTCGAGAAAAATTTCGAGAGTTTCGATTCCCTTGGAGTAAAACCGAATGGCTTATGACAAAGCCACCGAACGCGTCCTCGGGTTGCGGATCGAGGGTCCCCGTACCAAGGGTTTCTGCTGAATATGGTTACAATAATTAATAAGCAGTCGCGGACAATTGTCCAGGGATGGTCCCGAAGGAATATCCCCTAAGCGAAGGTGTGAGAACCGTGCCGAAAGCTGCATGGCACCTGGGTGAGGTGTCTTTAACGGTGACTCTGGGATACCGGGCGACGTCTCAGAGTATCAGCCTTATCCTTGCACGCGGGGCTCTACAAGGATTGACAAACCCTTTCCCTAGCTGCTAGTGGGAACAACAATGAAATCAACAAACCACCAAAATGTTGTAGATGCGGTTCAAAACGATCGAACGCGCAGAGCACCCGACAATGGATCGGCAAACAATGCCGATCATTCTAGAGTTCGGGGTGTTGAAAATAATTTAGATAGAAACACGACGACGAACCGGCGAAACGCCCACATTCAGTGGACGGATCAACTTAAGAATGACGTGCTAGACTGCTACGATGCCAGTATTATCCCTGTATGCGGAGGCTTTATGGCGCGTATGCATACTCTGTGGGGCCAGAAACACCCAGAGCTTCAATACATTTCGCATCAGTCTTTGCGAAATCAAGCCGACTACCTCCGGAAAAATGGATATGTACGCGAAGCGCTTCCTCAACCGCTGCTTGAACAAGCTGCAGACGAAGATGAAACGACATTAAGACCAACCGCAGAAAGCAGGCAACTTCTGGAAGATGATCGCAATTTCAGTACAAGGAGGAACATCAACATGCAAGTTCCTCTTAAGCCCCAAGATCTGGCCGAAATGGATGCCTCCCTTCGTGGAGATATCTCGCGAGAGTCCGACCTCTGGACCATCAATTGCTCAGTTTATGGTGCTGCAAGAGCTTTGGCTGATTCAAATCGAAGGCTCAAACCGACGATGGATCAGAAGACCAGACGACGCTTGCATCAACTGAACAAGAAAATTGGATGGGCAAGACAGAATTCGTCCCGTGTTCAATGTGTGATTGACTACATAACATCTGGTAGACCGTTCACGGAAAGGGTTCAAAATTTCCCCCTTGAACTAAGGACCTTGAATCACACACTGAACAAGTCAAAGCTGCTGACAATCAAGCAGCATATTGTTGACAAAATAAGGCTGTTATCTGACGCAAGGAGGAGGATACAGAAGAGGGAGAGATGGAACAGGGAGAATCAACAGTTTCTTGCTGACCCATCACGCCTCTTCAGTGATCCCCCTGTTTTTGTAAAAAATCCACCCACGCCCAAGGAGGTAGAGACTTTTTGGAGAGAGGTGTACAAGATCCCGAAAACACTAGAGTTCAAAGAAGATACTGACAATATCATCCGCTTCAAGGAGTTTTGCGACAGCCTCATAAAATCTGAGGAGGAGTGCCCATAAGTCACTGCCGAAGAGGTGAAAAAAGCACTTAGAGGCACTAAGAACTTTTCCGGTGCTGGACCAGATTGTATCAAGAACTTTTGGTGGAAGAAGTTTACTTCTATACACCAACATTTGGACCGCATATTCACGTCATATTTAAAGTCAGAGACGCCCATTCCGCAGTGGCTGGTGTTGGAATGCACTATACTCCTACCGAAAAAAGGCAACTTGTCCAGACCAAAGAATGATAGGCCAATAACTTGTTTAAACACACTGTATAAGATCTTTGCATCTGTCCTATACAACAGGATTGCTCAAAGAATTGAGCTTGTATGGCGAAAGATGTACGAACAACGTGGCTCGAAAAAAGGTGTAGCTGGCTGTCGAGAGAACCTGCTAATTGACAGGTGTGTCTGTAAAGACGCTGCCGCCCATCAGCGCGTCTTGTCAATGGCCTGGATTGACTACCGGAAAGCTTTCGATTCAACCTCTCATAGACTTATCATCTGTCTGTTGGAAAGCTTGAAGGTACATCCACACATAGTGAGATGCATAGAGAGATTGATGCCTCTTTGGAAAACTAGATTTACCATCTCATCTAGGAATCATCGTCTGACGACGAACAAGGTCACCTTCCAGAGGGGCGTCTTTCAAGGGGATAGTATGAGCCTTTTGCTTTTTTGCATCACACTTCTGCCTCTATCTCTCGCACTACGAAATTCTATTAGATACCTTTGTGGTGACACTAATCAGCGTGAGCATAAGGTCACTCATGTATTTTATATGGATGACCTGAAGATCTATGCCGCTTGTAAAAGCAAACTTCAAACTGCTATAAATATCGTCAAGAACTACACAGGAGAGATTAGGATGGACTTTGGTTTGGACAAGTGTGCCAAAATTCATTTGAAGAAAGGAAAGATTACTGGCGTTCCCAAGGACCCTGAGCTTGTCGATATAAGTGTTATTAGACATCTTAACACTGGAGACACCTATACATACCTGGTCGTGCCTCAAAGCCGCATTCAGGACGTAACATCAGTGAAGGAGTCTCTCCGAAGCAGATACAAGCATCTTCTTCGACAGATTTGGTCTTCCAATCTGTCGGCGTTGAACAAGGTATCTGCGACTAACATGCTTGCCGTCCCGGTTCTACTCTACTCGTTTGGGGTGGTTCAGTGGACGAAGAACGAGCTTAAGGCCCTTGATGTCACCACGCGTAAGATCATGCATATGCATAAAAGCTTGCATATCAATTCGTCAGTTCCGCGATTATACATTTCACGCCATCAAGGCGGACGCGGACTTCTGAATCTCCAGTGTCTTCATAACCGAATTGTTTTAAATACAGCTTACATCGTTGCGAATGGCAGAGATCCTCTCCTAAAGATGGTCAGAAACCACGAGATGATTGGCGAAGGAGCGCTCCTTTACAAAGCCGCGGAGCAAGCTGCCGAGACCCTTGGCCTGAATTTCAACATCAGAAGTGAGGAAAGTGCATTACTCCATCTAGATGCTTCACG
>CAKNXH010001809.1:33555-94664 GCA_932178445.1 Andricus quercusramuli
ACTGACGAATTGATATGCAAGCTTTTATGCATATGCATGATCTTACGCGTGGTGACATCAAGGGCCTTAAGCTCGTTTTTCGTCCATTGTAGAGTAGAACCGGGACGGCAAGCATGTTAGTCGCAGATACCTTGTTCAACGCCGACAGATTGGAAGACCAAAGCTGTCGAAGAAGATGCTTGCATCTGCTTCGGAGAGTCTCCAGTGTTAAGATGTCTGATAACACTTATATCCACAAGCTCAGGGTCCTTGGGAACGCCAGTAATCTTTCCTTTCTTCAAATGAATTTTGGCACACTTGTCCAAACCAAAGTCCATCCCAATCTCTCATGTGTAGTTCTTGACGATATTCGTAGCAGTTTGAAGTTTGCTTTTACCAGCGGCATAGATCTTCAGGTCATCCATATAAAATACATGAGTGACCTTACGCTCACGCTGATCATTGTCGCCACAGAGGTATCCAGGAGAATTTCGTAGTGCGAGAGATAGAGGCATCAATCTCTCTATGCATCTCACTATGTGTGGATGTAGCTTCAAGCTTTCCAACAGACAGATGATAAGTCTATGAGAGGTTGAATCGAAAGCTTTCCAGTAGTCAATCCAGGCCATTGACAGGACGCGCTGATGGACTGTAGCGTCTTTACAGACACACCTGTCAATCAGCATATATATATATATATATAAAAAATAAAGTTAAACAACCACCGCAGGGTACCACTAAGAGCAACTGCCATCTAAAAAAAAAAAGATGTCAATAGCCCCCAGTGGAACCGCGGTAAAATACACCTATGGCCACGTCTCACATCCGTGAGATGGGTGGTCATATATATATATATATATATATATATATATATAAGGAAAAGGGCCGAGATTCTTGTGAAGAAAATGAAGTCTAAGAAAGTCGAAAAAAGTCTCGACGAATTCATGAAGGAAAATATAAAAAGGCGCTAACGAATTAAGCGCTGTTTTTGTTCGTCGTCTTCTGCGATAATTCAATGAGTTTAACAATAGGTTGGTTGCGTTCTTTTCGATTATATTCTTCGAATATAACTTTCCTTTCTAGTTCATTTCACAATTGGCGAATTTTGTTCTCATTAAAACAAAGAATACTGCAGTAGTATTTTAAGTCGCAGTTCGACTAAGTATTCGACGATTTTGTACTATATTCTTACGTGATAAAACGTAGTATAGAGCCAATATAATTGTCGGACTCGAAATTCCAGAAATATATCATTCGGAATTTTGTGTCAATTTTATGCCGTGAAAATTGATTATTGTGTCATGCGACTTTATTGCTCAAAAGGGCCTAGCCCGTTAAGCAGGTCAAAAATGCCCTTGGCTGGAATCAGATGTTCAATGAGCCCTTTTCTGGGACTTGGAATCATAACTTCTTTTCCACATTTTTGAACCCCCATCACCACCCCCATAGTCATGGTGGCTAAAAATGTGTTGTATGGTTTTTATTTTTTTGTGACACATCTGTGTAATGGAAAAATCTGAAAAAATTAGTAAAAAACAAGTGATACACTTAAAAAAAAATTCTTTCCAGTGTTTTGGTGCGAAATTCAAATTTTTGAGAGAAATTCAAATCTTCAAAAAAAATTTTTGGTCAAAAATTTTTTGAGTACTGTTCCAAATTTTTTATAAATGAAAGGTCATCTCATGTGCTAACTTTCAGAATTTTTTCAGATTTTTAATCAATGTGGACGGTAGTTTTTTTTAAATGAAAACATTCGCAGATAGCTAATACCCTTATTAAGAAGAAGTATTGGTAAGTATTGGATCCAGTACTTTTTCCCCGAAAAAGTATTGGCTTCTCAATACTTATTCGCAAAAAAATTCTTAGGTCTGATACTTACCAATACTTCTTTTCATAAGGGCATCATGGAATAATAATGAAACGCTGAATATTACTTATGATCAAATGCTGTGTTTTAAATGTTTCTGAATGTTTTAATTAGTGTGTGAAATGGAAATCCTCCATAAAAGTTTTGGAATAATCATCGTCGCTATCCCCATTGATTACAGGCACCATTTTTCGTCGTACGAACAGTTTGCTCAATATTTCTGCTGGTCGAACGATTTTCGAAAAATATCGAGCACGGGATAGATAGTAAAACACAGCAGCAGCATGTTAGCAGCAACCGATCGTACGATTAGTATTTTCGGACTCACAACAATATCGTTAAATTCCTTCGAAACCAATGGAATCAGGCGTGTATTCAACAAAACACTTAGAACGCCGATGATTCATGTGGCGTGACTGAAATTCTACTTTCAAGATGTTCGCGGTTTCTTTAGCGCAGCAAATGTTAATTTTGTTGTCATTGTCCATCAATTCAGCTAAATACGATACAGCTTGACCGAGTTGATACGAATCCGTGAAAAATATTTCGAGATCGTTGACGGTGATTTCCGAAAAATCTCCTACATCCGATGAACATAGAAAGAAATCTTTCCCCTACTCCATCATTTTTCTTGAACTTCTTGAGCCAAAATATTTTCGGAATCATTAGTTGATTTCGAATGCGATACAATGGACACGCAATTTGGCATATCGGAATTGAGACGTTCTCCGAATTTTTTATTTGAAAAACATGAAATTTCACTATAACAAACGATTTTCCTGAGAGAACCCAGTCATTCATTTTTTATAGCAGATATATTAAAACCTGCTTCATTAACTGTTTTCTGAATTATATTTAATATTGGGTGTTAACAATATATGTGATTGAAAATTTTTCTCGATATGTTTTTGCATTAAGTGGAACTCAGTCAAGCTGTATCGTATTTAGCTGAATTGATGGACAATTACAACAAAATTAACATTTGCTGCGCTAAAGAAACCGCGAACATTTTGAAAGTAGAATTTCAGTCACGCCATATGAATCATCAACGTTCTAAGTTTTTTGTTGAATATACGCCTGATTCCATTGGTTTCGAAGGTATTTAACGATATTTTTGTGAGTCCGAAAATACTAATCGTACAATCGGTTGTTACTCACATGCTGCTGCTGTGATTTACTATCTATCCCATGCTCGATATTTTTCGAAAATCGTCCGACCATCAGAAATATTGAGAAAACTGTTCGTACGACGAAAAATGGTGCCTGTAATTAATGAGGATAGCGACGATGAATAATCCAAAACTTTTATGAAGGATTTTCATTTCACACACTAATTAAAACATTCAGAAACATTAAAAACACAGCATTTGATCATAAGTAATATTCAGCATTTCATTATTAATCCATGATACCCTTATGAAAAAGAAGTATTGGTAAGTATCATACCTGAGACTTTTTTTACGAATAAGTATTGAGAAGCCAATACTTTTTCGGGGAAAAAGTACTGGATCCAATATTTACCAATACTTCTTCTTAATAAGGGTATCTGCTATCTGTGAATGTTTTTATTTAAAAAGACTACCGTCCACATTGATTGAAAATCTGAACAAATTCTGAAAGTTATCAAATGAGATGACCTTCCATTTATGAAAAATTTGGAACAGTACTCAAAAGATTTTTGACCAAACAAATTTTTTGAAAATTTGAATTTCTCTAAAAAATTTTAATTTCGCGCCAAAACACTGGACATTTTTTTTTAGGTGTATTCTAATCATTTGTTTTTTACTATTTTTTTCAGATTTTTCCATTACACAGATGTGTCACAAAAAAATAAAAACCATAAAACACATTTTTAGCCACCATGACTATGGGGGTGGTGATGGGGGTTCAAAAATGTGGGGAAGAAGTTATGATTCCAAGTCCCAGAAAAGGGCTCATTAAACATCTGATACCAGCCAAGGGCATTTTTGACCTGCTTAACGGGCTAGCCCGTTATGTTTGAAATAAGATTGTACATTCTCCAATATTTTACAGCTACATAATATTAAATTACTCTTTTGTTTCAGAACTACAATTATTACATTCTCACCTCGGAGTCACGGTTTGAAAGGGAAGAGTGAGACAGAAAATTATTCCAGTCCATCATTTAATTATCAAATTTCATTAACTAAACCATCCGTGGACGTCATGATGAGAATTTTTACCGTGAAGTCGACTTTGGCACTTTGATGAAGAATTTTGAATTCAAATCGGTCGTCGATTTGCCAACCCTAGTAAAAATGCTCATTAGATTATAATTATGTCGAGGTAAAATACTGGAGAATGTACAAACTTATTTCAAACATAAATTTTGAGCATTAAAGTGGCATGACACCATAATCAACTTTAACGGTATAAAATTGACACAAAATTCAGAATGATATATTTCTGGAATTTCGGGTCCGACGATCATATTGGCTCTATACTACGTTTTATCACTTAACAATATAGTACAAAACCGTCGAACACTTAGTTGAACTACTTCATGAATCCGTCGAGACTTTTTTCGACTTTCTTGGACTTCATTTACTTCACGAGAATCTCGGCCTTTTTCCTTATCAGATCCTTAAGAAAGGTATGGCTGAGTTTCCGGCAGTCGACCATGTAAAGGGGTTGTTGTCGTCCTGTGGGATTTCTAAGGTGCGGAACACCGAACTCCTGACGAATCTCCTCGAACCTCAGAATCGTGTAAAATGGCAGTGGCTGAACAGACGCTGATGAAACGACAAGTGCCATTGGGTCGTCGGTTGACTTACACTCTGTTTCCGTGCTGGTTTACTTGCTCGGGTGACCGGAAGCTCGTATTCGGTTTCTTTGCAAGTTCTCAAGGTGTAGTAAGGAAATAAGGTATTGCTCGATCTTTCGAGAGTAAAAGACAAAAAATTCCTTTTTATCTATGCGACGTTTCGTCGGCTTGATTTGCCGACCTCATCAGGCTATATTTAAATAGAAAAAACACATACACCGTATTTAATATTTGCACAGTTCAGACAGGATACACAAACGAAAATTATTATTTCTTTTTTTTCCTAAGTATAAATTGTGGATGTCACAAATTGAGAAAGAAATTAATTTACCTTGAGAAAAACGTTGACAATTCATTAATTTCTAGTTAGCCGTTTTTGGTTAACGCGTTGTGTGAATTTTAAAATTTCTGTCATAATGACCTGATACGTTCGATCATATTCAGTCAACTGAATTTGTAAGAACTTGAATGAAATTACGACAATAAGGATGACTCATATCAGGAGTGTATATACATATAAAACTACATTTTATTTTCAGGAACTCATTACAAGTTTAATTTCCTGATCAATGGAAAATATAAATGAATAAATGAATAAATGTCTTCCTTTTTATTAACATTGTTACTGTTTGATTGTATGTGAATCATTTCTGAGATCAACCTTTTGTTGTGATTTGATTCTTGATCAACAATAATTGTATCATCCCAATTGAATGTATGTTTGCAATTATGTTGATGCTTTACAATTATATTTTCACTATTTTCATTATTTTTGTGTTCTGATATGCGTTTTTTAACGTTCTTTTTGTTTCGCCTATATATGATGCCGGACAATCGTGACAAGAAAATTTGTATACAACATTGGTTTTTCCCCACTTATCAGTATTGTCTTTACCTAATCTTATGATAGAGCTCAAACTTTTTTCGATTGAAGGAATCGTACTAATATTGAATTGTTTTAAAATCGCAGATAGGTGATGAAATTTTTCGTTGAAAGGTAAACGAACTTTTGGACGTTTACTAAATAAAGTGTTGCGTGAAACCTTATTATTTTTATCCCCTTGATATCTAATCTTATTTAATCTAATCTTAATATTGTCACAAATGAAATTAAGTGGATAATCGTTATTTAATACAATTTTTTCGATTTTTTTCAAATTGTTATTGTGGAATTTTCTATGAGAAAGTAAAAACGCTCGGTCAACTAAATTATAAACTATATTCTTCTTTTGCTAGATAGGATGATTTGAAAAGTAATTAATAAGCCTATTTGAAGAAGTCGGTTTTTGATACCAATTAGTAATGATATGATTATCATTCCTAATTAGTGTCAAATCTAGAAAATTGATACGATTATTGTCTTGTAATTCATAGGTGAATTTTAAATTTTTATCATAGGAATTAAAAATATTGATGATAGAATCAACATGTTCCCTCTGAATACATAAAATGGTATCATCTACATACCGATAATAAAAAATTGGAGTGTAATTGTGGATAGTTTTAAATTTTTGTAAACACCAACTTTCCAAATCATCCATCACAATATCAGCGAACAATGGTGAGATGGGTGAACCCATAGGCGTGCCGAATATGTGTTGATAGAAATCATTATCAGAACTGAAAAAGGTGTTTTCATATAAAAATTTAGTACAAAAAATGATATCTGTAAACGGAATTTTACAATTTTGATTTATATCAACAAACCTTCTATCCAAACTATCAAGAAATAAATTACAAGGAACGTTGGTAAATAACGCACTAACATCAAGTGAAAGAAAAATATAGTCGTCATCTAATGTAGCATTTCTAAGTTTTTTTGATGCCAGTTTTTAAATCTTCATACATTTTTTTTTGCTAAAAAATGTGTAGGACTGTTAACTAATGAAATGATCGGACGGAGCGGAACATCTTTTTTGTGGATTTTTGGAAGTCCATAACATTTCGCTAAAACGGTGTCAGTCAAAGTAAGGTCAGTTATTTTGTAAATACGATAAAGACATTTGTTATCATTTAAATTTCTGAGAATTTCTGAAGTATTCACTTGAAGTGATTTTAGTGGGTTAGTTTTTAATTGTTTATAGGTAGAAGTATCATATAAAAGACTATGCATCTTAGAATAGTAGTTAGCTTTTTTAAGACACACCGTGAGGTGGCTTTTATAAGCATTAGTAAAAAGAATTCCTGGATTATTTTTCACAAAAATCCTGGTAGTTTTCATTTTTTTTGCAAAAATTCTGTCTTCTTTAGAAATGTGAACCTTATTTTCTTTCAAAGCATTACTAATATTATGTGTTACTTTTTCCCTAATTTCATTTTTAATATCATTGTTAATTTCTAAAAATTGAAGAGTAGATTCCAAATCTTCAATTGTGTCAATGACTTATTGTTTTGAAATTTTAGACGGAACACTGTGTTTTGGACCTAAAGATACAATATCAACAACCTCATTCGGTATTTGAACGTCTGTTAAATTTAAAAACCAACCGTCTTTATTGTTATTGTCCTGATACTGTGTATTCGACAATAAAGATTCAAATTTTTTCTTGTGCAAATCATTTAGTTTTTTTTTAATAGTTTGAAATTTCTGTTCTGAAAGTCGAAAGAATTCTTGTGTA
This sequence comes from Andricus quercusramuli, assembly GCA_932178445.1. Classification (NCBI taxonomy): domain Eukaryota; kingdom Metazoa; phylum Arthropoda; class Insecta; order Hymenoptera; family Cynipidae; genus Andricus; species Andricus quercusramuli. Next base: position 40,805 of record CAKNXH010001809.1, read on the forward strand.
ATAATACCATCCAAATTAGAATCCATAATTCGTTTTTTGATTGTAACTAATGACTTTTGTAAAAAATTGATATGAAAATTAATGTCACGTATAGATAGTTTCAAAATTCTCCAAGCATAGTGATTGTTTAGAATATTAAGTTTTTTTTTTTACAATTTTTACTGTAAAACGAAACGCTGTTTTTTGGTGATCATTAAAATTAGAGAAATGATAAGGAACTAAATCGTTACTTCTGCGTCGTCGTAATTTCATTCAAGTTCTTACAAATTCAGTTGACTGAATATGATCGAACGTATCAGGTCATTATGACAGAAATTTTTAAATTCACACAACGCGTTAACCAAAAACGGCTAACTAGAAATTAATGAATTGTCAACGTTTTTCTCAAGGTAAATTAATTTCTTTCTCAATTTGTGACATATCCACAATTTTTACTTAGGAAAAAAAAAGAAATAATAATTTTCGTTTGTGTATCCTGTCTGGACTGTGCAAATATTAAATACGGTGTATGTGTTTTTTCTATTTAAATATAGCCTGATGAGGTCGGCAAATCAAGCCGACGAAACGTCGCATAGATAAAAAGGAATTTTTTGTCTTTTACTCTCGAAAGATTGAGCAATACCTTGCTTCCTTACTATACTATGGAGAGTGATAAACCTATTTCTATTCTCAGGATTCAATTGAGTTTTTGAAAGTGGAATTGTCAGCATTTTCAGGGAACCTCGTTACATGCTTGACCACCGCTTCACGACCATGATTCAAAAAGAAGGGCAATACTCTACCACCTGAATGCGGAACGGTATTAAACGCAAGCTAAGTCTTTGGCGAGTTTTCATCCCATTCTCTATGACTTTCGTTTATGAACGCGGAAATCATCGGCTTAATGGTTCGATTAACGCGCTCGACCGGATTGCTTTGGGTTAGACTTAACATTGTAGTGATATGTCCACACCTCTTGCCAACAATAGGGTCTTAGCATTCTTATTTATATACTCCGTACCGTTTTCCGTAATGATTGATCTTGCCCCCCCCCCCCCAGCGGTCCAAAATCATTTCGAGTACCCTAGCTACGCATTAACCTGTCCTATGTCGAACTGCAAACAACTCGATGTACTTGTATAGAGGTCCTGAACGAAGATTAAATTAGAGTTTCCTCTTTTGGTATGCGTTTGAGAGACGACGGTGTCAACGGATAATTGGGCCCAAGGTGATTGTAGGGGCCTGGTAGTCAATTGATCTTTCAAAAGTCTTTGATAATGTTTAACCTTGATGCTTGCACGAGGTGTCAAATCAGCCCTTAATTGCTGAGTTTGGGATAGTTTGACGCGTTTGCAAGCGAATTTGCTCAGGAATGATCTCTCACTACCACTGTCCATTATGCCGCACATTTTCTCGTCGAAAATATTAATTTTTACAGGTATTCTTATCAACTTCTTTCTTTCTTGTGTCGCGTTACTAGGAGGATATATTTTTCTCTGTGTTAGTCTATGGATGACGTGTGGAGGAAGTCGGGGTGGTGACAAAGTTCTAAAAGGATTTGGCTTTCCTTTAAGATCGACCGATCTGGCGCTGGCTTCTTCGAAATCCTCATCCGAAAATAACAATGAGGCTATAGTTTCCTCAGTCGATCTGTTCTGTTTCCCATGTAGAAAATGCTCCAATTCGTCATCAGAGTCTTCTGCCTGACTTTGACTTTCGTCCAATCTACGTAAATCCAATGGATTTGGACAATTGAAACCTATTTTGCTGACATCACATTCAAGGCCACCTAAATTTTCAGGTTGGTCTTTATTTTCCCGGGAAAGAATCATTTTTTTGATGAAAACTTCCTTAATCATATTCAACCTCCTTTTATCTCGTGAGCAAGTTATTATTATTTTTGAAAATTGAAAAAGAAATTTGAAACTTCAATTTTTAAACGATTTACGCGGGATTTATTGAATTTTTTTAAAGAATAGTATATTGTACTACAATTGCGGAAAGTAGGTAGTTCCGCACGAGCGTGAAGTTTGCTGTACAAGACAGAGGCGAGTCGAAGGGGAGTTGTAGGCGAGTTGGAAGCGAGCCGAAAGCGAGCTGTAAACGAGCCGAAGACAAGCCGGAAACGACCCGAAGATGATCCGATAGCAAGTACTGTAAACTTCACAAGAGTTGCAACTGTCTACTTTCAGCACCTGTTGCACACGATATTTTTCGTAACAAATGCAGGAAATTTTCGATTTGAGAAACAATAAGAATAATTTGTTCGGAAATTTATGGTAATTTTTGGAAATTTATTGTAAAATTACCAAAAGCTACCGAAAATTTCCGGCGAATATGTATATTACCGAAAATTTATAGAAATTCAAGGTATCCAAAGTTTCTTGGAAAAATCCGAAAATTTCAAAAATGTCCGGAAAATGTTCAATTTCCGGAAATTTATGAAAAGTTGCTAAATTATCCGAAATTTCAGGTCTCTAAAGCTTTTTGGGAAGATTCAAAAAATTTCCAGAAATCTGTGGAAAATTGCTAAATTTCCCAAATTTCCCAAATTTCTGTAAATTTTATAAATTTCCGGAAATTTCAGTTATCAAAAAATTTCTGAAATTTTCGGTAATTCATCAGTAATTGATGGTAATTTATCAGTCATTTATGGTAACTTATCACTTCGAGTTTGTCCAATCACTATTCACTAGTCACAATCAGTCTCTCAAGCGTCAAATCATAATGAAGTAAGGTTATTATTCCGGCAGTCCTAGAAAGTAAATCTGAATCGAACTGCGCAAGCTCAACAGCAAGAAAAAGTAATCTGGCTGGAAGTGCGCAAGCGCAGCAGCTAGAAAAAGTCTTTTTCTAACTGCTTTTTACCACGGCTTTGGAATTGGTCACTGCCCGTACGCAATACATGCCTCGAGAAGCGAGTATTTCCTGCGTGCGTTACAAAAACTCATTTTCTTCTGTCACTTTGATATTGTAAACTTCCAAGTTTTATTTCTCAGAACTGAATAATTTTGTTTAATCATATTTTTTTGGCCTCAGTTCAGAAAGACTTCAGCGCGGGAGTATTCTTTGGCTTTATCTTTAAATGGTGATTTTGATTTTACAGAATGTTATTTCACCATCCTGAAAAATTTCGATTTTGTTGGTTATCTAGTTTTGTACTGCAACCCTTCAGTTCTCCCGACATAATCGGGACTTTTCCAATTTGCTACCACGTACTATAAGCGAAAATTTTCTACGCAGAGGGCAGAACGTGTACTACCTAAAAAAATTGGTGACCCTCGACTTTGCGAGGCAGAAGCTCAACAGGAACGAATCTCCATGAAAACTTAATAAAAATTATAATTCAGGGAAAATAACATTCAGAATAATCTTGAATTCAATCGGGTGAAATGCTTGTCCAAATTTGAAAAATAGTATATTGCATAACTAGGGGGAGATATGTGCATTTCCGATTCTCTTCTTTACTATGTTCGATGTTTTCTTTTCTTTACGAGGTCGAGAAGATATCTCCAGATCGTATGACGTCTTAACGATATCGTAAAGACATCTCAAAGACATGAAAATAGGATGTCGTAACGTTGTCGTTAAGTTGTCAGAAAGATATCGTAACGATATCGTAAAGACGTCGCCAAATTTTGTGCCCACTGGGTTTCGCTGACATTATTGTTCTAATCACTGGAAAGCAGAAAATACTTTCCACTCACACCCCTCGAGAAAAAAGTTTGCCGGCCCGCTCCACAGTTATGAAAATAGGCCGAAATTACGGGGGTTTTATAACCAAAAATATTTCACTTTCTTTTTTAAAGATCAAATAATACTTTATTTCTTAAATGGCTATGATCACTTAAAAGAGGGAGAAAATACTATCGAAACTATTTCCACCATTAACCACACCTCGTGCACATCTTTCTGTCACTTTTTGAAATTTAAAAATGTCCGATGCATTCTAAAAGTGTTGTAGAACATACCAAAACTTTTCCAAACTCCCCCCCCCCCCCCCCCCCCATAGCTCTGGGATCATGTGAAAGTAGAGTTTACGATATCTTAAATACATGTTAACGGCATGGACATAGGATGTCATAAAGTTGTCGTAACGATGTCGCAAAGACGCCGCCAAATGTTGTGCCCACTGGGAAGCAGTGCCCCACGGCACAACAGTGGACTCAAAACTTTATGACGATCTGACGACATATTTTCGTCATCGTGAAGACATCTCAACGACATTGACATAGAATGTCTTAAAGTCATCGTAAAGATATCGTGATGATGTCGCAAAGACATCGTCAAATTCTGTGCCCACTGGGACAATGCTTGCGAAATTTGGCACTAAACCGGTGTTGTTAATTGAGGAGTAAGCTAACGAAACGTGAAAAATTCATTTTTTGGAAAATTGAGATAATTATTGTTCTGTACAATTTTTGGTCGACGGAATGACAATTTTCGATCTACCAATCAATTCGATTATCAAACACCAGTTGGAAAAAGAATCAATTCTTCTCCGTTTCAACGCTATTATTACCCAGTGGGCACAAAATTTCACGACGTCTTCACGACATCGTTACGATATCTTGACAACTTTGAGACATTCTATGTCCATGTCGTTAACATGTCTTCATGATATCGAAAAGACATCGTCATATCGTACGACGTCTTTACGATATCGTAAAGACATCTTAACGATATGTACATAGGATGTCGTCAAGTTGTAGTAAATATGTCGTTAAAAAGGTTTGTGATTGTTGGGAGTTTGTGCCTGACGCTATTGTTTCGCGCAGTCACTTTTCTTAGTATCTGCTTCTCGATACCTTGCGATCGCGGATGTAAAGCAGTAGTATTGTTATAGTTGTTGTGGAGGCCGGCTTGGTTGGCTGGGCGGTATCCAGCCTTCTCTTTCCAGTTCCGTTTCGCCTTTCGTGCCGGGCACTTGTGGCTTTTTTCTAAGAAGAAGTTCAACACACTACATTATTCAGAGTGATATTGATTATCGGTTCAAGTTCTGACCCGTGCATTCTTAAATCTTAAGGCTTATTCTAACGTAAAGCGTTATCAGATTATCATAAAGTTAAGTGATAAGTGATCATAACGATACGTTACGAGATCTTTACGACGACTTTAAGAAATCCTATGTCCTTATCGTTAAGTTGTCTTTACGATGTCAAAATGACATGGACAGATCGTACGACGTCTTCACGATATCGTAAAGACATTCAACGATATGGACATAGGATTTCGTAAAGTTGTCGTAAAGATGTCGTAACGATATCGTAAATACGTCACCAAATTTTGTGCCCACTGGGTTCCCTTCTGGATCGTGGTCGTAGCTGACGGAGCCTACATCTTAGTTAAGTTTACACAATTATGTAAATATTTTCTATGTTTCTCACATGTGACGGTTATGAGTTGACTCGCAGGTTGGAACTCAGACACCATGGTTCAATTGGATTGAATCAAATTTAAATTAAAGTAAATTAGTAGAATCTGGTCTAGCCCCTTATAATATCGGTTGTTTTTCGCCTTTGAAATTTATTATCTTCATTTTATTTACCTCAAAGTGACAATAAGTTTTTCCTCGCTGCTTCACACCAGCCGTCATTAATTTTTTAACCAACGTATATCCATAAAATAAAAAGTATACAATTATCAATTTCTGATTTGAGACTCATTACGTTAATAGGCAAAAATTGTTAAACATGAAAACATTTTTGAAAGGCATAAGTACTTTTCAATATCTCTCTTATAGGGTCAAGAAACCAATTGTTGAGGAAATAGTCAATTTCAAATTTGATTATATTCTTTTTTATAAACGAAAATTCCCATAACTTTGAAACTTGTTTGCCGTGACAAAAAATGTATCCATTTTTAATTTCTATATGTATTTTTTAATACAAAATTAAAACTTAAGATAAAAATGGCGAAAGGTACAATATGTTAAAAACACCATTTCTCGAGATACGTTCCCCAATCGCTAGAGTGTTGTAGACTATTTCTCGAGGGTTTGGCACAGGTTGGCAACTTAACCGATACATTCAAATAATGAAGAAATTTAGTAAATTACTGAGACAAAAAAAATAAAAAAATATGATATATTACATGTAATATATTTTGTTCTGGTTTTCTTCATCCAAAAAAGGCAAAAATTAGTAATGCACATATATATATATATATATATATATATATAAAATCTCAAAGAATCCCTGAAATAATAAATATTTGAAATATATTAATTGTTAGGTATTATCATTGCTCTGTCTACGAAATTTATAAATAAGACACATGAGTACGATAATACGACCCAGTGGCCACAAAACTTGACGACATCGTTACGAAATCTTTCAGACGACTTTAAGACATCCTATGTCCATGTCGTTAAGATGTCTTCACGATGTCGAAAAGACATCGGCAGATCGTACGACATCTTTACGATATCGTAAAGACATCTTAACGGCATGGACATAGGATGTCGTAAAGTTGTCGTAAATATGTCGATACGGTGTCGTAAATACATCGCCAAATTTTGTACTCACTGGACACGGTTTATTTCGGCGCATGGCGATCCACTGCCTACAAGCCCTCGGCACAGTAGTGCTGCCAATTTTTTAAGCCCAGAACAAATGAATTTTAATTTTGATATAACCAAACCAACCTAAAACGTGGTTAGCAGGTCATAATCGGCAATTCATTCGTAAACCCAAATTTCGACGTCACCTATTCTCGACCCCAGTCCTCAAGAAAATAAAGCTTCGCAAAAAGTTATTCTCAATCATCCGATGTTCTATTTAAATAAATACTTAATCCACTTTTTTGAAATAATTTACTTATTTAAAAAAACGTTTGATTCTTCCTAATCATATTGTTGTAATATTTAGATGTAAAGAATAACTCAAAAAGTAACTGAAAATCTGGTTTAAAAATTTCTATCTAACCAACGTAATATTTTAAGGAAATGGCGACTTTTCGTCAATTTCACGATGGACGCTATTACCGATACTAGATTCGAAATAAATTCCTCTACTAAAAATATGGAGTTTTCTTAGAACTTGTAGCTTAGATCACCTATATTATTATAATCTTGATTTTATTTTATTATTGATTAAAATTCACTATTTATCATCAAAAATATCTGGCGATCCTCGACAACAGGCGCGCCCTCGTAATTTGGTGCAGTAACACTAATGTATAATTTTTGAGAAATTAAAAAGTTTATTTATAAACTTTAATATGTATGTCTTAGACATTTGGAGGATTCTGGCATTAAGCTGACTGCCTAACCATTCAGCCGACTGCCTAGGCATTCAGCCGATTGCTAGCGTTCAGAAGAATTTAGGAGGAAACTTATACCTGGCGTCCAAGTGCCTGGTTTATTTAGGTATTTAGAAGAATACTCATCTATTCCTCTGGAAGTCTGGCACGTTTTAAGTAATTACAGAAAACCGACAATAGAGTATTGAAACACATTAAATGTCTATGTTGATAATAAAGTCACGACCTTGTAGAAAAAAAAAAAAAAAAAATTGATTAGCATTTCGAACTCGAAAGTTCATTGCCTCACTACCCGATTCGGGTAGTGTTTCTAGGTGGATAAATACTACCAGTGTGGGTCCACCACACCCACGACGGGTCAACAACACGCAGTATTCCCCGAACGGTCACCCATCCAAGTACTAACCGCGCCCAACACTGCTTAACTTCAGTGATCTAACGGGAACTGGTGTTTTCAGCGTGGTATCGCCCTTGTAGACCTTGTAGAATATGTGTCAAAATATAGTCTCCAATGATAGGTCAAATCAATAAGAAATTCGTCCAATTTAAAATTTGTTGAAACGTTTCGGCTGATATGCCAGCCCTCATCAGTCAAATATTTGTCGCTAAAGAAAAAAATAATTTACATAGAAGTTAAAACATTCACGAACATTATTTACAAAATTCATAAAATTAAAAGAAGAGTATACCTGATATTGTAATGGTAAACAACATCAATAATTCATAAAATTAAAAACCTCCATTAAAAGAGTAAAAATAGTAAACTTATCAAAACTTCAAAATATTGAAAATAAAAACAAAAATTAAATTAAGAACGAAGAACAGATACCATTACTGAGTCGTTGACGGATGACATTGTCAGACTGAGGAAATTATGTGTAGAAGCTCTAAAATTAAGACACCAATTATGAAGGTAAGTAAACCATTGATGATAATATAGGTAGTGATTTTATTATATTCTGTTTTTGAGATAGCAACTGTAACATTGCCTTTATCAGCATTGACAAACATAATATCGGGGTTCTCAATTTTAAAACTTCTATACAATTTGTGTTAATTATATTATCAAACTTTTGTTTATTTTTGAATTTAACCTGAGAAACAAAATCTAAAATTGATTAAGTACATCGATTACGAATAACATTCTTATCATCTCGATCTAATTTGTAAATGCCAGATTCAATCGAATGAATGAAATTTTTATCTTTTAAATCATTTATGTAATAATTATTGGATGAAAATTTTGGATCTAAGGAAATCAAATTTATGACTTCCTCAGGGATATCAATGTCAGTAAGATTTTTAAACCAGTTGCTACTGTAAACAATTCTGCTGTTATGAGTTTTATTCTTTTGTAATGTAATTTTTTTGACAATTAATTTGATTTAAAGAAAAGTGAACATCTTTGATTTCAAGATTAAGAATGAATAAGTTTGATTTCCTTAGGTCCAAAATTTTCATCCAATGATTATTACATAAATGAATTAAAAGTTCAAAATTTCATTTCTTCGATTGAATCTGGCCTTTACAAATTAGATCAAGATGATAAGAATGTTATTCGTAATCGATGTACTCAATCAATTTTAGATTTTGTTTCTCAGGTTAAATTCAAAAATAAACAAAAGTTTGATCATATAATTAACACAAATTGTATAAGAAGTTTTAAAATTGAGAGCCCCGATATTATGTTTGTCAACGCTGATAAAGGCAATGTTACAGTTGCTATCTCAAAAACAGCATATAATGAGTCACTACCTATATTATCATCAATGGTTTACTTACCTTCATAATTGGTATCTCAATTTTAGAGCTTCTACAAATAATTTCCTCAGTCTGACAATGTCATCCGCCAACGTCTCAGTAATGGTATCTGTTCTTCGTTCTTAATTTAAGTTTTGTTTTTATTTTAATTATTTTGAAGTTTTGATAAGTTTACTATTTTTACTGTTTTAATGGAGGTTTTTAATTTGATGAATTGTTGATGTTGTTTACCATCACAATATCAGGTATGCTCTTTTTTTAATTTTATGAATTTTGTGAATAATGTTTGTGAATGTTTTAACTTATATGTAAATTATTTTTTTCTCTAGCAATAAATATTTGACTGATAAGGGCTGACATAGAAGCCGAAACGTTTCGACAAATTTTAAATTAGACGAATTTTTTATTGATTTGACCTATCATTGGAGACTATATTTTGACACATTAAATGTCTATCTAACATTTTATTTTTAATTTCATGTTCATCTCATTAATGAAATATACTTAAGCAAAGAATTGAAAGCCTTTTAATGTAAGTTCCTGTTTACACTGGTTTCGGAGATATGATTTTTATTTTTATTTTGCAATTCGGTCACTTAAAGAAGGTGATGGATGGATTCACCATTTAACATGCATTATTTGAATTCTGAACACTTTTGTTGTAGAATTTAGTAAATATTACAACGTAAAATAGCCGCGCCCAGTAGGCATCAAATTTAGCGACGCCCTTACGACATCGTTACGACATCTTTACGATCTTTACGACAACTTTGCGAGATCCCGTGTCCATGTTGTTAAGATGTCTTCACGATATCGTAAAGACATACATTTACTCCTTCAAAAGTTATTTAAGGTTAAAGTTGAACACATAATGAATTTATCGTTTTTTTTTCTTAATTTTTGGAAAAAATTTAAAATTTATCACTAATTATCGTATATTTCGTATATCAAGGTAGGCTGTTGGTCATTTTTCCTGAAATTTTTATTTGTTAAAAGTAGAACAATAAAAGACAAATTATCAAACATTGTTAAACTTGATAATGTGATGATCTGAGTTAGATTATTTTTTTTTAGAGTAAATATCAAACTACAAAATTTCCGAAATAACTATTATGATAATTAGTGAAAAATTTCAAATTTTTTCCAAAAATTAAGAAAAAAATGACAAAATTTATAATGTGTTCAAATTTAACCTTAAATAACTTTTGAATGATTAAATATATAAAAAAATCATAAGAGACCTTTTTTGTAGAGCGTCAAATTCCCTAGAAGAATATGTTATGGTCTTGGAAATTCATTAAGCCGTTCAAGAGTTAAAAAACTCTGGAGTAAAAAAAAAATTTTCACATGCTATTTGAATGGTAAATGGAAATTCGCGATGAGCGACCTCTAAATATTGATATTAGGAGCTCTGCTTTTCACAGGCGTCTTTTTACACCTTTCCGGAACTTTTTATGTGGGTGTTTCGAAAACAAAATCGTCCATTTTCTTGAACCAGCCTAATATACAATATATATATATATAACCAGCTATGACAATTGCTGTAAACAACAACATTCGGAATGAAAACCTTCTTGATGCTAACAACTTATGGACGTATGGGAAATGCAAGCAGCAGATTAACCCTGATGACGGATTTGTAAAATGTAAGGGATGTCCTTCCCGCTATCACTTTTTAACGTTGCTGCGGTCCCAAATGAAACTCTCCGACTGACGATGATAGAGGAAATGAGATAACTATTTGCATTAACAAAATCAAATCCCTGCTTGATTACCTGAAAAATGATATAAACACATAGGATACAAGAAGAGTTGCACAGAACTAAAAAGTGCTTTCGAGAAAACGCGTATCTCTGTTGACAATCTATCTTCTAAAATTGAAAATGTCTCTTCTACGGCTTCACGAATAGATATGCGTTTGACCGAACTGAAAAATGAAGTTTTTGCGAATACTAGTTCTGTTGACAAAAGGATTAATTTTTACGTGCACAATGCACATAGGAAAAATATTTTCATTTTTACTTACCTGAAACTGAGACTGAAGGGGATGCCTCACCTTTGAGCAGTGATATCATTCAGGTCACTGACTTGTTTAAAATCAATAATCCATCTTTCTTGATTCCGTCTAATACTATACGTGTCTTCCTTATCGAACAGTGATCTCTGGCCCTAGAACGTCCTGTCAAGGTCATATTTCGGTCATACGCAGATGCCTCAGAAATGATTCGATTATATCTTATGATGAGGAAAAAGAACTTGATTCATAAGCAGAAGAAGAATATCAGATTTCGTGAGATAAAACATTGATGCAACAACGCAATTTCAAGGAACAGAAGCAAATTCTAGACAAACGTCTTTCCAGAGGACAGGACGATCTCCGGATAACTCACAGAAACGACGTTCCTGTAATAGCTCGTATCAAGAAAAACCAGCCAGTCAGTGTCATCCTAAGGTTACCTACACCTTCTGTAAGGTTGTTTTACCAGAATGTTAGAGATTTTAGTAGTAAGTTGCTACATTAAAATAATTCTCTTGATGTTTATGTTTATGATACCATTGCTTTCACAGAAAAATAGCTGATATTATCTGTTACCAGCGCTGATGTGTTTGACTCTAATGTGCTTAAGATTTTTGGGGATGACCGTGTAGATAGGCCTGGTGGTGCTGTTCTTCTTCCAATTGAAAATATATATGACTGCGTGAAAATAAATCTTACTGCTGTAATTGAGGAAGCGAAATTGAATTAACATTGTAGGGGCAAAAATCTTTCCAGCATCAAGCGTGGTTAGAATATTAATTTATATTCCACCTGTCATCTCGGACCAAACTCTTGAGAGGATACTCCTAGTTCTGGTATCCATCCGCGGAGTTTCTGACCATACAATTATTATCCTGGCTGATTTCAATATTTCCAACTTCAAAAATCATTTTACTAATACCAAGGCTGATAATAAAGCAGCTTTATTCACATCTTTTTGTGAATACTTTGAGTTGAATCAATTTAATTTTAGTGAGAATTGCAATAATCGTTACCTTGAATTAGTATTTGCCAATTTTGAAGTAAGAATTAATAAAGTTTTTGCTCCTATCGTACCAGAGGACACGTACCATTCGTCACTAAATGTAAAGTTTTATCTAAATACGAGAAATAATAATTCCACACCAAAATTTGCTGATAAATCCAAATTTATGAGGTATAATTTCGAAAGAGTTGGTTTCAATTCACTTTATATGAGTCTAAAAAATACTGATTGGACATTTATACGGCTTTGTGACGGACCCGAGCAAACAGATTCTTATTTTTACATGCTCGTTCATGATATAATTCACAAAACTGTTTCATTATTTATATATAATAAATCAATGGACCGTTTTCCGCCATGGTACACTTATGATATAATCACTGATATCAAATTGAAAAACAAATTTAAGGCTAAACACGACTCTACTGATAACTCTTACTATCTTGTTATGTTCAAAAAGTTACGCGCCAGTACAGAAAAGCGTATTGAAATTACATTTGCTGGATTTACGCACAAAGCAGAGGTAAAAATAATCAGATAACTGTCTACATTTTGGCCATATCTCAATAGATTAAACCATTATCATAGAACAACAGGTGTAATAAGTTTCAATAACACCGAATTTTCAACTCCTCAGGAAATAGTACTGTTTACTGTTCCTACATCTTCACTAGATAAGGCGCATCAGTGGCGACTAGGTGATAATATTGAATTACGGTCAGGTTGATGTTATTTTTACAGATATTTCTAAAGCCTGTGATAAGATTGACCATGCTTTATTACTTAAAATGCTTTATAATATGGTAGTTCTGCATAAGCTCTCGCTCCTGCCCAGCAAACACGTTATGTAACCGTTCTAAATCAGAAAAGGAGCTGTGTTCTATAACATTTGTTACAAGATGGTGACAGAACTGTTCTGGAACAAAAAGGTAACAGTGTTCGAGAACACTGCGCAAAAATTGTGACAGAACTGATCTAGAACTATATGACAGCACTGTTTTGTAACAGTTGAGATGGAATTGTTCTAGAACAAACCGATCACAGACGTTCTATAACATTTGTTCCAATTTTGTTATCGAATTGTGCCGTAATAGTGTTATATCGAATTTCTAGAACCCTGTTACAAGTGTGTTCCAGAAAGAATAAGGAAGAAAGATTATTAACTGTTCCAGAAAAGTTAATACGTAATTGTTCTAGAACTGACCAATCACAGACGTTCTATAACATTTGTTCCAAGTTAGTTCTAGAACTCTGCCGTGAAAGTGTTATATCGAAGTTCTAGAACGCTGTTACAAGTGTGTTCTAGGAAGAATCAAGAACAAAGATTAATAAATGTTCCAGAACAGTCGTCACGTAATTGTTCTAGCACTAACAATTCACAGACGATCTTTATTATTGTCTATATTATTATTATTATGAGAAGTTGTAGGCTCCAGAAGCTACGATCATGGTGCCTTAAGGCAACCAATCCCGACGCAACTGGAACGTGTGCGTCATCCACTTCTGCTCCGTCTGTCCTAGAAGGTAAGCAAGAGCGGGAAATTTACGCGAGATAACATCGTGCAGCACTGTTCCTTGGCGTCAGGTCTCTAGCCGCGGATGACCTTACGCGACAGACGGGACAGTTGGAGATGAAGGTTTCACCTCTGGATACTTTTCTAGAGCTATCAGTCTTTGTAGAATGTTATGAGGAATATTGTTGACGGACCAGATAGAGTGATCCCAGAAGAACAGCTTTTGCATCCGGTTCGCGATGGAATGAACCTGACGCTGGCAAGCCGGAACCTTGTTGAGTTGGCTGAGAAATGAAGCTTTCATACCTCCAAGACAGCCGATTACGAGAACTACAAGATGGACTTTGTAGTCTTGGTATAGCCTGCTCAGCCCGAAAAGAAGTGCTTGACATTTCGCCTGTTTTTCTTCCTCCTTTGCCGTGATATTACCATCGGCTGGTGCCCAGAATTCAATCACGTAAATAATCTTGGTCTTCAGATCTTGGAGCACAATATCAGGCTTTGTAGCACTGATACGTTGAGTGGTGGAGAATGACAAATTCCAGTAGATCTTACACTGATCATTCTCCACAACTGACTCGAGTTCCCCCTGGGCGTATGGCAAGACGGGCAATAGATCAACACCAGAGAAGTACCTAAGATGGTAATATAACACTTTTAGAGTCGCAATGTGTCTCTCTATGTACCCGTAGCGTGCATATTTTGAGCATCCACTGAGAACGTGTCCAAGTGTTTCTAGTTCTTGCTTGCAGGCTCGGCAGTTGGTATCGCCTACAGATACATTCATTATGCACTCGCGGTAAACTAAGGTAACGCCGTCTTGACAGGCCAAAAGGAATTCCTCAGTCTCCGATCTCAACGCAGCAAACTTCGGAAACATGTTGGATAGACCCATCGAGAGCTCTTCTCTACGTATGATGCCGTAGAATTTACCATGAAGGGGCTTGTCAGCACGTTCTCTTAGTAGAAGCATATGTTCTGCTTCCTGTACACGACTTTTAAGCGACAAATGTGTTAGTGATGATAGGCCATGTGTAGTGTCGATGGAATCAAGTGGGAGACCAAGCTCCTCTGTGGCCCTATCTGCGGCACGGTATAGACACGCTGCAGCATTGACGACTTCATGTTGATGTACGAGTCGCATAAGAGAATCTGTGCTATTTAGAACAGAGCAGGCTGTAGCCAGAACCGTTCTTCGATGAAGACACTCTAAGCTTGGCAAGCGTCTACCCCCTTTATCTCGAGGCAGGTATATTCGAGGTACGGAAGATCTAGGATGATGACTTCGATGGATTGTCATCATCTTGCATGTGCTTCGGTCAAGTTGCTTCAACGCATCGACGTTCTATTCTACTGTACCAAACTTGTAGAGGAGCATACGAACGGCCAGCACATTGGTTGCCCGGATCTTATTCTTGCCAGATAATTCGGAAGCCTAAATTTTTCTGAGAATTTGGCGCGACCTTTTTCCAAGGGCCGTTTTTAACACACGCACATTTTGGGTTTCCCTTTGCGGTATCCCAAGATAAGTATATGTTTCTCCAATACCAATATGTTGAATGGTATTTCAGCCGATGAGCTGAACATCCTGATCCTCACGCGATGATGTAGTTTCTAGTCTTCCTTTGTATAGGTGGACGCAGGCACACTTGTCCAGTCCGAAGCTCATGCCAATCGCTTTAGAGTACCTATTTACCACCTCCACAAGGATGTTAATGCTCTCCTTCGAGGAAGCGAAGAGTTTAAGGTCGTCCATGTATAAAAAGTGGTTGACCCTATATTCTCTTCTGTTCAGCGGGCCACATAGGTATCTAGAGCTTTTGCCTCGGAGCACAATGGAAAGAGGCAAGAGGGAGATGCAAAAAAGCATTGAACTTAGAGAGTCTCCTTGGACGGCGCCCCTCTTATAAGCTTGTACTCACTTGTCTTTTGTTTGATATAATAGTGAATAATAACGATAACAATCAATAATCTTTCAGATTTCAAGGTAAAAAGGTAAAGGTAAAAAAAGTGATAGGAAATTGTGTGCTCTACAACTTCTTACGTAACTACTTTGGCTCTAATGTGCATTTAAAATGAGATATTTCCAAAAAACGAAATTTTGGCCGCTATTTTGTTAGCAGAAGCCTGATTTGTGGGATCTTTTTTGGGTTTCGATCAGGGTTCCAAAATGAAGATAATTGCCAAGTCTGGTTTTATGCTGACCTTTTGCAAGGTAAGGTCTTTTTTTGTGTTTTCATTGAATGGACTATATTGCGGGTGGCACTGCACGATACTGGCGCTGGTATTATTATTATTAACTTTATTATCTGTATTGTGCCATCCGAATGTTAAATCGACGTTCTGTAAAAAACTGTTACATTGATTTCTTTAAATTGAATAATAAACTAACTATTTTCATAACTACCCTGCTGAAAGTAAAAGGATGAAAACGTTATACGTTTGAATCCACCAACTGTGAGGTTAAAGATTATAGAGGAGTGACACTAATGCCAACACTGTATGAAGTATATGTGATTGTTTTATCGGAGAGGTTAAAAAAAGAAGTTGTGGAGAAAAAGATAGAGCCACCGAATCAGACAGGGTTTAGAAAAGGGATGGGGGTAATGGATAATATATATGTTCTGAACTACTCAGTAAATAAGAGGATTAAAAGGGAGAAAGGGGCAATGATAGCAGTGTTCGTGGACTTTAAGGCGGCGTTTGACTCATTGGACCGAGGCGAGATAGGAAAAGTTATGGTGAAAAAGGGGATAAGAGAGGGATTAATAAAGAGAGTATCGGAAATTTTTAGAGAGACAAAAAGCAAGGTAAAGGTAGGAGAGCAAGTGGGAGATAGTTTCTGGTTGGTGAGGGGGGTAAGACAAGGATGTCCTCTGAGCCCGCTTTTATTTAATATATTAATATCAGACTTGGAAGAAGAAATGAAGAGAAAAGGGTGGGGAGGAGTTAGGATAGGGAACGGAAAGATATATACACTGACATACGCAGACGATATAGTGTTGATGGCAGAGGATGAAGAAGGGATGGCGGGCTTAATTACCGGATTAGAGAGATACTTAGATGGAAAGAAGTTGAATTTAAATGTAGAAAAGACAAAGATAATGAGGTTTACAAAAGGAGGGGGAAGAAAAAAAGAATGGACGGGAAGATGGAAGGGAAAAAAATTAGAAGAAGTAAAAGAGTTTAAGTATCTGGGATATACCTTGCAAGCAAATGGAGATCATAGAGCTCATATAAGAGAAATGATAAAAAAAGCAGCAGGTGTAATGAAACAGATATGGGGAATAGGAAAAAGAAGATTTAAAAAAAATTGGAGAAGGAGAATGTGTTTATTTGATACGCTGGTATGGCCGGTATTAGGTTATGGAGCAGAGATATGGGGATGGAAAGGAAGGAAAGAGATTGAAAGTTGACAAGAAAGGTATATAAGGTGGACGCTAGGGGTAGACTGGAGGACGCCGGGATATATGGTGAGAGAAGAAGCGCAAAGGGATAAATTAAGTACTAGAGCGGGAAAGAGGGCATGACATTTTGAGACGAAGCTGTGGGAGGGAAAGGGAGGGAAGTTAGCGAGAAGGTGTTTGATGGAGGTAGAAGAAAGGAGAGGGAGAGCGATTGAATTAACGAGATGGGAGGAAGAAAGGAGGGAGTTTTTTTAAGGCTAGAGATATAGAAGACGGGACCGGAGTCAACTATGAAGAAGTGGAAAAAAGGGAGAGAGAAAGACAATTAATAGAAAGATGGGGGATGATTGAGGAATCAAAATATAATATATGGTATAAAATGATAAAAAAGGAAGGAGTACCAAAGTATTTAGAAAAGGGATGGGGAGAGAAAAGATGGACAAGAATAGCAAGATTTAGATTGGGAAACGAGGTAACGGCAAGTATGTATTGGGAAAAGAAAGATAACAGGAAGTGCAGAATATGTGAATTAAGCATAAGTAAATTAAGATGCGTTTGCGTTACCGCTCTCTCTCTCTCTTGCTTGCACTCTCGCTTTCGATCACTCGCTCACTCGTTCGCTAACACGTCCCAAATTGCGCTAGCGTCAAAAATAGATTTAAGGCGTTCGATATAAGATTTTATGTAAATAGGTGTAAATGATTGTAAATAGTAAGGATAAGATGTTATAAAAAATGTAGGAGGAAGTGTTGTAAGAAATGGAAGTCATGTAAACCCTTAGGGGACACATTATGAATAAAGAAGAACTAACTATTTTCATAACTACCCTGCTGGAAGTAAAAGGATGGAAACGTTATACGTTTGAATCCACCAACTGTCCGGGGATATCCATTTGAATCTTTCTTCTATACTTCTATATCCGTTTGTATTCGTAGGGTATCCATCTATTCTTGTCAATCAGTATAAAATCCGATTAAACAATCCGTTCCAGTCCATGAGAACCGTGAGAAAAAAAATTTGTAGGCTCCTTTTTGATAATGTGGGAAACATTTTTGAGTATTCTTTTAAATTTTATTTTTTGGAAATAGAAAAATCATTTTCAATTTTCTTCTAGAATTCATTAATAAAAAAAACACATTTCAAATTTTCCAGGAATCTTAGGAAATTTCTTTTATTCCCTCGCGAACTTTCAAAATTAAAAAAAGCTTCTTTTTCGGAATATTCAAAAATCTGGATTAATTTTTTTTTATATCCTCGAGATATGAATTATTTTCGAATCATTTCAAAATTTCTAAACTTTCAAAATATCTGTTAAAATGATTTGAATTAAATAATTGAGTAATTTAAAAAATAAATAAATTGCCTGAGAATATTCTAGGTCCTTTTTTGGTTATTTAAGAAATCTCTTTTTATATTTTATTTGAATATTGAATGTCCTAAAATAAAATAACATCGTAAAATTTCCTACTAACGTTAACAAATTTTCTTTATGTTGTTATAATTTTTTGATATCTTAAGTTTCCTTTTGAAATTCATTTTTCAAAATGAAAATAACATTTCTCCACCTAACTTCGGAATCTTTAGAAAAAAAATTCTTTTTCAAAATATTTAAATGTATGAATTTAAAAAAAAATTTGAAATATTCTATTGGATTTCAAAAATTTCAAAATCTTTAATGAAGGTTTTACAAGATTTTAAAATATTTCAATTTGCTTGAAAATAATTTTGAAGATTTCAAAAATTTCGCAAAAATTTCGCCAAGATTTCAAAGTCTTCAAAGATTCTAATAGATTTCGGAACATTTTAACCCTTAGTGCCCGACAAGTGTACCACAGACACTTAACAAATTTTGACAATTAACGGTGTCGGCCCTGATTGAGCTGGCTCCCCGCGCGTCTCAGTACCTTCCAGTCCAGTCACGCGGAAGTGCCCGATAAAGTCAGAGTGAACCTTTGGCGCAACGTGTTCGTGCTGCATGTCAATGAAAACAAAGGTAAGTGTTTCTCAGACACTTTGTCGGGCAGAGTGGACTATTTATATAAATCGAACTTGCGTTTCATAGCTTTCTGAACAAATATATGGTTTAGTGTGTGTGACTGTATTTGTGTGTCTACAAATTCTTGCATCACTAGTTGGATTCTCATCCAAATTAGATGAAATTTCCAGATATTGTGCCACATCTAATTGACAGACATTTTAATATATTTCACTATCCATACATTTGCTGCTACTGGAAAGTATAAGTATTTCAGTCAATTTAGAGACCTAAAATTGTTTTAGATCGTTTTCATTGTTGAAAAATAATAACAATATATGCAGAAAACAATTTTGATCATTTAAACCAAGCCAAAGAGTCCAAAAATATGAAAAATACGAATTTTAGGGAATAAGTGTCTGTCAGACACTTAGTCGAGCAGAAGCGCCAAAAAAACCATGTCGGGCACTGAGGGTTGAAAGACTTTGCAATCATTTCAAAATATTTTATGAAGAATTCAAAATATTTCAAAAGATTCAACAAGCATTTCGAAATATTTTACAAAGATCTAAAAATATGTCAGAACATTTCCAAGAAAATTTTTGATTGAAAATTCATTTCTTTTATTTAAAATTAAGACATATAGTTGAAAATTTGTTTTTTTATCGAAAAAAATTTGCTTAAAAATTTAGATTTGAGATTGATCCACTTCAACAGTAAGGCGAAGTCGATGTTGGGTGTATTCATGATGAAAATCCAAATCCAGACTCTGCGGAAGAAGAAAGTGATATCGACGATGGGTGTTGACAATTTTTTCAGGGGTTGAAGAGGAGTGTCTACGGAATAAACCCATATTAATAACTTTCATTTTGACCCCCCCCCCCCCCCACGCCCCAAATATGACCCAAAAACTACAAAACTACATTTTTACGTATTATTGTTAATTTTCAGCATTCTCTATCGCCTCTTTTAATGCAAATAAATACTCATGCATAATTTGAATATCTCTCATAACTTCTTAAACAATTGAGCAGTTGGTCATTGTTTGAAACTGTACATTTTCAAAAAAACATGTGACTATGCAATTAATTATTTTTTATTTCAAAAATTTCTAAAGATTGAGTCAGAGATGGCTACCTTACATATTGTACAATAAAATATCTTATCATTCATGTAGTTATAGAAGGTCGTAAACTGCATAACGACAGTAATTTATTTACTATAGCCACAAAAAAGTTATATTAGCAGGATTATGGATAAATGATATTAGGATTTATTATTGACCCCATTTATGTCCCGGTTTATCTTAGGGATAACCCGTCGGAGTATCCTGCGAGGCAGAAATTTTGGATGTCTAAACGTGACGCTTCTGGGTCATTCTAATATCCTACGTTAGATACACTGGAATATCGAGAGCACGAGTTCTCATGCTCCCAAGCTAAGATGTGATCGCCGTGTCGAGAGCTGAATGGCACCAGGGTTAAAAAATCCTTTGACATCCCGGCCTGCCCTCCTCAGCAGAGGTGGACAGGTAGGGGTCTCGAAGGAGGTGCCTTAATGGGGACATTGGGACAACAGGTCGAATCCCATATTATGTAGACCCGCCCTCTGAAAGCAGGGCTCTGTGGGGGGTGTTTCTTATTTCCCTGGCTTCTCATGGGACAGAAATATTACCCGATAATTAAAAAAAAAATACAAACGATGAGGGATCCGCTTCGGGTCCCTCTCCCAAACCACTGCCGAAAGTGGAAGGCTCCGTAGGGGGCAACCCACCAGAGACCGTGCGAAGTAGTGAAGATGGTGGAGCCCTTCCGGGTGACCCAACTGGGATCCGCAGGGGTTCCAGAAGCGTCCGGAGATGCCCCGAAGTAGCCTCTTAATGGCTGAGACGGGAATCTCCATTACGGAGATTAACTTGCACCACAGCAAAGGCGCCTCGGCGGTTCTAACCAGACGCATGTCTGTGGTGCAGACAGGGATCACCCTAATCCAAGAACCCTGGTTATACAGGGAAAGGATTTGTGGCCTGTCAGAATGTGGCTCCATATATACGGGGCCACGCGAAAAAACGCCAAGGGCATGCATATCCGTTCAGGGTATGGATGCGATCTTGGTGCCTAAATTCTGCTCCAGAGATCTCACCGATATTAAGGTGAAACTCAGGGGCAGTAGTGGAGAAAGGCTAGAGGTATTTATTGCCTCGGTTTACTTTCCTGGCGATGCCAAGGGACCCCCGCCTCCAAGAGAGGTGGAGGCTCTAATTCGGTATTGTTAAGAGAACAAGATTCCTCTGCTGTTGGGTTGTGATGCGAACTCTCACCATACGGTGTGGCGAAGCTCAAACATCAATGACAGAGGGAGAGATTTAATTGAATACATAGCAGGCACAGAGCTGAAGATTCTCTATGTTCAGGTGCACCGGTGGTTTCTAATATCAGAAACCCCAGAAATACACTTTGGGACTCATATAAAGAGGAACTCTAAGGGAGGTTTGCGAAATTCCCCACGAGCTATGGTACTATTGATGAGTTGGAGCACGCCGCGGATTTTCTGCGAATGGTTCTGACAACATCGTATGAGAACAATTGCCCTACAAGCACAATCAAGTCTAGGAAGGAAGCAGCATGGTTGAACACACACCTGGAGAGACTCGGTAGAAAGACAAGAATGTTGTGCAATAGGGCAAATAGAACTGAATTGCCTTCGGACTGGAACATCTATAAGACGGCCCAGTGCGAATATAATAAAAATATAAGGAAGTATAAGCAGGAAGATTCGAGGGGCTCCTGCGTGGAATCGAAAAACTTTCCGGAAACAGCGAAGCTTCACAAGATCCTAGCGAAAAATCCGGAAGCTCGCCTCGGGCTCATAAGGCTCGATAATGGTGAGTTTGCCGAAGATGAAGAAGCAACGCTGAATCACATTATGGAATTTCACTTCCCGAGTTTTCAGCGAATTCGAACCGACCAAGAGGAGGAAGACCGGGGCCAGGGGGTGGAGAGGGCCGAATGGAGATTCGCCGCTAAGGTCGCTGATCGCAAAAATGTGGAATGGGCCGTAGGGTCTTTTCGCCCCTTTAAATAACCAGGGGCAGATGGCATCTATCCAGCGCTTTTACAAAAAGGCATAGATTTAGGTCCATCAGGCTGGCACCTCCACAATCGAAATTCCCAAATATTTTGGTATCAGAATTTTTGGCTTTTTTGGGCTTTTTTGGGCTCCACTACTTTTTTTGAAAATTCAAATTTTGTGTGGAGGTGCTGGCTTGAATCAAGCCAGCACCTCCACTACATAAAGATTTGAAAAAATTAAAAATCAAAGACGACAGAATTTTGGGCTTTTTTGGGTTCTTAAACGCGCCAAAAACCAATGTCCAAAAACAACCCCTAGCGGATATAAAACTACCCCCTATATGAAAAAACAAACAAGGAAGGAACAAAGTGCACCACGATTTTGGGCTTATTTTGGGCTCTTGAATTCACAGAAAAAAATCCAAAAAACCACCCCCCATGAGCAAAAAACCACCCCCTTGTCAAATATTGAATCTGAAAAAAATAATGTGCGTCATGATTTTTGTCTTATATTGAGCTCTCGAATGCACCAAACAAAATTCTCAAAAACCAACCCCATGTACACAAAACATCCCTCAAGTCAAAAATCAAACATGGAAAAACGAAAAAAAAAGCTGTGTTGAGCTTTTGAGAAGCCCAAAAATCAGAGACTATATTCACACAGTGCGAAATTCTAACGAAGATAATTTTTTGAGAAAGTCATATCTACGTGGTGTCAAGGGGGTTGATTTTGAACGTGAAGGGTTGGAGCCCAAAAATCGGTGTTGGTATTTTTGAGGAGCCCAAAAATCAGAGACTCTATTCACACTGTGAAATTCTAAAAAAGATCATTTTTTGAGAAAGTCATATCTGCTGGGTGCCAAGGGGGTTGATTTTGAAGTTAAGGGTTGGAGCCCAAAACTCGGTTTTGGTATTTTTGAGGAACCCAAGAATTAGAGACTCTATTCACACTGTGGAATTATTAAAAGATCATTTTTTGAACAAGTCATATCTGCTTGGTGCCAATTGGGTTG
Source organism: Andricus quercusramuli (assembly GCA_932178445.1). Classification (NCBI taxonomy): domain Eukaryota; kingdom Metazoa; phylum Arthropoda; class Insecta; order Hymenoptera; family Cynipidae; genus Andricus; species Andricus quercusramuli. The sequence goes on from CAKNXH010001809.1 coordinate 63,811, forward strand.
ATTATGACGTTAAGGGTTGGAGCCCAAAAATCGGTGTTAGCATTTTTGAGGAGCCCAAAAATTAGAAACTCCATTTACACTGTGAAATTATGAAAAAGTTCACGTTCCCCACGTGAATTGTAAAAAAATGATCTTTTTTAGAATTTCACAGTGTAAATAGAGTCTCTGATTTTTGGGCTCCCCCAAAATACTAACACCGATTTTTGGGCTCCAACCCTCAACCTCAAAATCAACCTCCTTGACATGAAACAGATATGACTTTCGCAAAAAATGATCTTTTTTAGAATTTCACAGTGCGCATAGAGTCTCTGATATTTTGGCTCCAACCCTTGACGTCAAAATCATCCCCCTTGACACCAAGCAGATATGACTTTCTTAAAAAATGATATTTTTTAGAATTTCACAGTGTGAATAGAGTCTCTAATTTTTTGGCTCCAAACCTTAATGTCATAATCAACCCCCTTGACACGAAGCAGATATGACTTTCTCAAAAAATGACCTCTTTTAGAATTTCACAGTGTGAATAGAGTCTCTTATTTTTGGGCTCCTCAAAAATACCAACACTGATTTTTGGGCTCCAACCCTTCACGTCAAAATAAACCCCCTTGGCACCCAGCAGATATGACTTTCTCAAAAAATAATTTTTTTAGAATTTTACAGTGTGTATAGAGTCTCTGGTTTTTGGGCTCCTCAGAAATAGCAACACCGATTTTCGGGCTCCAACCCTTAACCTCAAAATCAACCCTCTTGACACCAAGCGGATATGACTTTCTCAAAAAATGATCTTTTTCAGAATTTCACAGTGCGCATAGAGTCTCTGATTTTCGGGCTCCTCAAAAATACCAAAACCGATTTTTGGGCTCCAACCCTTAACGTGAAAATCAACTCCCTTGACACCAAGCAGATTTGACTTTCTCGAAAAATGATGTTTTTTAGAATTTTATAGTGTGAATAGAGTCTCTGATTTTTGGGGCTCCTCAAAAATACCAACTTTGATTTTTGAGTTCCAACCCTCAACGTGAAAATCAACCCCCTTGACACCAAGTAGATATGACTTTCTCGAAAAATGATGTTTTTTAAATTTTTACAGTGTGAATAGAGTCTCTGATTCTTGGGGCTCCTCAAAAATACCAACACCGACTTTTGGGCTCCAACCCTTAACGTGAAAATTAACCCCCTGGACAACAAGCAGATATGACTTTATCAAAAAATGATCTTTTTAGAATTTCACAGTGTGAATAGAGTCTCTAATTTTTGGTCTCCTCAAAAATAGCATCACTGATTTTTAGGCTCCAACCCTTAACCTCAAAACCAACCCCCTTGACACGAAGCAGATATGAATTTCTCAAAAAATGTTTGGTGCATTCGAGAGCCCAATATAAGACAAAAATCATGACGCACTTTATTTTTTTTCAGATTTAATTTTTGACAAGGGGGTGGTTTTTTTGCTCATAGGGGGTGGTTTTTGATTTTTTTTCTGTGAATTCGAGAGCCCGAAATAAGCCCAAGATTGTGGTGCACTTTGTTTCTTCCTAGTTTGTTTTTTTATATAGGGGTTAGTTTTATTTCCGCTAGGGGTTGTTTTTGAAAAATGGTTTTTGGCGCATTTAAGAGCCCAAAAAAAGCCTAAAATTCTGTCATCTTTAATTTTTATTTTTTTCAAATTTTTATGTAGTGGAGGTGCTGGCTTGATTCAAGCCAGCACCTCCAAATAAAATTTGAATTCTCAAAAAGTTAGGGGAGCCCAAAAATCGGCAATACAGCCCAAAAAAAGCCCAAAAATGGCCCAAAATTCTGATACCAAAAAATTTGGGAATTTCGATTGTGGAGGTGCTAGCATGATGGACCTCATAGATTTGATCGTCCCACCTCTGACGAAATTATTTAGGGCAAGTATAGCCCTTAAACACGTGCCATCGGCATGGAAGGATGGCAGAGTGGCATTCATACCCAGACCTGGAAGGGAGGGTTACACTGCTGCCGAAGATTTCCGACCAATCAGCCTAACATCTCTTATCCTGAAGACGCTAGAGAAGCTGGTCGAGATATACATTAGGGATGAGGTGCTTTTGGCCTCCCCGCTTTATAGAGGGCAGCATGCTCTCCAGACAGGATGCTCGGTAGAAACTTCGCCTTATGCTGTTGTAGCAAAATTGGAGCAGCAGTTGGAACAAAAGGGGTATGCTGTGGGCGCTTTCTTGGATATAGAGGGTGCCTTCAGCAATACTTCTTCAGAAGTCATCTGTCGAGAGGCTTTGAGATATGGCGTGCCGGACCAGCTAGTATGCTGGATAGGAAGCATGCTGAGCCAAAGAAGACTCGAAACCAGATGGGGTGAAGGCCTAGTAAGGGGGATAGCTCCGAGGGGTTGCCCACAGGGGGGTGTCCTGTCGTCCTTCCTGTGGTGCATTGTAGAGGTCGTCCTCCTTCGCAGGCTAAATATAGAAAGGTACTATACCCAAGGATATGAGGACGACTTTGTAATCCTAGTTAGGGGGCTCATCTCGAAACGCTGATGGGTCCTATAAGGTCGGCGCTGCACATCGTAGACTTCTGGTGCGATAGCACAGGACTCTCGGTAATTCCGGAAAAGACCAACCTGGTCATTTTCACGAGGAACTATAAAGTTCCGAAAGCTGACGCTCCTGTATTCTGTGGTGGGAAGCTGACGTTTTTAGATACAGCTAAATATCTAGGAGTAATCCTAGATAGCAAGCTGAACTGGGCAAAGCACCTGGAGACCCAATGCAGGAAATTTGTCATGACTTTTTGGATTTGCAGGAGAGCCTTTGGGTTGACGTGGGGGCTAGAGCCTAAAATGCATATATGGCTCTACTCTGCTGTCTTAAAATCCAGGCTCCTACACGGACCCCTACATGCTGCGGTAACCGCCAGAGCGGCTCCCGCGATGGGACGCCTGGCAGGAGCAAATAGATGGACTCCGGGGACTAAACACACTAGAATCCCGAGTGATATCAGCACACTGCCGATTCTACAGATGAGGCAAGATAAAATAACAAAACACTTCAACTTCACCTAAGCTTTCCGCGTCTGTATCCCAAGCAGGGATCTGTGGAAAGAAAATGGTAACCCGCTTCTCCAGGGGAAAATCTGGTATACGGATGGCTCCAGGGGAGAGGGAGGGTCAGGAGGAGGAATTTATGACAGCACGAGCGGGAGAGGGATAGGGATCACACTTGGGCGACACGCTACTGTCTTTCAAGCGGAGGTCCTGGCCGTCTTCGCTGTGCTGAAACATAAATAGAGGAAAACGCTGCTGGCAGACAGATCACGATCTGTTCGGACAGCCAAGCGACATCAAAAGCAATAGGTAAACCAGACATAACAGAAGAACTGGTTTGGGAATGCAAAAAGGCATTAAACCAACTTGCAGAAAGAAACAAAGTGGCTCTCATATGGGCCCCCGGTCACACAGGGATCAAGGGCAACGAAAAAGCGGATCAGTTGACAAAGAGCGTCGCAGTGAGCGAATTCGTAGGGCTGGAACCGGTACTGGGAATAGCTTTTTGCAGTTTCGGGATGGCCATTAAAAACTGGATCCAAACAAAACGCAGGGAATACTGGTAACAAGCCAAGGGTTGCCGTCAGGCGAAATCCATCCTGGGGTATACCTATAGGATGGACAGAGCCAAGGAAATCCTGAGTTTACCCAAGAAAGACATATGGACAGTGGTACGGACCCTGACAGGGCACAATCACTTGAACTATCATATGCACAAAATGGAGTATGGCCCCACGACGGAGTACAGGAGGTGCAGCAGGGATGACGAAATATCTCTGCATGTATTATGCCAGTGCCCGGCATAAGCTAGGCTCATCCATTTTATGGAAACAGAGAAAATCGAAACGCGGTCAGTGGTCGACATACTGGACTTCGTTAAGAGGTCTGGGATCGACTGCTGAGAGTGAATAACTAAGGGTGTGGCAAAATAGGCTTTATAGCTTGAGTGCCAGGGGCGTTCTTCATGTGCTTCCTGCCCGTATTAAAACTAACTAACTAACTACGACACTGTTTTCGACATTGTTTATCATTCCTTTAGTATCTTGATTACTTGTATTTATTACCGATATTCTAAGTTGAATTGTACTCAATTAGTTTGGGTTGTGTTAATAACGGTTTTTTGTCTTAGTTAGGTGGAGTTTGTCTTTTTCTCACAGTGGGGCCAAATGGAAAAACGATGTTCAAAATAATCTGTAGCTCGCAATTCTTCATCGATTTTCAACTTTTTTTTTCAAAAAATTCAGCATTAAATTCTTAAGAAACATGTCGAGGCCGATTTTCGAATTTTTTTTTTTTTTCAATTTATATAGAACTGCAAACATCGAAAAAAATGTTGATTTATAACATTTTTTTTTTAATTCTCTGTAAAAATTTTTTTTAGTGGCATCGGGCCTCAGGTTTGATGCGCAAGGGTCAGTGAAAGAAAAAAATTTGTTGTTATGTCAAGTTATTTGTTATAAACAAATATTTGCAACAAATAGCCAGTATGATGGATTATGTTTTTGTGAAGTATATTTATGCATCGAAATCGCTTGTTCTGAGCAACGAGGTGACATGTGATCATGAAAATGTGATGTCCGATATCATTTGTTAACTTTAACAACAAATAATATAAACAAATGCATGATTTGAACAGTTTTAGGCAGAAACAAACCGTATTTTCTTCCGATTGTCCTCGAATCTCATTGCCAGTGATACACATTGATGTATTATTGTCACGTAAAATAATTTGTTTAATTTATCAACAATTATTATAAACAAATGCATGATCTGAACAGTTTTAGGCAGAAACAAACCGAATTTTCTTTCGATTATCTTCGAATCTCATTGCCTGTGATGCACATTGATATATTTTTGTCATCCGATATCATTTTTTCAATTTATCAACAAATAATATGAACAAATGCATGATTTGAATAGTTTTAGGCAGAAACGAACCGAATTTTCTTCCGATTGCCTTCGAATCTCATTGCCGATGATATACAGTGATGTATTTTTGTCATCTGAAAAAATTTGTTAAATTGATCAACAATTATTATAAGCAAATGCATGATCTGAACAGTTTTAGACAGAAACAAACCGCATTTTCTTCCGATTGTTGAATGATATTTTGAGTCAAAAAAATATCAATGAGCATCGCAGGCAATGAGATTTGAAGGCAATCGGAAGAAAATTCGGTTCGTTTCTGCTTAAAACTATTCAAATCATGCAAGTGTTTATATTATTTGTTGATAAAGTTAAAAAATGATATCGGATGACAAAAATATATCAATTTGCATCACAGGCAATGAGATTCGAAGATAATCGAAAGAAAATTCGGTTTGTTTCTGCCTAAAACTGTTTAGATCATGCATTTGTTTATAATAATTGTTGATAATATCAACAAATTATTTCATATGACAAAAATACATCAATGTGTATCACAGGCAATGAGATTCGAGGGCAATCGGGAGAAAATTCGGTTCGTTTCTGCCTAAAACTGTTCAGATCATGCATTTGTTTATAATAATTGTTGATAAATTAAACAAATTATTTTACGTGACAATAATACATCAATGTGTATCACTGGCAATGAGATTCGAGGACAATCGGAAGAAAATACGGTTTGTTTCTGCCTAAAACTGTTCAAATCATGCATTTGTTTATATTATTTGTTGTTAAAGATAACAAATGATATCGGACATCACATTTTCATGATCACATGTCACCTCGTTGCTCAGAACAAGCGATTTCGATGCATAAATATACTTCACAAAAACATAATCCATCATAATGGCTATTTGTTGCAAATATTTGTTTATAACAAATAACTTGACATAACAACAAATTTTTTTCTTTCACTGACCCTTGCGTATCAAACCTGAGGCCTGATGCCACTAAAAAAAATTTTTACAGAGAATTAAAAAAAAAATGTTGTAAATCAACATTTTTTTCGATGTTTGCAGTTCTATATAAATTGAAAAAAAAAAATTCAAAAATCGGCCTCGACATGTTTCTTAAGAATTTAATGCTGAATTTTTTGAAACAAAAAGTTGAAAATCGATGAAGAATTGCGAGCTACAGATTATTTTGAACATCGTTTTTTCATTTGGCCCCACTGTGCGACACGCTACTGTCTTTCAAGCGGAGGTCCTGGCCGTCTTCGCTGTGCTGAAACATAAATAGAGGAAAACGCTGCTGGCAGACAGATCACGATCTGTTCGGACAGCCAAGCGACATCAAAAGCAATAGGTAAACCAGACATAACAGAAGAACTGGTTTGGGAATGCAAAAAGGCATTAAACCAACTTGCAGAAAGAAACAAAGTGGCTCTCATATGGGCCCCCGGTCACACAGGGATCAAGGGCAACGAAAAAGCGGATCAGTTGACAAAGAGCGTCGCAGTGAGCGAATTCGTAGGGCTGGAACCGGTACTGGGAATAGCGTTTTGCAGTTTCGGGATGGCCATTAAAAACTGGATCCAAACAAAACGCAGGGAATACTGGTAACAAGCCAAGGGTTGCCGTCAGACGAAATCCATCCTGGGGTATACCTATAGGATGGACAGAGCCAAGGAAATCCTGAGTTTACCCAAGAAAGACATATGGACAGTGGTACGGACCCTGACAGGGCACAATCACTTGAACTATCATATGCACAAAATGGAGTATGGCCCCACGACGGAGTACAGGAGGTGCGGCAGGGATGACGAAATATCTCTGCATGTATTATGCCAGTGCCCGGCATGAGCTAGGCTCATCCATTTTATGGAAACAGAGAAAATCGTTTGGGATCGACTGCTGAGAGTGAATAACTAAGGGTGTGGCAAAATAGGCTTTATAGCTTGAGTGCCAGGGGCGTTCTTCATGTGCCTCCTGCCCGTATTAAAACTAACTAACTAACTACGACACTGTTTTCGACATTGTTTATCATTCCTTTAGTATCTTGATTACTTGTATTTATTACCAATATTCTAAGTTGAATTGTACTCAATTAGTTTGGGTTGTGTTAATAATGGTTTTTTGTCTTAGTTAGGTGGAGTTTGTCTTTTTCTGCATGATAGTCTGAATGGGACTGTGGTAGGTATAGTTCAGTAGCTACTTACCCTATGACCGAATTTCTCTTTGTTGAAGTTAAGTCAACTCCTGATAGAGTTTTAGTGGGAGTGTTTATAAACCAGCCAATGCATCCTATGGCACAGAACTTGAATCGGTAATTTTTTAATTTATTCCTTACTTTAATAACATTATCCTTACTGGAGATATCTAACCTATATCTCATTCCCAATCATTCTAAATATCTAACATCTTTGCTACACTCTTTGGGACTCTTGATTGTACCTCATGATTCTATTCACCATACTGATTGTTCCAGTACTCCTATTGATTTAATGATTGTAGATAATATTGATAAGGTTGTCTCCTACAAACAACATGTTATCCCTTTTCTCTCTAACCACGACTTGATCAACATTACCTTTAAATTTTCCTGGAATCTAAATTCAAAACCAACCCAAAGACTGGTGCGGAATCTCTCTAAAATTGATGAACGTACATTCCACGAACCTCTGATGAAGTATGATTGGGAGAAAATATTACTAGATACAGATATTAATAATAAAATCGACGCTCTGTTTGATAACCTAGTCTCTGCATTCAACAAATTTTCTCCGCTACACGTTCCTAAAAACATTAATAAACCTGCCCCCTACATCACATCCGAAATTAGAAATCTGATGAGGGAACGTGATGGCAAGCACCGACTTGCAAAAAGTACAAAAAACAGTATAATACAGGCACATAGAGACAATAAAGAGGACACTTGAGATCTCCTTAGACGTTTGCACCTAATCCCGCCCAAGTAAAAATCTATAGATAGTAATTTTTCGCCTGATGACCTTTTAAAGACGTTCTTTACATTCCCAGTTCCAGACTTATCATCATCTTCCACTACCCCTCTTAATTCAATATTGAATGACTCTCAATTCTTTTTCGATGACATCACACGTGAAGTACTTTTGGAAATCAAATCAAATGCCATTGGAACTGATGGAATATCAATAAAAACTATTGAACGTGCCCTTCTAATTATCTTTCCTATTCTATTGCATATCTATATTACTTCCCTACAGGTCGGTGTCTTCCCAGATATCTGGAAAAAGGCTGTTATAAATATGTTAAATTCCTAAAATTTGTGAACCTACTTCCACGAAAGACTTCCGGCCAATTTCTATTTCATGTGCACTGTCTAAACCACTTGAAAAAATTGTTCATCTTTAACTTTCTAAATTTCTGGAATTATCTAAGGCCATTGACCCGATGCAATCAGGTTTTCGGACAAAGCATAGCACTCTTACTGCTTCCCTTAAAGTAACGACGGATCTCAAATTAGCAATGGATAGTAGGGAGACCACGATTGTTGTTCTGTTTGATTTTTCGAAGGCTTTTGATATGGTCAATCATAAGTTACTTCTACAAAATTTAAAATCCTTTAACGTGTCAAACTCTGTCATCGAGTGAATTAAATCCTATTTTAATCATCGGTCTCACAGAATTATTAATATTAGTGGTGAACTTCCTGACTGGTGGGAAGTCAAAAGTGGGGGTTGTCAGGGGTCCATTTTGGCACCCCTCCTTCTCAATTTGCTAACTTCTGGCCTTGGAGGTGAACTTCAACATTGCAAATACCACAGATATGCTGACGATTTTATATTTTACTTATCATGACCAATATTTTCATTAACCCGAATCCGCTCAACATTTTTTTTTCTCTAAACAAAATCTGAAACGAGAAATACCCTCCTCAGCATAAGGTTGCCAACTTGCACTAAACAGCAGCCTAAAATTATTTGGGTAACCTCCCTGAATAGTATACGACGGTTTTGCGCGAAATTTAAATGTGAAAGACCAGGATAAGTCGGTTTTTATAAACCACTGCTCGCCGTACCATATATGACCCCGTGGGCGGATTCGGGTTAAGTAGATTACTTGTTCTAGACCAAGAGGATATCGATCGCGTTATCCTCTGGGCCTGGAAGAATGGACTTACTCTTAACCCGAGCAAAACTCAGGCAATTGTTGTTGGACCTACTTCATCTCCGTCACTTGAAACACTGGCATCATTTCTACCTCTACTATCCTTTCTTCTGAAGTGGTTAAATATCTGGGGTATTTCCATGATCGTATCCTGTCCTAGAAGGAACAGGTACAGAGGATTTGAAGAAAAACATACAGAATTCTACAACAACTATATAGGATTAAGGACTCTTTACCTACCTCTACTCGGATACTTTTGGTTAAGAGTTTAATCTTGCCCCATTTTGACTACGGTTGTTTAGTATATGATGATTTGACCGAGGATTTAAATTCAATGCTCGAGCGTGCGTTAAATGCCTGTGTCCGTTTTATCTACAATTTGCCTAAATACGAACACATAACTCCATACAGACTTAAGGCTGGTCTGCTTAATGTTGCCAGAAGAAGACAATTCTTTATGGGTAATTTGCTCTACACCATTTTTCAGAAAAAAGCTCCTAAAGAGTATCTATTCAACGTATTTCAATTTGTAGACAGAGAAATTCCAATACAGTCTAAGCTTCGTAAAAGACATAAGATTTTTAAGATTCATTTTCACAGAACGTGTCAGCTTCAAAGATCATTTATAGTAAGGGTTGCCCGGTTATGGAACAAAGTACCATACGATATTAGAAATGTACCTTCCCTGTATCATTTAAAGAATTTCTTTTTCAAATATTTGTACAAAATTCTTAAGCCAACTCTTGAAATTACGCACTGGTAAACCCTCATATTGAGTTCTTGAACATTTTATCTTCGAATTTTCTTTGGTTTTCATTAACTTTTGCAAAGTACTTCTCTTACACACAGTTTTTCCCTCTTCATTTCTACTTTAACATGCACAAAAGCTACGAATCAATCACCTAATGTTAAATACTACGCACTACTCTCATATCTAATTGATACGTATTCTGAGGCCGACTCTATTTATTTATTTTACTCAGTTATTATAAGATTAATCAAGTATTCTGCTGATCAGTGCTTGCACAAATTTGTAATCACCCTGTATTATCCTGGTCCTTAGAGGAATATTTAGCCCTAGGGACTTTTCTTGAATACAAAATACAAATACATAGACATCCCGTGGATATCCATATTTCCGCATCGCAGGATATTCCGACGGGTTATCCTTGGGATAATCCGGGACATAAATCGGGTCAAATGGAATATCTCGGGATATCCTATTGCTGCGAGGAGTACATAATACTGTTCCATATTTGATACATAACAGTTGTAAAACTATTATAGAACTGTTATAGAATTTTTCTAGATTTATCACAACGCAGCGTACCAAAGTTCTAGAATTGTTCTAGAAATGTTACAGATCGTTTGTCACAGCGTTCTAATTCTGTTACAGATTTGTTACATAAAATTTGTAATTGAGTGCTAGAATTGTTCTGGAAATGTTACAGATCGGTTGTCACAGCGTTCTGTATCTGTTAGATTTGTTACATAAGATTTGACAGCGAGTTGTAGAATTGTTCCAGAAATCTTATAGATCGGTTGTCATAGCGTTTCAGAACTGTTACAGAATTGTTACATTACACTTGCAATCGAGTTCTAGAATTGTTCTAGAAATATTACAGATCGTGCGTCACAGCGTTTTAGAACTGTTATTGAATTTTTCTAGCGTATGGGAGATGACATAGTTACTCGCATGTTCGTAACCTGTTCCTAATCTGCCCTATAACACGTTCTTTTGTGTTCTAGAACAGTTACAGATCTTTCATGTCACCATGTTTACTGGGTGATAGCATCGTATCCTACTGATAGGAATCATATGGTTCAGTATGGTGGCTACTCCTCTTTTCCGTTTGTGCCTTAGGGTGGTCCTTACTAACTCTTGGGTTTTTTTTTATTCTTCTCGGTCTCACCCGCCTATTTTATTCCAATGACCAAAGAAATGATCCCCACCAAATTTTAGCGAAATTGGTTAATATTAAAACGTGCCTCAAAGAACTCAAAGTTTTTTATGCAATTAACATGGGAAAAAGTAGCGTCCAACTTCAAATGCAGGTATTTTTTTTATAATTCACCGGAATCCTTTGGCTCTGTGCAATTGCGATCTTTAGATTATGTTAAAAAACACATCAGAACGAAAAGAATTTTTTTCAAAGTTTATAAAATGTCGGACCCCTAAATTTGAACCAAAATTACAATTTCCACAATTGATAACAAAATCTCGTCAAACTTATACAAAAGGCAGATTTATTTATTAGAAAGCACGCGATGACAATGATATAAAAACTGCAAGAATTGTATAATAAATGGAGAAATCTACAAAGAAATTCAACAAGGGAGATCCAGGTGGAAAAGAAAAATAGGGGTGCATTCAGTGACACTCTAAACGACCTCTTTGATATTGCACATGCCAATGCATTGGAAATTATAAAAATAGAAGAAGACAAACAGTTTTTGCTTCTCAACACAGAGAAAAAAATATGGCTATAATAGTAAGAACACTATTCATCCTTTTGTCGCAGGTTTCATTCAATGCTTTTGAAGCCGTTATCCCTCGCGAAAATAGCTCGAACTTCGCCTTGCTATATTTGTAAAGAACACAATCTATTAGAGTATGAGTACTCTTACAAAATAGATATTAGGCCACGCCTACTTACGAACCTAGATTCACAGCAAGCACCGGTACGCGTGGCCTAACATCGCTTTTGCAAGAGTACTCATACTCTAAGAGGATGGGTTTTCTTACAACCGTAGTAAGGCAAAGTTTCTTTATGGTATCAGCCATTTAATGCTAAAATTGTCTAACCTGATGCCAATATTGGTAGGAACTCATACCAATTTCGCACATGAAGTTCCGTGCTATAATATTGAGAGCTCAGCCTACTATAACAGTGCGATTTTTCTCTCCGTGCAGTGACAAAAACGGCGACCTGGATATATGACTGGTATTGACCATGAACTGGAAGAGAGAGAAAATTGATATCAAGAACGAAAAGAAGTAGAAGAATCACGGGCGGAACGCGCCAATGTCGAAAAAAATAAGATATGTAAGTTTCAAAAAATATTAATTTTGATTTATAAAATTATTGAAGTACCGTAACTATGAGTTGGTATTTTCAGTAGATTTTTGGACGCCGGAGGAGAAGAAACCCACTTTCTTGAAAAGTTCGTAAAACTGCAATTATACTGGGTATGACATTTCTTAATGTAATTTGAAAATTTATTCTTAATCTAATGTATAACGTATTCTGAATTTCTGATTATATATTTCATATTTTGTTTAAATTTATAAACATTACGTAACTTTTTGAAAATAGTAATAAAGTACCTATTTTTACATTAGCGAAAATTTCGAGACCTACTTCCAACCATAAGCTTTGTAACATTATAATTGATTTTTCCTCAAAATTTGTAGATTTTAGGACGAAAAGCTTAAAAAAGACAAGTTTCGGCGTATTTCATAAGGTGCCATTTTGAATATTTCAAAATTTTGACTTTGTTACATCCCGAAATAGGTTTCTTTGCAATAATGTAGTCTATCAATTGACACCTGAAAAGACGTTATCGAGAAACAAAAAAGTAATGAGTAAAAAAAATAATTTGGTAGCCATCTTGAATTTTTTCCAAATTTTGAGTTTTCATTGTCATCACGTGCTTTCTAATAAATAAATTTGCCTTTTGTATAAATTAGACGAGATTTTGTTATCAATTGTGGAAATTTTAATTTTTTTGTCAAAATTTAGGGGTCCGCCATTTTGTTAATTTTGGGGAAAAAAAAATTTTCGTTCGAATGTGTTCTTTTAACATAGTCTAAAGAGCACAATTGCACAGAGCGAAATGATTTCGATGAACATGTTAATATTAACCGATTTCGCTAACATTTGGTGGAGATAATTTTTTTGTCATTGGAACGAAATAGGGGGGTGATACCAAGAAGTATCGAAAGTTGAAAAATAAGGACCACTCTATTGTGCCTTCGTCCGTAGTTACTCAAGGTTCCAATTCGGGACCATTGTTTTTTCTTATATTTATGAACGATGTATCAGTTGCTTTGAATTGCAATCACATGCTTCATGCAGATTATGTTAAAATGTATTTACCCATTGCGAATCTCAGCTCTTGCTTAAATCTTCAAACTAATTTGAATCGTTTTAACAATTGGTGTCAATTAAACGATTTGAGTCCAAACCCTTTGAAGTGAAAAATTGTATCGTTCTCAAATAAAAATGTAGTACTGACTCATAAATACCACCTAGAAACACTACCCGAGTCGGGTAGTGTCACGCCAACCCCGAAAGGGAAATGGCTTAATGGTATACATACTAGATAGTTGTTTTACTTTTAATGACTACATTGACGAGTTGGTTGCTGGTAAATAAAACTCTTGTCTTTCTAATGAGATCATCCCAGCTGAAAAATCCTGCACAAGAACCTATGCAGGAACCTGACATGTTCCTTTGGAGGTTCCTGTACAGGAACGTACGCAGGTTCCTGGTACACCGGTTCTAGCCGCGGATCCTGCTAGGGAACTTGCGCACGTTTCTGTAGAAGAACCTGGGTATTCAATTACCTGTACAGGTTCCAGCATTATCGTGGATGTTGCTGCAAGAAATTCCCTAGTGAGGATCCTGTACAGGTTCCAGAGCAGGTGGGACACTCGCGCATATATATATATATACCTTAAGGTCAACTTCATAGTAGTCATAGGGAAGCGTGAGTGCAAGTGAGACACTAGTAGATAGCGCATAAGAGCATCTCTTTCGCACTTATGAGCATGACTACTATGAATTTGGCCTCATTGTATATATATATATATATATATATATATTTATTTATTTATTTGCCGCGGTTCCACTGAGAGCCCATGTTATTTTTAGATGTCAGTTGCTCCTAGTGGGATCCTACGGTGGTTGTATAACCCTTTTTTTTAAATTATGAATTTATATATATATATATATATATATATATATATGCGAGTGTCCGACCTGCTCAGGAATCTGTACAGGATCCTTCATAGATACTTTTTGCAAACAACAGGAACGTGCGCAAGTTATCTCGCAGGATCCGCGTCAAAGGCGTTTCCTTGAATACCTAGCGTTTAATGAGGGCAAAGTTTACCCTCCCCGGGGATCCGACCACCAGGCATTACGCAATGGATTCCATATATGGGCTTTCGAAGATAGACGCATATTCGCAAGTATTCAAACACTGTTTCAAATTATCCGAGGACAATTGATAGTCCATCATTACTTGCATGTATTCCCATAAATGTACCGCAGTTTAAATCTAGAAGCTCGCCTAAGTTCTATTTCTCGAATTCTAAGAGTAATACCTCTCTGATTTTCAATATGAGTAATTGCGCGAACAAGGCTATGTTAGTAATAAGAATCTTGATTCATTTTATATGTCTCTAGGAAAATTTATGCATGTTTTGCAAGATTTTTTTCAACACACGAACATGATGTAAAAAGACTGCCCATGTGCTCCCATTTATATTACTGCACATACTGTACATCTTTGTAGCCCCATAATTGGTTCTTCGAACCGTTGGGCTTTCTTATTTTTCAAATAAATACATAAACAGATATGAATTTTCAAATATATGACATAAAATCATTATTCTGATTATTTTGTAAAAGTATATTTAATTAATTGGATGAACATGAAAATAAAAATGAAATATTAAATAGCCATTCAATGTGTTTTAATACTGATCTGTTTTAATCTGATCCATCTGAACTCTTCCAAGCCTCTCCAATTACTGTCGACCATCCGCCCAAATCAGAGGAGGTCGAAACATTCTGGAGAGAAGTCTGCGAAGTCCAACATCCACTTGAAGCAGGCTCAAAGAAGATAAATAGCTCCAAGGAGCTCTGCAATGCCCTCATAACACCTGAGGAGGAATGCCCACCTATCACTTCCGATGAGGTGAAAAACGTATTAAGAGGAATGAATAACTATTCCGCTCTGGGACCAGATGGTATGGTATGGTATGGTAACCTTCTGGTGAAAGGAGTTTCCTTCAATCCACCAGCATCTGGCCCGAATTTTCACCTCATATCTAAAGTTGGAAGAGCCTATTCCGGAGTGGTTGGTGGAAGGGCGCACAGTGCTCCTGCCGAAGACGGGCAACTTAGCTGACCCTAATAACTACAGGCCAATAACTTGTCTGAACACACTGTATAAGATCTTCACAGCTATCCTAAATGATAGAATTGTTCAGAAAATTTGACCTGTGTGGCGACAGATGTATGAACAACGCGGATCGAAGAAAAGCGTAGCAGGATGTCGGGAGAACCTGCTCATAGATAGATATGTCAGCAAAGACGCAACATCTAATCAAAGATCTCTATCGATGGCCTGGATTGATTACCGAAAAGCGTTTGATTCAACCTCCCATAGACTTATCATCTGTCTGTTAGAAAGCTTAAAGGTTCATCCACACATCGTGAAGTGCATAGAGAGATTAATGCCGCTTTGGAAAACAAGATTTGCTATCTCAGCTGGAAAACATCGTGTGATCACTAACAGTATCACCTTTCAGAGAGGTGTGTTTCAGGGCGACACCATGAGCCCTCTCCTCTTTTGCCTCACGTTATTGCCACTATCTCTCGCACTTCGCCATTCCGAAGGGTACCTCTGCGGCAAACCTGCGAACCGAAAGCATAAGGTCACTCATGTATTTTACATGGACGATCTTAAGATCTATGCTAGAAATCAAGAGAAACTACATCTAGCACTAAAAATTGTCAAAGAGTACGCTCAAGAGATTGGAATGAAGTTCGCGTTAAAAAAATGCGCCAAGGTTAATTTGAAGAGAGGAAAACTAAACGGGATCCCCGAAGATCCTGAACTAGTTAACAGAAGCGCTATACGACACCTTTGCACTGGAGAGACCTTGGCGTGCCACAGAGCCGCATTCAGGACGTAATATCTATAAAGGATACTCTCCGATGCAGATACAAACATTTCATACGACGAGTAGTTCCATGGACGAAGGACGAGTTCAGATCCCTTGATATCGGGTCCCGAAAGGTTATGCACATGCGCAAAAGCATGCACCTTGAGTCTTCTGTTCCACGTCTTCACATCTCACGCCGTCAAGTTGGTCATGGAATACTGAATCTTGAATGTCTTCACAACAGGATTATTCTGGGCACAGCACATGTAGTCGCAAATGGACAAGACCCTCTTCTTAAAATGGCCAGGAAAAACGAAGAAATAGGCAAAGGGGTGTTTCTGTACAAAGCAGCGGAGGAAGCTGCTGGAACACTCGGCCTTGACTTCAATATCAGGGGTGAGCAAAATACATCAAGTCTTATCCGTTTTGAATACAATTTTTAGAGCTAGATGTAGTTTCTCTTTATTTCTAGCATAGATCTTGAAATCATCCATGTGAAATACATGAGTGACCTCATGCTTACGGTTTCCAGGTTTGCCGCAGAGGTACCCTTCAGTATGGCGAAGTGCGAGAGATAGTGGCAATAATGTGAGGCAAAAGAGGAGAGGGCTCATGGTTTCAGCTTTAAACATACCTCTCTGAAAGGTGATACTGTTAGTAATTGTGGCGACAATTTAAATAATTATTTACAAATATTTCTACTTATAATTCTACAGTATATTATAGAATATTTCGAGCTGCCACTCATTTAATTTCTGATACTTTGTGCCGGTCTGTTAATGACACGTATTTCATTCGACGCTTTTCGTCGAAAGTATAAGCAAATGATATCACCGTAGTGTTTTGAAGGCACTCAGATCTGCGAGTCTGTACGGGTACGTGCCCTGGTTGCCATATTGCCATGACGGGCTCAGGATGACAATGAATTCGTAATCGAAACCTCAGTTCACTTCCATCGCTCAAATTGTATAAATTCGCTCCCATTATTCTTCATTAAAAGTATTTTTAGTTACTTAAATTGTTGAGTTCAATTATTTATAAACCTTATTCGCCTGAGTGATCACACGATGTTTTCGAGATGAGATAGTAAATCTGTTTTTCCAAAGCAGCACTAATCTCTCTATGCACCTCACGATTTGTGGATGAACCTTTAAGCTTTCAAACAGACAGATGATAAGTCTATGGGAGGTTGAATCAAAAGCTTTTCGGTAATCAATCCAGGCCATCGATAGAGATCGTTGATAGGATGCTGAGTCTTCACAGACACATCTATCGATGAGCTGGTTCTCCCGACATCCTGCTACGCCTTTCTTCGAGCCACGTTGTTCATACATCTCTCGCCACACAGGTCCAATTGTCCGAACAACCCTATCATTTAGGATGGCTGTAAAGATCTTATACAGTGTGTTCAGACAAGTTATTGGCCTGTAATTCTTAGGGTCAGCCAAGTTGCCCGTCTCCGGCCGGAGCACTGTGCGCCCTTCCACCAACCACTCCGCAATAGGCTCTTCCGACTTTAGATATGAGGTGAAAATTCGGGCCGGATGCTGGTCGGGTTGAAGGAAACTTCTTCCACCAGAAGGTCTTCATACCATCTAGTCTCAGAGCCCGTACATGTACGAGCCTCTTGATACGTTTTTCACCTTATCGGTAGTGATAGGTGTGCATTCCTCCTCAGGTGTTATGAGGGCATTGCACAGCTCCTTGAAGCTATTTATGTTCTTTGAGCCTTCTTCAGGTGGATGTTGGACTTCGTAGACTTCTCTCCAGAATGTTTCGACCTCCTCTGGGTTGGGCGGATGGTCGACAGTAATTGGAGGGTCTTGGAAGAGTTTAGATGGGTCAGATAAAAACTGTTGATTTTCTCTGGTCCAACTTTCTCTCCGTTCTAGACTTCTCCTAGCGTTAGATAGTACTCGTATTCTTTCAACAATATGCTGCGTGATGGCCAGTAGCTTCGAATTGTTGATTGTGTGATGACGGATCCGCAGTTCGCGCACGAACGTAACCTTTTCGTTTAGGGACCATACTGGTATCGTAGCTCTCTAGCAGGCCGTCCTTGACTCGATCCGTCCACTTAAAAGTAACAAGATTGCGCCGGTCAACCGCATTGACTCCGTCTTCATTGGCTCACCCAACTCTAGGGTAGTCGGCATTGTTGTCCGAACCATTGTCGGGAGCCCTGCGCGTTCGATTGTTTTGAACCGCACTTACTACAACTATGTTTGGTGTTGTCATTGTTGTCCCCACGAGCAGCTAGGGAAAAGGGTTCGTTTATCTTTTGTAAATTTATATCAATGGATTTCAAACTACAATATATATCCTTAAATACACTTAAATCGCGATTCTTGGCCGTCCGATGAATCGCTGGCTTCACGCCTGTTTGCTTGTTGCTCGTGGGGACCACCCCGGAGCGTCTCTTGACGGCCTATTCGCAGAATAGTCAGTGCCGTGTCTGAAGTTGTTCACGTCGCGATTCTCTGAGCGCTACTGCGTCGTACTATTCCAAGGTCAGAGACTAAATAATGCAGTCATGAGTGTTGACATTGAAAGAATTGGAGTGTATTGACAAAGTAACTTAAGTGGATTTATTCCAGTTTGTTCGCTTACTCCATAACTATACCACCATAGAATAGTTCTACCATATTATAATCCAACAAGGACTATATATGTAACTATGATTCAACAATGATCGATAAACTATTCTCGTCCTTAATCATATCGATTAACTTATTGGAACACAGCGAGATAGAAAACTTTCCTCCTATTATAGGCTTGAAACGTACATAGATATGTCACCCCAATTTATCGTCTCCAAGTACGTGACCGAGACGTTTCTGGCACGCTGCTCTGCCTGTCATCGATATCTAAATTTTCATCTCATCTTAATCACATTGAGAGTCCACTTCGATGACAGAATTCAATTATAGCTTTTGTCTCCATCAAAGATGGTGCTTTGAGTGTATTTTCAGGAAAATAAGCCCAAGCGTACGGATTTACAACCATTTTATGCCCTAAGTCTAAGCTGAGTCACATTTCGATCCTTAAAGAAAGACCTATAATCGCTGGACGCATCATTGCTAGATGGTTCTTCTCAGAGCTTCCTTACAGCCAGCCTCCTTGATCAATTTGATTTGGTTCTCTTCCTCTTCCTTTCCGAATTTATCATTATCATTATCATCCAAGAGTTCATCCTGCATGTTTAGATTCCTCAGCAACACCAGTAAGTGCTTAGGAACAATTGCCTCATCTAGCAATTAGTAGACAAGTAAACAGGGTAGTGTCTGACAAACATTTATGACTAATCAGTTTTGCTCATTGACCACTCATGAGCTACTGCTATCATGATACCACGGAGTAATAATAAGGAGACCGATCATGCTGTACGAAGCACCTCGAGTTTTGATTGCGGTAACTGCACCTTTATTGCCAAGCTCAGACGTTTCGAATCAGTACTATAGCCAGGCGGGCATGCGCACTGTGATATGCAATCTCCTTTTCTCCCGCAAGAAGTGAGAGTGAGCGCCGTATTCAATGACAACTGAAAACTGAGATTGTGTTCCCGTAAATATTCTTAATATACGTGCTTATTTCTAGCTGTGCTTTTGTATAGCAATAAATAAACAAATTGTGAGCTGGAAACTACGGGTAAGTAATACAGAGTTAATTGTAATAATTGAATGATTTAAAATATGCAGTTGTGGATGCAGCTTGAATAATGTGACAGTATAATATTAGTTAACAAATTTCTTTATTTAGTTGCAAAGAATTGATATAACTTCAATTGCTGTGGTTGTTGTCATACACTGGCTCTCTTCTTTTCGCCAAAGTTGAACTGTTTATAAAAATATGTGGAGCAGGCATTTCAATTTGTTCAAGTTTCAGTTAGTCAGACACTTGACAAAAATAATTTTCAATTTATATATTATAACTTGTATATTATATCGTGATTTTATATTCTTATATATTCGCGGAAGGAAAGGAGAGAGCAGATCACAGTGCGCATGCCCGAGTGGCTATAGTGCTGATTGACGGAGATCGGTCTCTTTATTGTTACTCCGTTATGATACTCATAGAAAATTTGATATACCTTGAACACAAACATCCACAGTATGGTGATCGATACTTAAAAAATAAAAATATGTATATACCAGCACATCAACGACAAAATTTAGAAATAAATAATTCATTGCATCTCGTAACATATGCATAAATAATATCGTTTATCTAACTGCATAAGTTCGTAAGCCAAAACTGTTTCCAACCTTAATCTTACATCAATTTTTCTTATTGTATAAAGATTATAACTTTCTGAATTCATTAATAATCAAAAACCTCTTTTTCACTCATAAGTAGTCACTATTTTCGTCGAGAAGGAAAATATTTTGGATGTCTAATCCTAGTATCAGTTTTTTTGTCTCTACAGCGAAGTTAAAAAAGTCTTACACATGTAGCGGGGTACAAAATTCCGAAAATGACCTTTACGTAGTTAATTGATGCTCTTTATGAAATATTATTTCTTATACCATTCCATAATAAAATTCTTGTAACTATTAAATTAATTGGTAAGATTTTTTACCTGGAAGGAGATCCGAAGTCTGAATCGCCGCTATGGTTATTGGTTAAAGGGCTCTCATCATTTTGCCTCATTTCACTACTATTAATACCAACATTCGGACTGACATATGAACTAACGAAACCCACAGCTTTTTCGCCTTTTTCTTCATAACTCGGTGTAGAAGCCGGTGAATCATTTCCTCCATTATACATAAAAGAAGATGTTCTGAAGTTAACAGCTTGACTTTTGTAGTTTCGGTCAGTTACCTTAAATATGTTCAAAGTTTATATGAATAGTACGCGGAATGTATCTTTTACTTTAATATTATCATGTATTACATTAAATTTTTTTATACACTTTACCTGTCTTAGGAGAGTCGAATTTTGTTTTCTGGGAATCAAAAATCCAGTACTGCTATTCTGACGTATCAGCTGTCGAGAACACTGGAAAGATCCTTTTTGATGAACTACACTTATGATGCTTGCCTTTTCATCTCCTTGAGGAAACAGCAACCTTTACATGAGCAATAGCTATTGTCAAGTATCTTATAAAAACGGCTAAGTAAAAAGGCAAACTTCAAGTAATTGAAGTGAGCTCATGAACGACAAAAATGGTCATTTATCTCGTAATTTTAAATACCATCGTATTATAAATTAGGATTATTGTTGAAAATCTTCAGATTCAAACTTTTATGAATACATGAATTCTTCAGCTTGTTTGATTTTGTAAGGGAACACAAATTTTCAAGCTCGCTCAAATTCACTCACTATCCAGCTAAAAATTCCCCTAAGAAATCTCTTTTCGCAGGTTCCTGTAATATTGCTTACAAAGAGTTCTGCGCAAGGTCGTAGCCACATTGAAAACCAATAGCCCCCCCCCCCCCTGCCCGAAAATTCTCGAAACATGTACATAATATACATGGGGTAAAATTTTCCAAGTGTCCCCGCCTAAAATTTTGTTGTTGTCTATCTCATTCAAACTCCACTAGATTGTAGTGCTAGTGGACCTCTTCAAATCTTGTGAAGGAAGCGCATCTAGTATAACGGGTTGTCAAGATACAGGAGCCTGAATTTTCGATGATTCACCCCGACTGCTAACTTTCAATTGTACATAACTCCTGATACAGTAATCCTATTTAACTTTTTTATGAGGGCTTTCGAAAGGTGTTTTAACAAGGTTCACAAAAAAAATCGTTGATGGATAAAAAAATTATTTCACCTTGATTTTTCATTTTCAAAAAGATTTTGGGGATTTTCTCCCAATGCGGCATTTTTGAAATTTTTTCAATTAGGCTAGAAAAGAAGCTTTATTTTCCTCTTGAAAAGCATCCCAAAATGAAAATAGGATGGAAAGCATTAGTCGAGTTATAGAAAGTCATGAGAGCGCGAATGCCTCGTGCTAACTAGCAACGGCGCTACTAGGCGTGCTGCAGTGACTCAGTGGTTCTAACAATTGATAAAAATTATGTTTCTGCTTATGCGTAAAAAAAAATCAATTTAATTCTCACTTTTATGTAGCTGGAGAATGATTTAGATATTTTCTTAATTAGAATTTCAAAATGGTTCCATTGTGCACCAACGTGACTGCACATGGAAAAAGACCATGTGATGGAATTGGGGGCAATTTGAATAACACTCGCCGCACGTGCCAGTCTCCCGGCGATGTCTCAGAGTCAGATTTTGACTGCTGATGCTCTATATTGATGGGCTAAAAAAACTTGCCCGAAACGCTAATATTTGTCATCTCTAAAACAAATTATGCCGCCACTGCTGAAAAGCTTAAAACTTGATTCGATTCAAACAACTTTACGACATCCTATGTCCATGTCGTTGAAATGTCTTAACGATACCGTAAAGACGTCATACGATCTGACGATGTCTTTTCGACATCGTAAAGACATCGTAAGAAAGAAGTCGTCAGATTCTGTGCCCACCGGGATACGAGTTTCTTCAGATGACATTTTTTCGGTATAGATTTTTTGAAGCATCTTAAAAAAGTTTCTTCGACAGTACGCTCTATAGTATCCGCCATAGGACCCCGTACAGAAGGACCCTTTGCAGGTAACATGAGTATAGGAACATGTAATTGATCATGTAAAGAAAATTTCAGCTGGGGATGGAGGTGGAAGTGCATCTTCCATATGTACTGTATATGTAAGAAAATTGCTTGGGATTTTACCTCATTTTTAGATTTTTACGAATTTAAGGCAAAATTGAATCTAATCTGGCAATTGAGTTATTGCAAAATTGCGAAACATTTGTGGGAACATTGAAACATCAACAATCAATATTTCAAAACTACAGTTGTATGTAATGTTTCTACCTGCTTTCTACCGTAGGTGATTTTTGAGAGAAAAAATAAAGCTTTTTTTAAAATATTTTCAAACAAATTTGAGAGGCTGCATTAAAGAAAACTCAAAAATATGTTTAAAATCGAAAAAAGATCACAAAATAATTTTGTTATTTCCAAATCATGTTTTTTTTCGTAAGGCTTATTTAAAAACGTTTAGAAAACACTCTTATAACAGTGAAATTGATCAAATTTAGCAGAATTTATGATTAATTGAATAACGTGCTCGAGTTAGAATGTCGAAAATTCGAGCCCCTTCATGTTGCCAACCCGTCTTTCTGGAGGTCGAGCATCTGAAGAATTAAAAGAGCAGCAGTAGGACTATAACTTAGGGCAATTTCAAGAAAATCTGAGGAAACAATTTTTTGGCGGCTACGCTTGACAAATTTTACCCCACATATCACTGCTTCGTAACTTCTGCCAAAGGCAGCGGTCGCGATGTCCACAGGAGGAGTGTCCACCAATTACTGCTGAAGAAGTGAAGAAAGTTATCGCTGGAACTAAGAACTTTTCAGCACCAGGGCCAGATAAAATCGACAACTTTTGGTGGAAGAAGTTCACTTCTACGCACCAACATTTGACTCGTATATTTACGCTACTAATCCCCAAGACCGCAGATTTGTAAAGTCCAAAGAACAACAGACCCTATAGGTTTTTAAACACCAGCACAAGCTATTCACTGGCCTCCTCAAAGAGAGGCTATTAACACCTATCGAGCCGGTATGGAGTACAATGGTAGAACAACGTGGATACAACAGAGGGCTAGCAGGTTGCAGGGAGAACCTGATAATAGACATGTGTATTCTGCCGCTCTGATGAAGAAACTGTACAACTGCAGTTTGGAATAAGGATCACCTTCGTGTTGTGGCGTAGAAGTAAACAGGCCTTACGTTAAACTGTAGATGTTATGTTTCTTCATCAGGACGGCAGTATTATCCAGGAATCGAGCTCCTTGAGTGTCTGGAGGTGCATCTAAGAATAGTGATATGTATGAAAGAGTTTATGCTCTTTTGGCGGAAAAGATTTGTCGTGACATTGGACAAAAGACAGGTAACTGCCAGCTATGTCACCAATAAGAGGGGGGTCTTCGAAGGAGACTCTCTCAGCCCGATACTTTTCTGCATCTCCCTCTTGCCTCTATCTTTTATGCTCCGAGGCAACAGCTTCCGATACCTATGTGGCATGTCGAATAGAAGAGGAAATAGTTAGACAGTTAGTTATAATGAAGGTGGGGGGACCCGTGAGGTCCGGCCCTAGCGCTCAAGCTATAAAGCCTATTGTGCCATACCCGTGTTTATGCTCAAGGCAGTACTCCGAATCCGGCCATCCTTCGCCAAGTGTTTTTTGGATCTCAGTGGGTTTCGTTGTTATCAACGTTCTGAGATTATATCTCTCAGGAGCCAGGCATACCTATCGCACAGTGAATGACGTCCTCTTTTGTTGATCAGGCAAAGTGATCCCACCCATTCTGCTATTTGGCAGCCTCCCTAGCAGGCTAGGGTGGACGGAGCGATCCCTCTGAGGTCATCAGGTAGATGCACAGATTCGAAGCACTATCCTGGTGTGTTACGTAAGTGTAGGTGTGTGTGTTCATTACTCGAAATCGGCCAGAGACCATTAAGCGTGGTGCCTCCTGTAGGAGCCCTCAAACGCAAGAAGAACGCTTATTCATTTTCGTGTCTGCTCAAAATCAGCTTCGACCCCCAAGGTTAGGACCCTCGGGATGGAGCCTCACCTGGGTATGACACCAGCTTTTTCTGAGGGGACCTACAGTTTAAGGTAAGTTCCGAACCACCGAAGACCCAGTGGAAGTGCATAGAAAAATTTCCATTAGTACCCGGCTCAGAGATCGAACACCAGACCTCCTGAATGGAAGTCTGACGACCTTAAATTCTTTGCTTCTTTAAAAGAGAACCTTGACATCCTTGTGCCAGCGGTTCATAGGTACTCTAAGGCGATTGGCATGAGCTTTGGACTGGACAATTGTGTCTGCGTTTACCTACACAAAGGAACACTAAAGTCGGGTCCTAAGGTCCTGACATCTGGCATTGAAGCCTGATTACTCCGCTAGAAAAAATCGCAAAGACAGAAAAAATCTTCAACATTATACTTGTAAAACGATGTCTGTTTGATTTTCGTCAAAAATTTGTTGCCTTTCCTGTGACAGAAAATGGGTAAAAAAACAGGAGAAATGACCTTCAACTTTCACTACATCGACTTTGAAGTCCTTCACACGTTCAAAAATTGGTACCAGAAATTTGAAAAAATTCATGTGTATTATGTAACATGCACTTAACAAATGGGAATATGTTTTACTACAATCTAATGATTATTTTAATTAGTAGAGCTGAAAATTCAAAAAATAATTATCTCGGCTCTGGATACAGATTTTGAGTTGAACTCTAGCTTAAAAGAAGCTTTTCGATTTAGCGGTACCACCTAAAAAGTTGAATGTTTTATGAAAATTAGGAATACCTGAATTAAAACTGTCGGAATAATTATGATCTTAATGAGTTTCAATACTGGAAAACTCGTATTGAAAAAAATGTCCTTTCTCAAAATTGTCCAATTTAAGCGTGAGAGATGCCTTTAAAAAAAAAGGGTAAAACTCCCGTAAGCCATAGGCGTAGACTGAATTTACTCTTCACTGCACATGAGAAATTACGAATTTTCAAAGCGTCATTCAGCATTCAAAGTTCAAATTGTTTAAATGTCAAAATAAACAAATAGTTCAACCTGAATGAAATATAAATATTAGACTTTTGATGTTTTGTGATTGATGTGGCTGCTTATGAACAACCATAGAATAAGGTAAATATTCCACCCTTGAATCTAAATTAAGAACACGAAGTGTGAAAAAGAGAGATGATTAAATATCAAATGCTTGAACTTAAGTTGAATATTTAAAATGTAATTGTTTAAGCAAATACGAATTTTTTTTAAAATGACTAAATGTGTTAAACAAGAAGTTCTGCTCTTAGTAGTCATGAAATTTATATAATTTATCCCGAAATATAAAAACTTTTCACCATTTGCAGGGGGAACAAATTGTTCAAACAAATAATGATTGTTTGAACATTTGAAAATTATTTAAAAATAAAATAATCTCTTTATGATTTTGGGAAGAAAAAATGGCTATTATCGCACGATATTATTGAAAAACATCAAACATGTCACCCTCATCACTTACACCTCCAAAAATGACATATCACTTATATGGGGTGAAATTGACCCCAGCTGACTTTGAAATGTTGCCATACTGATTGTATGCAAGTTTTCAAGTTGAAAAAATTTACAGACGCTATTTAATGTATGGAAATTATATTCTGATCGTCTTTTTAAAATAAAAACTATTTTGAAGTCTGTACAAAAATTCTCAAAATACAAAATTTATGAAAAAATAAATTTTCATTAAAAAATGCATAACTTCCACAATTATTATTATTTTCAGCTAAAATTTGGTTTGGCTACTCAAATTTGGTTTGGTTTGATTTTGGGGTCGATCTGACCCCATGTAAGTGATGAGGGTTAAATTTCATGCAGTTTGAACCATTTGATTAATCAGACGTTTGAACAATTTGAACTTTAAAGGCTGAATAACGCTTTGAAAATTCGTAATGTCTCACGTGCAGTGGAAAGGAAATTCAGTCTACGCCTATGGCTTACGGGTGCTCGACCCTTTTTTTTTTAAAGGGATCTCTTTCACGATTAAATTGGACAATGCTGAGAGAGGACGTTTTGTCAATACTAGTTTTCCTGTGTTAAAACTCATTAAGATCGTAATTATTCCGACACTTTTGATTCAGGCATTAATAATTTTTATTAACCGTTCAACTTTTGAAATGAAACCGCTGAATCGAGAAGCTGCCTTTAAGCTAGAGTTCAGCTTAAAATCTCTATACAGAACCGAGATCATTATTTTTGCATTTTTATTTCCACTAATCAAAATAATCAATAAATTAAAGTAAAACAAATTGCCATTTGTTTAGTACATGTTACATAATACTCATGAATTTTCTCGAATTTCTGGTACCAATGTTTGGACATGTGGAGGCCTTCAAAGTCGACATAGTGAAAGCTGAGGGTCATTTCTCCTGTTTTTCAACCATTTTCTGTTACGGGAGAGCCAACAAATTTTTGACGAAAATCAAACAGACATCGTGTTTCTGTCTTTGACTCAACATTCTGCGATTTTTTCTCGCCGAGTAATAGGGCTTCGAAGCCAGGTGTCAGGACTTTTGGACCGAATTTTAGGTACTACATCATCGCGTGACGATCAGGATGTTCAACTCATAGGTGGAAATATCATTCAACATCTTGGTAATGGAGAGACATATGTATATCTTGGAATACCGCAAGCGGAAACCCAAGATATGCGTGTGATAATACGGCCTTTTAAAAAAGGTGTCGTCAAATTCTCAGAAAAATTCGGTCTTCTGAATTATGTGGGAAGAATAAGATCGAGACGAACAATAAAAGGCCGTTCCTATACTGCTCTACACTTTTGCTGCAATAAAATGGTACATCGACGTGTTGAAGCTACTTGACCGAAACATACGCAAAATGATGAAAATCCATCGAAGTCATTATCCTAGAACTTCCGTATCTCTAATATACCTCCCTTGAGATAAATGGTGTAGAGTAGGGCGTATCGAAAAAATTAAATATTCTGCTTTCGTTTTTGGTTAGAGCTTAAAAGCTTCTGATAGGTGCACAATAAAAGTCGAAAGCGAGTCTCCAAAAAAACTTATTTTCATTCTGCATTTTTACGAATCGTAAGACAACCGAAATCGAGACAAATCCCTAAACACTGATAACAAACTGACGCATGTGCTGAAAGCTGAAGCCAACCTCGACCGCGCGCGCTAGAAACCGCGTGGGCCAGCAGTTCTAGGAAGGCCGAAACTGGGGGGACAGAAACGGAAAGTTTTGTTTATGACTAAACAGGGAATAATTAGAGATTTCTTATGGCCAAAGGCTCAAAAATAGTTATTTCTGAACCGGATAAGCCATAAAAATTGCATACTGTATCCACATATATGGATATCTGCTTATCATAGACCCAATGGAAAAATGTTCTGTGTTCTCGCGTTGATGTCAAAGTGACAGTTAAGCGCAAAATTTGCGAAATATAAGATATCTTTAAGTATTATAAGCTCAAAAATAGTTACTTATAATCCAAATAAGCGGCAGAGAATACATATTGTATTCACATATATACCTGCTTAGTATAGACGCAATACAAAAATGTCCTCTGCTCACGCGTTCATGTTAAAGTAACAAATAATCGTAGAATTCAAGAAATATTAGATATTTTTAACTTTCACAAGCTCAAAAATGATTATTTCTTAATCAGGTGAGCAGTAGAAAATTCTTATTGTATTCACATATATACCTCTCTAGTATAGGCCCAATGGAAAAATGTCCTATATGTCCGCGCATCCATGTGAAATTGACAGATAAGCGTACAATTCCCGAAATATTAGATATTTTTACCTGATACAAGCTCAAAACTGATTATTTCTGATCCATATAGGTGGTAAAAAAGGTATATTGTATCAACATATATAGCTGTTTAGTATAAACCCAATGGAAAAATGTCCCATGTTCGCGCGTTCATTTTAAAGTGACAGATAATCGTAAAATTCACGAAATATTAGATATTTAAAACTATTCACAAGCTCAAAAATGGTTATTTCTGATCCAGATAAGTGGCGAAAATGCATATTGTACCCTTATACATACCTGCTCAGTATAGACCCAATGGAAAACATGGGAAGAAAAGAAAAACTTTAACACGCGTTCATGTTAAAGTGTCACATAATCGTGAAATTCATGAAAATTTTCACATTTCTCATTATTCCGAAAACAAAAAATGTTTTTTATATTTTGAATGACCAGTAAAGGTTGAGCGGTCTATAACCATTTGTATCTTTTTAGTAAGGTTGCCATTAAAAATATTCTATGAACACACATCTTTATTAAAGTCCTAAACAATACGAAACTTTAAATTCTATTTAGTTTTGTTATCTTTTTCATAATTATATTTAATGTTTGACAATCACACGTTATTGAGAATACTTTTTAACAATGAACATCGGAATCTAAGATCAAATAATACCAATTTTATATACAACCTCTATTATCATATTTTTATAATTTTTCAAAAGGTGAGTTATACTTTTATATATGTAATCCTGATTGATCATATTTAAAAATTGTCCAAAGGAATTGTTATCGCCGCCCAGCTTTGTCTTGTATTTCAATCAATATGGTACTTCATTTGCTTCATCGTTAATCATATGTTATCCACATATAGTGAGATATTAATCGTTAATTTGCTATTTGGGAATAATTCGCCTTTGATTCCGTGAAAATGTCTCAAGATAAGTTGAAAAAAGTGTGAGCTTCTTGGTGAATACTGTGAATTGTATAGCAGAAAGCTACCCACTCATTTGGATGTAATAAAATACTATTACTTTGAGTTCAACAAGATTTAAGAGAAAAAAAAAAATTAGAAATTTCCAATTTTTTTGTGATTTCAAAGCTACTACTTGAAAAAGTAAAAAATATTTGAAACCGAACTTCGCTGAAAATAATTTTAGATCGAAGAATATTAAAAATGATCGAAAGCGAGCATAGTGCAGTTTCCAATTGTTATCTTCCCCGTGTGTTTGTTAACTTATAAGTATTCATGTGAGGGGAGATGAACAGTGAGATTAGCGAGCGGGGGGGGGGGGAAGTGATGTACTTATTCCCCGTGTAAAAATTACCCTGACGATGGGTACACTGCGAAGTGCGGTATGGTAGGAACCCCCTAACGTAGGGGAGGAAGAGTAGGAAGGTTCGAGGAGAGGGGGGGGGAGTAAGGAGTGGGGTGACACTGACCGGGCCCCGTCTAGTGGCGAGGGGGTGGTCGGGGTGCTGACGAACGTTGCGATGAGGCGGACAAGTAAGTGTCTAGTCCGCTCATTCCCTGAGGTAAGTTGCGTTGACTAGTAGGGGGGGGGGGGGGAGATATACTCGTTTGATAGTAAAGGCGAGTAAAGATGGCGAGAAAGTCTCGTTGGCCACGAGCGAAATCGCGTCGCTATCGGCCGAAGCGGGGGTTGCCGGGTGTCCCGTAATTAGCGGGGTGGAGGTGGCAGCGGCCTCCTGGATTCTCGGTGACGGAGAAGGTTCCGGGACCGCGGGCGATGCTGCCCTGGGAGGCGTGGTACAGCGGGAGGGCCCGAAGAATTGGGGGTCCGCTGGCACGCGTTTACAATTTCCTCTACCGGAGGCAACGGTGAATCTGGCTCTACTCGTAGAGCCCGCGGGCGCGTCAGTTCGATTGGGGGGGAACGTATAACGCCCGTCCTGAATGAAACGCGGAATTCGGAGGTTTAACGGCCGAGCGCGGTCACTCGGAGGTCGGCGCGTACGTGGGTCCTTGGTGCCTGGCACCCCACGTTGAATCCCCACGAGTTGCCAACCGTGGTCCTGGAGGATGGCTGGATTCTCGGGATCGTATGGTGGTACGCGCGCGTGGAGTTGTTCGCGCTGAGCTTCTAGTTCCGCGAGTCTTTGGGCCTCGGCGGCCTGTTGCTGTTCTCGGGCCAGGCGCGCGTGTGCCTCGGCGTGGCGTTGCGTTACGGCGAGCCGACGGGCTCGTTCGGCGGGGGTCTCGTTTGCGCGTTGTTGTTGACGGTTCCGGGTCCGCTTGTTACCGCGCGCTTGACTATAGCCCCCTGTCATTAAGGGTGTTGTTGGCGTAAGTCTTTGTCTCGAAATTATTATTTAAGGACGCGATGTCGCGCGAACCGGATAATAGGGCCGAGCCGCGGTAGGTCAGCCTCTCGCGAAGAAAACTATTGTTCGTCGTGTTTTTATTTCTTTTATTTTTATTTATTTTTGTTTTCACGATTACCTAATAGGGCCGAGCCACGGTAGGTCAGCCTCTCGCGAACCATTTACCCGCTATTTCCCTGACAGGGCCGAGCCACGGTAGGTCAGCCACAACGCGAACTA
>CAKNXH010001809.1:94674-150109 GCA_932178445.1 Andricus quercusramuli
TTCCCTGACAGGGCCGAGCCACGGTAGGTCAGCCACAACGCGAACTAATTTGCCCCAATTCCCTGACAGGGCCGAGCCACGGTAGGTCGACCACACACGAACGCGAACGCGAAAAGAGATAAAAACTGATTCTAGCGAAGTCCCCAAAATAATATATCACGATTTACTGTAGGCGGTTAACGAGGATAACCGATAACCCGAAATAAATTGAGGGGCCGAGTCACCATAGATCGACCACACACGCGAACACGAACACAAACGCGAAAACTGAATTTAATCGAAGTCCGGTAGGAGAAGGAAGAAACCCGATTCCTCGCGAAGTACGACACGTACACCGTTAATCCGTATAAAGAAAAAAAAAATCGTCAGAAACCGAACCGGCACGTCAGATCCGAAGTGATGCGATCAAAAAAAATATCCTAGTTGGAGTGACACTCCGGAGAGTGTAGAAAAGAGCTGAGGTTGATGCTGAAGAATCGTATTTATTTTCACAAGAGAATATGTTAATGACAAGAGTGGAGAAGGCAGAGCTGACGCTGCTGTCTCCTCGAAATCTGTATCGTCACTGTCTAGCCTACGCGATTCTTGGCTCACATCGACCCTGACACGGGAGTCTCGAGGCGGTGGGAGCGGCGATGAGCCCGCCGATTGGCTGGAATCCGGCAACGGAGTCGCAACCGAGCGGTGGGGACGGCCGCCCAGGCCCACTACTCGAGCCTTCGCGCGTCGTGGCCATGTTATGCCGAAAAATCCTTGTTTATCCTAAATCTTTAATAAGAAATTAAAAATACTTAGGTTTACTTAAAATTAATAAAATTTAAAACCTACGCTAAAAACCATTTTAACTTTAAAATTGTGAAAACGGTGTTGAGCTAAGTTAATTAGAACGGCCGTTCGGTTATTTTTCATTATAACTATTTTTATAACATAATATTTAATAACTTAAATTTTAAATATAATCCGAACGATCGTTCTAACCTATATTCTAATATAAAAATATTTATTTTTATAAATTTTACCAAGTTATGTCGAAAACTAATGTTAAATGCTGTAAGAGCTTAATCTACTAAATTAAAGTTGGCTTGTCGATATATGGGTGTGTATAAATTATAGACACCCATATATCGACTTAAAATTAATGTCAAAAGTAGTCAGAGGGGGGGGGGGGATATTAAACGAGCTTCCAGTCTTGGCCCTAATATGGCTATTTATGGTTAATTTTCTACTTTAAATTGGATAATTCCTTTGTCCACATTTTTTTCCCGATCCTTTCATGCCTTTTTAAATTAACTTTTAACATTTAAATTGCTTTTTACTTTAACATTTAATGTGGCTACGCGTTCGCCGGTTGAGATCCCTTTCACCGGGGCCAGCACGCTCGAGCGAGAAGAAAAGAGGAAGGAAAGAGACGGAGGGTAATTTAGTGGAAAGGAGACAGCGCGCTAGGTTGGAAAGAGAGCCCGGAGTACGTGACTCGGCGAAAGGAATTGACCGGTTAACGGAGCGTAGCGAGGTCTGGAAAACGTGCTCAGACACTTGTTGACAGGCTTACGGCAATTTCCCGGCTATTACCGGCGGCCTTGAAAGAGACAGGGGAGAGTCGGGACAAAGGCATGAATCAGATGGTTGGGGCAAACTCGTAGTTTCAAAACACCGTAAAATCGACACTTAGCCTCGCAGGCCTTTCACTTTGATTTTCTTTCGAAAATTCAAGTGGAGGGCCGCTCGAGCACGTGTCGATGTTACGGGGTTCTCAACTATGGCCTGTGGCCGATAACACAATGTTAAAAAGTCTTACTTTAGAGAACAAACCAACCCAATCTTCATAAGCAAGGTTTTCTCCAAAACACGAGGGCTTTACGATATAGCCTTTTGCAAATGCAAAATTGAACATCCTGATGATGAAGTGAAGCGTCCAGTTGAAGTGGAATCACCTACCGATGAGGAAGCATCTATAAAAAAACGACAAAAACTTGAAATTCCATTGCACAATGTTCACAATATTCTTATTGGAGAATCATCTAACTATGAAATATGTGAAGATGAGAAAGATGATCCGGTTGGAGAAGAAGATGAGGGCGAAGATGGGATCCTAGAAGTTCCTGAAGTTAAACGTGCATTGTTTAATAAGAATAAAATTTATCGTGAAAGAAAGAAAACTCGTCAAGAACTGCAAACAGAAGACTTTTGGTGACGCTCAAAAATTAAAGCGTTTTACTTTGACTTTAGAAGGGACCAGACTTAAGTTATCAAGGAGACAGATTACGGGATATTGAAGTAATCATCAAAAGCAGAAGAGCACATGTCGCTAATTCAAGAACCTGGCAGTGTATACTTAGGACATGCAACTCCGTCAGCGTCGGATGCTGAATGCATCTCAGCTGCTATATTAGATTATTTCTTAGATAAAGCGATTGTAATAGTTAGAAATATCTAATATTTCGTGAATTTTACGGTCTATCACTTTAATGTCAACGTGCTAACACAGAACATTTTTCCATCGGGTTTATACTGAGCAGGTATATATCTGGACACCATATGCATTCTTGACGGCTTACCCAGGTCAGAATGAACTATTTTTGAGCATTTGTACACAGTACAAATGTTGTACGTTGTGAATTGTACACAATGGAATATCAACTGTGCTACTGAGGATGCTTTGGCTAGCGTTAGCAATTTGCAGCCAACCACCTTAATTGAAATACCATAGGAGAAAAGCAAGTGGCTTACCACAATGAAAGAGAAATTGGTGCATCTCTATTATGAAAGTGCGGAGTATGAAACAAAAAACGGAAATGGATATAACTTCAGGACGAAGGTTGCTGCAAAGTATTCTAAGATACAGGCAGCTTCAATAAGAGAACTTATCGCTGAGGTGAAGGACTTCATGGTTAATCTTCTTATCTCAGGAAACTAAGCAAAGAAGATTAAAGGCAGGTCGATTTGGCGTGGAAAAATATCGATATTGAGCATGAGTTCAAAGAGGCTGCATCACACGTTGAAGCAGCAGCCATTGATATTCTTGCTCAGCATGATGATGATCCAGTACCATCACATCCTCCAGGGGTGGATGGCCTAATTTACCAGAGGCAGAAGCAGAGGTTCAGCAACCAAAAATATAATTAAAATGTACATACCATATATTTTTTGGCAGAAAAAAGTGGGCAAAGTGTGAGGAAAGAATACCATCGATTCTCCCCACTTGAGTAGCCAGAGAAAAATCAGGTTGGATATGGAGGTCAGCAAAGCAAGGTGCAAATTGGGTCAATTTACTCAATGTAAGAAAAGAAATAGTACCAGAAAGCTGATACACCATGTTAATAAAATCATTCACCCTCGGTACATCGAGAAATTAACACCAGCGATATTGGATGAGATTACGGACGCCCAACGGGAGAGATTTGATGTTCTTACTGCTGAATTGCATCGGTACAAGAAAAATAGTACAAGAGGGCAGCAAAATCGAACCTTTCAGGCAGACGAAAGAAGGTTCTATCGTGAACTGAGTGCAAAGCAAAATAACCAACAGGAATCCGAAGTCCCTCAATTGGGAGACATGACTAACCACTGGTCGGATGTTTGGGGAAAAACTAACAGAAGCAATTTGGACACTGCGTGGTTCCAACTAGAGGAAGCAAGAGCAAGCAATAACCCTGAAATGGAGCTGACTAACATCACAGCTTTAGATGTTTCAGCGGTTTTGAAAAGAGCAAGTAACTTGAAAGCTCCAGGTCCGGACATGGTGCACAACTTCTGGTACAAGTATCATTGCAGATATGGTATATTCCCACTGCGACGAGAATGACATGCTTACAGAAGAACAAAAAAAATATTGTAAAAACTCGCGTGTCAGTAAAGATCTAGTCACCATAGACGTTGTTGTGACGACGCAAACACATACACATAAAAGAAACTTGCACATGGCATACATTGACTAAAAGCAAGCATTTCTTTCCGTATCACATGGCTATCTGCTTGAAGTCCCGTTTTACAAAATCTGCCCATGCATCATCGACTTTCTAAGTCGTGCGAGTTTCTGTGTAGCATTGAAACCATTAAGCAAACCACTAAATAGCATGTCTCATGGTTTCAGAATACACGATGATAAGGTTGATCATCAACTGAACAGAACCTGCAGCAAGCGATTGATGTCACAAGGCAGTTCTCCAATGATATCTACAAGCAGGTAGGATTAGATAAGTGGAGAATAGTGCATTTAACCGGAGTATACTTAGGGACCGCAGAGCTAGAGAACAAGTTCAAGAATGGCGAAACGATAGTTAAGAAACGCCTAACTTCACTACAAGATTCAGGTTGATTCTGAAGAGTTTTTATAACTCAGCAAACAATATCAGGGCAATCAACACCCTGCGCGTAGGAATGACGAAGCACCGAATGCACCACGATTAAAAAAGTAATTCTACCTCGATATATAGGAGTGAGGGGCGTTGGAGATGTTATGAAACTGTGTAAGTCACGAGTTGTACAGTTGCGAGACCATTTTAACAGGAAGCGAGATGTTGCGCTTTCCAAGACCATTTATATAGCTGATCTCGATCACATGCCCTTGAATTTGTTCTAAGAGGAGGCCTTGAATATCAGGGCAGCAACCACAGTGGAAGGAGAAACGCAATGGAGACAAAAAGCGATCAACAGCGAGCATCCCAAACGTTAGATCAACATGAAGTAGATAGTGAGACATCCAATATTTGGTTGAAAAAGAGCGTCTTGTTTTCCAGAAACGGAAGGATTCTTTATAACGATTCAGGACAGGGTTGCCAGTACATTAAATTATAGCAAACACGTGTTACATCAAGACGTGGTTGACCGGTTCCGATTATGTGAAGATACCACCGAATTCATTGGGCACTTTATTGATAGTTATCGCGTAGTGGATCAGAGAGAATATGCGCACAGACATAATAATGTCGCGGGCATTGTACATCGACAACTTGCCCTGAGCCTAGGAGTCTTAAGAGAACGGATGCCTTTCTATAGATAAATTCCAGTACCCGTTTTAGAAAAACGAAGATTGCATCTTATATTGAGATGTTACTATTCAGATGAATCATTATATCCGAGCCAATCGACCCGACATTGTGATGCGTGAGAAATAGGGTTGAAGAGTCTACATCATCGACATTGCTTGTCCACTTAACTGGAATTTGCAGGCAACCTATACAATCAAGATCCATAAGTATAGTGAACTAAAGCATGAAGTAGAGAAAATATGGAGGAATGTGAAACATGTATCTATTCATCCTATTGTGATTTCGGCTACAGGCAATGTGCAATTGTGCACGCTAGATGCACTGAACATCATGAACATTTAGGAGTCAGTAGGGTACTGGGAGCAGCTCAGAAGGCAGTTTTGTTAAACACCTGTCGAATTGTAAGAAACTTCCAGACCACCAGGAACTATTGTCACCTTCAACGCTCGCGGCCACTGTGTAAGAACAACAGCGGCAAAAGACGAACTCCAAACTACACCATGCTCCTCATTTTGTCCAACAACATCTGTCAAACCACAATAGTTGAAACTGGTCTTGATGATCCAAATGAATCCACACACAGAATCACATGTCAAGTCACGTTTATTTTCTTCGGCACAAAATCTCTTATAATGTTTCAAGATGATTAGCGTTTCTAATACATTTTGAGAAATAAAATAAAATAATATTTACAAGAGACAGAGAATGAAACTCCCAACAGTAAATTATATCCACAAAGTACCTTGTAAGCTAGCGAGTTTACTTGAGCTTCAAGGGCGTGATTTTCGCATACCTTGTGAACTTAAATGAGTTTCAACTCACAAAAACTCAGAAGGAAATTGGAAGAATTGATAATTTTCTTAGAAGCGGTAATACATACCTCGTTGATGTTCTTAAATGTGGTAACTCATAAATCGTTGATGTTCTTATATGCGGTAACAAAGGGCTGGATTCTTTGTTCTCATTTAGAGAAGGTCTTAGACATAAGCTCGACTCAGAGACCGACCATAAACTGTAGCCTGCTAAGGACAAAGTCATCGTTTTCATGTCAAACCAGGCCCTGGAAGGGGCCTTTGCAGACCTCATGATCTCATATTAGGAATTTTATCTATGCTTAGTTTAAAAGCGATAAAAAAGGGACTAAACTTACTAATTAAACAAAATCATTGCAAAAGATTTCAAAAATCATATGTAATAAATTAATGTATAACATCCTCATCTCATCAGTCACTTGTCATAGTCCGTGACTATGATAAAATACCGGGTGCGCCCGAGAAGAAGTTTTGGAAAAAAAAATTTAATAAATAAAAAATAAAGTGAAAATAAGAAAAAAAGATTAGGTGCTCGGACTTCACGTTAGAGGTCCGGGGTTCCATTCCTGAGCCGGAACCTTCGGAAATTTCTCTATGTACTTTCACCGAGGTTCTGGATATTCGGATATCACCTTAAACTGCAGGTCCCCTCATCATGCACTTGACTTGAACCCATTCCGTGTTTGGTGCGGTAAAAACCAGGCTTTTCCCAATATGTCAAATTATGCAGACTGCTCTCATTTGATCACTTAATTGCATTCTACAAATGCGTCCGTGAATGATGCTTTAAACCGGGACAGCCCTGTTCAGACTATTCAAAAATTCAACTCTGACCAAAAATGCCTTCGACATATTGGGCTATAACCGTCTTAAGCCTGAGACATAAATGAGCTTCCTCATTTTGTATAGCATTAATATGGTTAAACGCATTTGTAAATACATACCTGTATAGGAAGTTCTTGAGCGCCGCTCTGAAGTCTTTCAAATGGTAGGCGTAGAGTAGAGGATTACCCACTGAATTTAAATGAGATAGGATGATACAAAAGTTGAGGAAGACGTCGTTCACCTTGCATTGTGGGCAAAATGCCATTACACAATTAATTGTGTAGAGTGGGAACCAACAAATAATAAAGAAGATAACTATTCTGGACAAATTTTGAGTTGCTTTAACTTCTCGTTTTTGCGCAGCTCCCAAAAGCCGTAGCATAGTCCCAGTTGATTGCCCCTCTCTGCATCCAGCAGGATTCATCGTGACAATTTGCTGCAACTAAATCGTGAAATCAACATTTTATATAAGACTTCAATATTCCAGGTGGAAATACACGACTGGCCCAATACTGGCCCAGTAAAAATTGCTGTAGTCCCAGTACTAGGTATCTATACTGGGCCAGTACTGGCTGGTAATGATCCGCAGTACTGAAATACGGGACAGACGATGTACTGCACACCAGCGGTTCTGTAGTGGCAAACTGCTGGCAAACGAAAATGCCGGAGTTAAATTAAAAAATGATAAAAAATCATAGAATTGTTTTTAGGATGCATCTGCTTTACCCACTCATCATCATACGACTGCATATCGCCCGAATGTTATTTATAATTTCAAAAATGTTAATTTCATTCAATCTTCTTGGTTCATTTTAACATCCACTATTCCTACACTCTAACGATATGACAAAAAAGGTATTTAAAAAATAAATATAAATTGCTTGTGAGTATTTTGTCTATAATTATTAATGGTTCTGCTTAGAATGAAGACATATATTACATTTTCAAACATTATATCACGGATGAAATTAATGTCTATAAGAATTATGAATGGTCGTGCTTAAAATGAATACATATATTACATTTTTAAAGATTATATCACAAACAAGATTCCTGACGCTCCGTGGTTTCGAACCTACATCTGCACCTAAATCTATCACCTATCAGTCGATAGTCTTAACCAATGGTCTGATCCTACAGAATTGAAAGTCAATGAGAAAACCTCCCGCATAAGCCACAGCTGAAAAAAGTTAACACACGAAATTTCAAATTCTCTTTTCCTAATTAACTATTTACTATTATATGTCTTTATATAAATGTGAAATAAATGAACTCTTAACGGTTATATAAATAATATATTTTTCAAATTATTCACTTCAATAGATTACAATTTGTCTTCGTGTAATATTTCGTTTTTTCGCGTTTTAGACAATTTTACATCTTTTTATAATGACATGAAACGTAATTTTTTATGAGCATTAAAATTTGTTGACGCCGGAACTTAAAAATTTGAACGTGAACTGCGATAATTTTTTTAACAACAAATATTTTTTAACTTTCATGTAGCGTTTTGCTTTTCAGGTGTTCCAGACCAATTTGCAACGTTGAAGAATTACAAAGAATGTAATTTTTCTGAACATTTACAATTTCTCATAAAGATAGAACAAAAAAAATTGTTTTCGCGATAGTTGTATTTATAGTTTTTCGAAATTTTAGAAACAGAAACTATATTTTTGAACGTATATTTCATTTTCTAAATATTCATACTGTCGGCATAGTACTGCTCCGATTGTGGAGCCAGCCGTTAGCCAGTATGGAGAGAATTACCGATTATCTGTACTGGTGATCAGTACTGAGCCAGTACTGCGCCGGTGGTGAATTCTGATAGACTACGAAAATTTCCACCTAGGACGGTGTATGTATAATAAACTAGAGTGGGTCAAAATATTAATTTATTAATTAATTGTAAAAGTAGGCTTTCTGCATCAAAATTATACCGTTATCCCAAGCGGATGAAATCTGTAGGGTTTTGAGAAATCTTTAGGAAATCTGCTTGGCACGATACGGATTAATTTATTATTTCACTGTTCACTTTTTCGTTAATTTTCTCAAAAATGGCTAGCCCGATGCAAAAATTATTCATACAAGAAAGATCTACTTCATCGAGATTTACAACTTCCATTGCAAAATGTCTATGATGAAATCTATAGTTATGAAAAAAAAAATAAAAAAAATCCTTTTTTTGGCTCTTTGAGCTTGTTGCCGGTCTAAATATTAATTGATATCAAGCACTATTTGTTTTAGCGTCTCAAAAATATTCCAACTCAAATCTACACTGAATTCGGCGTCCTTGTGAGGATCACCGTTTTAAAGTCAAAATGTTTCATACAGATAATTTACATGAAGAAACCCAACTTTTTCGGTTGATCCAAGGAAGAAAATCAAAATTTTTATACTGGCAAAATCGACCAGTTCTTATGTATTATTTCAAGCTTACCTGTTTAACAACTACTTGATATATATGTGCGTAAAAGGCAGCAATAAGTAACGCCGGAAATATAATTGTAGCAAAGTAAAGAAACACCAAATAATCATAATCCATGACTTTCGTAAATATGCACGTATCGTCATCTTTCTTTCCTGCATTCCATCCAAAAAGTGGTAAAAAACCCACCACACTTCCAGCTATCCAGCAAATACATATTATACCTGAAGAAGGTAAAAAATATAAATAATTTTATTTATATACTCTTTAAATCGCAAAACAGAAAATAAACAGCAGTATTTTTCATCTGGGACAAACACGGATACGCCGATATAGTACAAACAGGGCCGTCTTTACAATAGATACAAAATGCACAAACTTCTGCATCGCCTCCTACTTCGATGACGGCCCTGAGTACAAACATGCCATTTTTGGTAGCTTTCAGCATAAATAAAGTAGATAGAACAGTTTGTATCCGTCTGAGTCCATTTGTGTACGTCTCTATAAAACTACAATAACAAGAAAGTTTGTAATTCGTGTAAATTGGTGGAAAGTAATATAATCTTCAAATGACCTATTGGCAGGAATTCAGCGAAAAAATTTAGGTGAGCCAATTCGTTCGCATATACCAGCACAAATTAATTTTAGTGTCAGCCAATTGAGTTTAATTCGCCCGGTTTGCAGTCGAACTCAAACTTGCCTAAATTCGCCAGCGCACACGGAAAAAATAAGTCTTGGAACATTTCCTAGATTAGTGCTGAATTTTTTGACGGGCCATTATTTTTATAAAGTCTCGTATACTTTCTATGAAGTGGTCATTAATTTTGATGGAAAAATAAAAAAAAGTCATGGAAGTTTTCAAGCACAGTCAAGGAACAACAGTCTTGGAATTCTTACGAGAGAGTTTACAAAAAAAATGTATATAGTCATGAAATGGCTATAAAAAACTCTTCATATTTTCAAAGACTTCAATCGGATGAGTGCGTGAATCAGAAATAAAGAACTCGAATACGAGTCAGGGAAACACTCCATGACTATCTACGAGAATTTGCAGAGGTGCGCTCAGTGGCGCTCAGTGACTAATTCACATGGATATCAAGGTAGTAAACACTGGATGAAGATTCAGTGCTCCCAAAACTCGGATCTTTTTTCACTGCGCATGCTCCGAGTCAGCATGCAGACTGTTTACCATTGGCTTGCTTATTTAAAATGATTAAATGTGCAAATAAATTGTTTCCAACAAAAAGTAATTATAAAACGCATAAAGATATTAAGAATGATTTAGAATTATTATTTATGATGAAAAAGGTATGCCTTTCTTTGAATTCAAAATCGA
The DNA here is from genome assembly GCA_932178445.1 of Andricus quercusramuli. Classification (NCBI taxonomy): domain Eukaryota; kingdom Metazoa; phylum Arthropoda; class Insecta; order Hymenoptera; family Cynipidae; genus Andricus; species Andricus quercusramuli. The sequence goes on from CAKNXH010001809.1 coordinate 105,064, forward strand.
TCATTCATTTTTACAACTGGTAGCATGAAGGATTTCAATCTCCAAGGTTTAGATGAGTTGAAAACTTCGATTCACTTGATACCTTATTCTACTAGATAGCAAATTCCTTTAACAAAGTTGCACGATTGTTTCTTAAACGAACATTCACAGTCTTCAACATTTTTAGTGGTATCAAGTATTCCTACGTCTTTCTCAATCTTCGCGATATTACTTGTAATACACTTATTTCTATTCAAAATAAATTATAAGATGACTATTATTACATTGCAAAAAATGGATGCAAGCAGATTTTAATTTCAAGTTCGTATTTCTGTATATAAAATATTTATGAAAATATTAAAATAAAATATAAGAATGTGTCTCATAATAAAATAAAATGTGTTTGTTTCTCATTAAAAAACATTTACATAAAAGCCATCTCCGCATTTATAACTTTAATAAATAATAAAAGGTTGCTTAGAAGTTAATCAAGTCACCACTAATACTTCTTGAAACACTGAGAGGTCCCCGAGATATTAGGAATCGAATATCAGAGTTATTTTTCCCAAAAAGATGCACAACAATTGTTTGAACAATTTCCATATTTATTTAACAAAATTGATTATTCTGATATAGAATCCAAAATACTTTTCATGGATTGTTGTTAAAATTTCTATTTCTTATCAAAAATTTTATTTAAAATAACCATTTTTTTAATAACAATTTATAAAAAGTATTTTCGAATCTATCTCAATAATTCTTTCATCTTTTAAGAGTGTAAGCGTGAGTAAGTGTTTGACCAAGTTTAAAATTTTGTATCTCAATAATGTATTAATATGATTTGGTAAATACATCAGTTTTATTAAAATAAATTGTTTATAACGCTGCGATATATGAACAGTGCGTCTCACAAAAAGAGCACAAAGAACAAAAGGTTTGATTTTTTGCTGAGTTGTTATTGATTTCTTCAATCTAGAATCAAATTCTTTAATTAAAAAAATAAAAATAACTCAGTTTAATTTTTAAACAGAAATTTTATCATGTTCCGTAGTACTATGTAATTATTTATTTCTACTACATATGAAAGTATCTGAAAAAAATGTCCATTACAAGGATTTCATATTTTTCTCCATAGAATCGAACGGTGCAATCAATTTTTATTTTATATCTCACAAATTTGAAAAAATTATTCAAACAATTTCAGTTTAAATGAAGAAAAAACATATTTTTTTACATAAAATCATTCCTTGGTCAAAAAATAATTTTCCGTTGAAAATTATATTTTTAAATTATTTTACCAAAAATTGTTTAAATAATGTGTTTAATTTATCATGCAAAGTCAGTCTTTCAGCAAATTCTCTGATTCGCAGTCCTCACTCAAATACTTTTTACGCGGCCACGCAGTTTTCAGCTGTAGCACGACGCCAAGATTTTTTACCATGATTTCAGCGCGAATGATTAGGCGAGGGGCTTGAGCGGCTAGGTATGAGTTGCGTTAGTCTCGTGTCTAGAGTATAGGTAGTTCCAATCCCCGCAGCGTGCGTCCGATTTTTTAAGTGGAAAACTCGTGCGATTAATATAAGTAGTAATTGTGTGTGTTATATTATGTTTAAATAAATATATACGTTAAAGATAATTATATTATAGAATTGAAGAAGAATTTTTTTTTTTATTAGCATAAATGCCTAGATATATCCGCGATAAGGTCTTGTCAAGCAGACCGCTCCACAAGGAGCAACACGCCTATAGGGCTGGTCACTCGACGGAGACGGCCTTATTCGGAGCAGTGAACCTAATTGAAGGTCAACTGAAGGAGAAAGGCCTTGCGATTGGAACCTTCATGGATATCGAAGGGGCCTTCAATAATACCTCTGGAGAGGTGATCAGGGCGGCCATGATTACACATGGTGTGCCTACTACAGTCGTGGAATGGACGTGCCACATATTGGCCAACAGGAATCTAACCACGACTAAGGGTGATGTCACTCTAAGTGGAACCATTTACTCGGGATGTCCGCAGGGGGGAGTTTCATCGCCCTTGCTGTGGTGCCTGGTAGTGGATGAATTGCATTATCTGGATGTGCTCTTCGGAGTAATGCAGCAAGCACTGATGATAGTAGACTCATGGTGCAAGAAAACTGGAATATCGGTTAATCCGAGTAAGACAGATGCGGTTGTTTTCACCAGAAGGTACAAATGGGGAACTGCGAGTACTTTGAAACTTGGAGGACAGCAGCTGGAAATCAAGGAACGAGCTAAATATTTAGGAATAATTCTGGATAAGAAGCTGTCATGGAATGAGCACCTGGAAAACAAGTGCAAGAAGCTAGTAGCAACCCTATGGCTCTGTAGGAGAGCCATAGGGAAAAGCTGGGGCTTGAAACCGGAGGCACTCATGTGGATTCATACAGCGATCTTGCGACCCAGGTTAACCTATGCGGCGGTAGTCTGTTGAAGCAGGGTCGAGCTGTCCACGGTGAAGTCTCGACTGGAAAGGATCAGGGGACTGATGTTGAGAGGCGTCAATGGAGCTTTGAAGTCGACACCCACGATGGCACTGGGGGCACTGATAGGCTTTGCCAAGGACCTCCGCAGTTGTCTGCGGGGAAGGGGAGGTGTTACCCCTAGTTGGCGCGTCCCCGGGTGGCGGATAGGGGAATACTCGCTGGAAACAGAGGGTAGGGCTGAAATAAAATAGGCCCCGCGGACCAAACACACGATTGGTGACGGTCGCAACCCACTGGGAGTGCTCCAAAACCTTGTTTGGTCTTTCCGCCGGCATGGTCTAGGGGCTGCTGTGAGCTTGCTCTGCCAAGGTGTAAGCTGTGACCGGGCATCTGGAGCCAGCCCCTTCGGGCCTTGATCGGGGAGTGCGTGGTGGCTGCAGGGATCGGAACCTGCAGTGCTCCGGGCGAGTCCGGTCCGCCTGTGTATTCCGGGACCGGTTAAACGAAGGCTGCGCCCCAGAGTACTGGGGTAGGACTTAGGTCCGAGGGTATACCCGTTCTCAGCTATTTCGGCCCGCCCCTCCACGCACGATGCGCTCGTGATCTCTTTATTATGACTTGTAAAATAGGAAAACGGAGAGGGAGCGAGGAGACGAACTTCGAAGAGGAGCTGGACTTCAGCAGATGCTTGGACGTGGTGGAAGATGGCGAGCTCAAGTCGGATGTTGCCAAGATGCGGAAGCGCTTCCGAAGCTCACAGGATGAGCTGAGAGTGGAGCACAAAAAGGTACGGTTGTGCCTTAAAAAAATAATGGAGATGTGCGAATGAGGGAAGGACACGGATCCGGACCTGCTGGAACAAGTGGTGGGTGCTCTAAGAGCCATGACCGAAGCTGGATATAAGGTTCGTGCCCTAAATCGACAGTTTGGGTTCTATGAGGAGAGCATAAATAGGGTGCTCAGAGAGAGGATAGGTGAGAAGCTGAGAGAGAAGTCTCTCTTGAGCTCCACCTTTAAGGAGCAAACGGCTTCCGTCAGCACGCGGACGGAGCCGCAGAAACCATCAGAGGAAGAGAAAGACACGCTTAAGCGGGAGAGGGAAACGACCCTCAGCTCGCCCAGCGTATCTGGAGTTGAGAAGCCAGCCCTGAAAAAGACCAGGACCCAGGAGGGTGTCGCCTGGTCTAAGGTTGGCAGGAGGAGAAAGAGTAAAAAGGAGAGGACAGAGGAAAAGAAGAAGACGGAGAAGGAGGTGGTACCTCAAAGGGACACTGTGCCCGATAAGGAACAAAAATCTCCGGAGGAGAAGAAAAGAAGGATCCCCCGGGAGGCCGTGACTATCACGCCAGCCCTGGGGATGAATGTTGCGGATGTCTTGAGGGACATCCAGAAGAAAGTGAAGCCTGAGGACCATGGCGTAAATGTCAGGTCTATCAGGCAGATGAGGACGGGCGACGTCCTCATTGAGGTGGGTACCAAGGCGGAGGGGCGGTGGCACTTCGGTAATGCCATCTCGGAGGCCCTTGGACAAGCATGGTGTGTCCGACATCTCATTCCGAAGGCGCAGGTCGTGGTCTACGACTTAATCGAGACCACGGAGGCTTCTGATGTAAAGGCAGCAGTGAGGACGGCCCTGGGAGAGCAGCTTGGCTCTCCACCTAGGGTAAGCCTCACCAAAACGAGCATGAGAGGCTGCATCCTAGCTTTCGTCGAGCTGGATGCGGCCGCTGCTGCCAAAATGATGAATATTGCCCGACTGAAGGTGGGTTGGGTGAACTGCAGAGTAAAGCCACATAGCGCCGAAATCCGGTGCTACAGGTGTCACACTCTAGGGCACGTTTCCCGAGAGCGCGCTGCAGAAGATCGCAGCAAATGCTGCAGGAGATGCTTCGAAGAGGGCCACAAGGCGGCGGAGTCCCAGAATCTGGCAACACCCCGCCCGCCGGCCACTGCCAAGAGGAAGATGTAGAAGATGCAGAAGAAGAAGAAGTTAGTCACTAACGTAATTAACAGTTGGCTGACTGAGGAACATCAGAGTGAGTGGGATTTGGTTCCTGGTTGCAGACAGGCCAAAATACTCTTGGCCTTAAAGCTTAACTCCAACCGAGCTAGGGAAATACTCAAGCTCGGGAGGAATGAAATCAAAGTCCTAACTGGGTGAGGTGTCTTTAACGGTGACCTTGGGATACCGGGAAACCTCTCAGAGTATCAGCCTTATCCTTGCGTGCGGGGCTCTACAATTATGGGCGAACCTTTTCCCTAGCTGCTCGTGGGAACAACAATGACACCACCAAGACACCAAAATGTTGTAGCTGCGGTTCAAAACGATCGAACGCGCAGAGCACCCAACAATGGGTCGGCAAACAATGGCGATCATCCTAGAGTTCAAGGTGTTTAAATAATTTAGATGGGAATACGACGACGAACCAACGAAACGCCCATATTGAGTGGACGGATCAACTTAAGAATGACGTGCTAGACGGCTACGATGCCAGCATTATCCCTGTCCGCGGAGGCTTTATGGCGTGTATGCAAACTCTGTGTTGCCAGAACCACTCAGAGCTTCATCAACGTTTCGCATCAGTCTTTGCGAAATCAAGCAGACTACCTCCGGAAAAATTGATACGTACGCGGAGCGCTTCCCCAGCCGCTGCTTGATCAAGCTGCAGACGAAGAAGAAGCGAAATTAAGACCAACGGCAGAAAGCAGAAACCTTCTGAAAGATGATTGCAATTTCAGTACCCGGAGGAACATCAACATGCAAGTTCCTCTTAAGCCCCAAGATCTGGCTGAAATGGACGTAGGATTAAACCGACGATGGATCAAAAGACCAAAAGACGCTTGCATCAACTGAACAAGAGAATTGGATGGGCAAAACAGAATGCGTCCCGTGTTCAATGTGTGATTGACTACATAACATCTGGTAGACCGTTTACGGAAAGGGTTCGAAAGTTCGCCCAAGAACTAAGGATCTTGAATCACACACTCAACAAGAGGGAGAGATGGATCAGGGAAAATCAACAGTTTCTCGCTGACCCATCTCGCCTCTTCAGCGATCTCCCTGTTTCTGTAAAAAATCCACCCAAGCCCAAGGAGGTAGAGACTTTTTGGAGAGAGGCATACAGAATCCCGAAAACACTGGAGTTGAAAGAAGATACTGACAATATCATCCTCTTGGGAGAGTTTTGCAACAACCTTATAAAAAATGAGGAGGAATGTCCATCAGTCACTGCCGAAGAGGTGAAAAAATCACTTAGAGGCACGAAGAACTTTTCCGCTGCTGGACCAGATTGTATCAAGAATTTTTGGTGGAAGAAGTTCACTTTTATACACCAGCATTTGGCCCGCATATTCACCTCATATTTAAAGTCGGAGACGCCCATTCTGCAGTGGCTGGTGCACTATACTCCTGCTGAAAAAAGGCAACTTGTCCAACCCAGAGAATTACAGGTTAATAACTTGTTTGAACACACTGTATAAGATCTTCACAGCTGTCCTGAACAAGAGGATTGTTCAACGAATTGAGCCTGTATGGCGAGAGATGTAAGAACAATGTGGCTCGAAAAAAGGTGTAGCAGGCTGTCGAGAGAACCTGCTAATTGACAGGTGTGTCTGCAAAGACGCTGCAGCCCATCAGCGCGCCCTGTCAATGGCCTGGATTGACTACCGGAAAGCTTTCGATTCAACCTCTCATAGACTTATCATCTGTCTGTTGGAAAGCTTGAAGGTACACAAACACATAGTGAGATGCATAGAGAGGTTGATGCCTGTTTGGAAAACTAGATTTACTATCTCATCTAGAAATTATCGTCTGATAACGAACAACGTCACCTTCCAGAGGGGCGTCTTTCAAGATGATACCATGAGCCCTTTGCTTTTTTGCATGACACTTCTTCCTCTATCTCTCGCGCTACGAAATTCTCCTGAATACCTCTGTGGCGACACTAATCAGCGCGAGCATAAGGTCACTCATTTATTTTATATGGATGACTTGAAGATCTATGCCACTGGTAAAAGCAAACTTCAATCTGCTATAAACATCGTCAAGAACTACACAGGAGAGATTGGAATGGACTTTGGTTCGGATAAGTGTGCCAAAATTCATCTGAAGAAAGGAAAGATTACTGGCGTTCCCAAGGACCCTGAGCTTGTGGATATAAGTGTTATTAGACATCTCAACACTGGAGACATTTATCCATACCTGGGCGTGCCTCAAAGCCGCATTCAGGACGTAACATCAGTGAAGGAGTCTCTCCTCAGCAGATAGAAGCATCTTCTGCGACAGATTTGGTTTTCCAATCTGTCGGCGTTGAAAAAGGTATCTGCAACTAACATGCTTGCCGTCGCAGTTCTACTCTACTCGTTTGGGGTGGTTCAATGGACGAAGAATGAGCTTCAGGCCCTTGATGTCACCACACGTAAGATCATGCATATGCATAAAAGCTTGCATATCAATTCGTCAGTTCCGCGATTATACATTTCACGCCGTCAAGGCAGACGCGGACTTCTCAATCTCCAGTGTCTTCATAACCGAATTGTTCTCAGTACAGCGTACATCGTTGCTAATGGCAGAGATCCGCTTCTAAAAATGGTCAGAAATCACGAGATGATTAGCCAAGGAGCGTTCATTTACAAAGCCGCGGAGAAAGCGGTCGAGACCCTTGACCTAAATTTTAACATCAGAAGTTAGGAAAGTGCATTAATCCATCTAGATGCTTCACGTCTAAAAGCCAAAGTAAAGAAAGCAGAGTTTGGAAAATTTCACCAATAGCTACTCGACAAGCATATGCACGGAAACTTTTACAGAAATGTAGAAAAGCAGACCTTGTCGAAGGAGAAAACTTTTGCTTTCCTCAAATCATCAGAGCTCAATTCAGGTACAGAGGGTTTTATTTTCGCATGCCAGGACGGTGTCATTCCCACCTTAGCAAACCGTGCCCGCACTTTATGTCAAGAAGTTCCCAGGGATAGGTGCAGAGCGTGTCATGCACACGGTGAGTACCTAGAACACATACTATCTGGGTGTCCGACCAACGCAGGAACGACGTACATCTATAGACGTAATGCGGCCCTAAGAGTATTTTATTACCATCTTTGTCGCTCTCACGGTGTTGGTCGCCACCCTGCCCTGCCGAACGCTCCAAGGGATATAGAGTCAATTGTCCGAAACGAGCAGTGCCAAATTTTCTAGAACTACGATTTTCGGGCATCAGTCTCCGTAACGCACTCGAGGCCTGACATTGTTCTCCAAGACTTCGGGAAACGAACTATATTCATGATCGAATTCTCGGCTCCATCCGAATACAACATCACTGCAAAGGAGAAAGAAAAAGAGGAGAGGTATCAAGACCTTAAAAGAGAGCTGCAACGACTGTACCCAAAATATTCGGTACGAGTAATTGTCCTTGTGATAGGTGCTCTCGGAGGTGCTAAATTATCACTGGTTCGTAACCTTAAAGCCATACCCGCGTGCCAAAAATATACCAAGGCACTTGCGAAATGGATGCAGAAAGCATTGGGTCGCTTCGCGTCCTCAAGACAAACGGTAATTTAATAATTTTTTCAAACGGGGGTTTTGCCGGCCTTTCGTTGTGATTTCGTCGTGCCCTGTGACCACCCATCTCACGGATGTGAGACGTGGCCATAGGTGTATTTTACCGCGGTTCTACTGGGGGCTTTTGACATTTTTTTTTAGATGGCAGTTGCTCTTAGTGGTACCCTGCGGTGGTCGTTTAACTTTTTTTAAATTATATATATATAGCAGATGCATAATTTAAGTTTGAACGCAAACGCACTCAACACCGTCTCAAATAATCCGCAAGTACGAATACGTGAACCCTAACCACATTACCAATAAATTTATCTACCTAGCACTTAACATTTGAGCTATCAGGGCGCGCTGAGAACTTTCGCGTGAAAAATAATAGCACTTGTCCAATTTTCTACATTTTCTACACTCCACAAGCGGTACGTGACCGATTTCAAACTCAGACCGCTTATGACAACATATGCGCACGTCGCCAGCAGGCTGTAATAGTAGATCACGCGTATAGGAGCGGAAACGTGGAAATGCAAACGAGCGCGAAGTTGGTTGTACGAGGCCGCAGAGATGACGCAATGCCGCGATCCCTGGGACCGAGTGCGGCCAAATCACGCGAGTTTGCATTTCCAAGTTTAGCCTTGTGGCGCGTATACTACTTTTCTTGATGAGAATGTGGAAATTGGTGGCTTGAGTAACGAGTAATGACAAAGATTGGACTGGACCTGACAAACGACAATGAACACGCAACCTCACTTTCCATCTGTGTTTAAAGTTCAAATGACGAGTTTTATCGAATTCTCTAAACGAGAAAATCCAGGATCCAAAAATGCTGATAAGCATTCTGCTCGGGACAATAATAAAACGCACATAGATTCCCCACTTTATATTTAACCACTCCAGGTTCAATCGGAATACAATTTTTTCTGAACGAACAAAACCAAAAATGCGAAAACGTTTCGCCAAAAAGAATATGCTCAAAAAGCCTTCATTCTTCCATGAAAGACAAGCCAACTAACTTTCCACTCCTCTCCGTACGCACACACGAAAACTAAGTCACAGTAGCGCCTCTCGAGCCCCGCTGAAGTACTAACCTTTCCGCACGGAATAATTTTAAATTCAAGAAAGTATTAAAACCGTAAAAATCTGTCAAACACGGCCGGCAAAGGATGGCAGTACTGTTTCACGCTTGCTACAGATCCTCAAGGGAAAGTTGAGATAGCTTAACCGTTGCACTGTGCTTTAGACAAACCGAAATCAGAAGTGGTCGCTGAAGCGTTAAAATTCGAATTATAGTTATATTGGCAAAAGGGTTTGAATTTTAGATAAGTTATTGAATTTACGTAATACTTCTTGATTTTATTGTATGAAAGAGTTTTTAGTCGGCCCTAGTTCTAGAATGAGGACTCACATGCTTTGTTACATATATACAACATTTGCAGGATTTCTTACATTGTACTTAAACTACTACATAAAATTAATTACATACGAATTAAATTTTTTGCCCTTCGTGCTCTCGTCTCTTCGTCGCTCGCTTGCCCCGCTCGCTCAAGTTGAAGTTCACTTCAAGTTTACTTGGCTCGCTTTTTCGGTACTCAATGTTTCATTCAGCTCGCTGTGCCTTTTCTCTGACATTAATATATTTTCTCAACTAAATCTTAATCTATTTCCAGTTGATACAATTTATACTCTTTCTATATTATACCTAGCTTTCCCCCCTATCCTTCTTAGCTTTCATCAATTTCCTTCACCAATCCAACACCCCTTTTTCCCCATTTTAATGCAATACCCTTTCAACTGATGAACTTACGTTCACCATATCCATGCACCCGTCCAACCAATGTTCTACTCTGGCAAATTGCAGCCCACACAGCACACAATTCCTTTCTTCCTGTTCCATCCAGTACAGGTTCCCTTTTTCCATATTTCCATACCTCGCTCTCGCTATTATTTTCTGATTTGCTCTTTCACCCTTCTCTCTCAGGTATTTTGCCCTTCCTTCCACTCTAAGATCCCTATACTTTTCGTTATACTTTGACTCCTAGATTTTTTGTACCCTTCTTTGTTTTTGTCTCTCCCTATCTTTCTCTTTTTCATGCTCATGACTCCTCTTCCCTTCCCCATGCTTTTCTCTCACTTCCTCCTCTGTCATCCCAATCCTTCTAAAATACTCTTCTCTAACTACCACTCCTCTTCTTTTTATCCTCCTACTTTCTTTCTCTTTCACGCACTCCTTTACTAAGATTCTTCCTATACTCTCTATTACTATCTCTTCGAATTTTACGTACCATTCTGATACCCGTTCCAACATTCCATACTGCTTCCATCAACAAATTTTCTCTCCATACAACATCACCATGGCAATCAACGCGTCGAACAAAAGGATCCTTCTACTGAAATCATTCTTGAATAATCTCTCCCCTATTCCTCATACTTGCCTTTTAGTCATTCTGGCCTTCCTTCCTCTCTCCTTCACATGTCCATCCACACTACCATTCCTCTAAAACAAAAAACCCAGATACACGAACTCTTCAACTTTTTCTATTGTCTTCACTTTCCATTTCCATCCTTCTTCCCTATTACTACCACCCCCTTTTCCAAATCTTAATATTTTTTACTTTTCCGGGTTTATTTCTTATTTCTTTTTTGTCTACGTACCTTTCTATTCTTTTCATCATTGACTTTAATGTCCCATCCCCCCTTGCCAGAAAAACTATGTCATCCACATATGCCACCGCCCAAAAACATGTCTTTCCCACCCTTATCCCGCCTTCAAGCCATTTTCTGAATTCCTCATCCATATCCGATATCAATATTGCAAAAAGTGCTTGGTTCAAAGGACACTCTTTCCTTGAACCAATCTCCAGCCAGAACTCCTCCAATTCTACCCCCCCCCTGCCCCCATTTCACTCTCCTTTTTTTCCCTCACAACCACCTAAAATTTCTACTTAAATCCTTTTGGCAGTTTGTTCATAATTCCACCAAACTCTTTTTCCTCTATCTACATTTCTGTTAAGCCTGTCACCTCGAACTCTTTCATGCAATTCCAGAAACATGTATATCCATTCTTAATTCCTGCTAATTAATTCCACCTACTGCCCTCTCTTTAACTTTACCTTAAAAAACCTGCATCAACTCCCTCAAGTCCTTCTTCATTCTCGTTCCACATCCACCATTTCCCCTGTATGCGTATTTTCTGATATCCTGTCCTCAGTTCCTTCCTCTTCTGTCTCCGATCCCTAGCCATTTCCCCTGACTTTCTTTGTATTTCTCTTTCCTTAAATATCAGGTCGTGATCTGTGACACTTGTTTTTTCCCCTTAGTTTGCTTTTATTCTTTATTACTTCCTGCTTTGCTTCCCATGATTCTATCTCAACTATCAACACCTCTTTCCCTTTCCTGCCCTCTTTCCTCACTTTGGTCACTTTTACGTCTAGCTTTCAACTGTTCTTGAAGAGATCCTCTACTGCCTCTTTTTCCTTTCTTTCCGTTTTGTCTAGGTCCATAATTGTCACATTGTTCTTCCTTTCCCTTCTTTCCCTGTTCTCAATATCTCTCTCCACTACTTCCATCTTTGTTACCATCCACTCGAAATTCTTAACCTCGAGTTTCCCTTTTTCTTTCCCAATTCTTCGACCCTGCTCCCTACCCAGTAAAAAGAAACTAATTGGGACGAATTGAGAAAAATTCGCCAGGAGCCCCCGTGAATCTTGCTTTGCGACAATCTCGAATTGGAGATGGTGGTGAATTTGTGTGAATTCGTGAAAAGTAATTAAGTCTTCAAATATCCTATTCGCCCGAATTCAGCGAAAAACTTCCAGGTGATCTAATGCATTTGAATGCGTCAGCACGAATTATTTTCAGTGTCCTCCAATTCATTTAGATTCGCGAGATTTTATGTCAATTCCCGATTCGCCACAATGCGCCAGCGCGAATACAGTTAAAGACTGGCCTATTCAATCAAATTCGTAAGCTATAACCAATGCGCTTGGCATAAAGGATCCGTTGTGAATAAATATCAATGAGTCCCGTAGCTCAGTGGTCGCCCTCTGGACTTTATAAACTTGAGATCGCTGGTTCGAGTCTCAAGGCATGCAATTTTTATTATTTTTTTCGGAATGACCTCGACCACAAATTAAGGCGAATTGACACGCATTCAATTCGCTCTGGACCAATTCGTTTCAACGAATCAGAAAGCCAAATTCGGGCAAGTTTGAACATGTTAATTCTCAGCAATTCTCTCGAATTCGTTTTTTTTACTGGGTGAGTCCTTAGTTTGTTCTTTTTTAGCTTCTTCCATACCCTTCTCTACGACTTCTAATCTCCGTTTTATTTCGCTTAACTCGCGATCCCACCTTGCTTCTATTCGACCTAAGACCTCCTTAATGCTTTTCCGTTCATCTTTTCCCTCCTGTAGCATTCTTAGGATCGGATCCAGCTTGCCTTCTGTCTTTTCCGTATCCATTGCTTTTCCCGTTATTTCCTTTCCTGCTTTATCACTACTACCACCTTCAATTTCCCTTAAATTAGGCGAACTCTGAGTATTATTTCTTTTAACCTGCGTTTCATCCGTCTCTCCGCCTGCCTGTTCCTTCCTTCCTCTTTTTTTCTCTCTGGTCCTCCCCAAGAATCTACGAGCGTCAACTGGTCTCCTAGGCTCCAAGTTCTAGCTTGAATTGGCCCTGATTTTGTCTTACCAGCGCGCCGGCTGCCTGCTACACAGCTTCCCCTTCTCTTGTATGCCACCTTGGGCCCTGTTTCACCGACTCGCTCATACACCCGCCTGATTATTCTCCCCTCCAGCCGGATAGGTCTCGCTCTTATTAGCGAAGAGCCTCCACTGTAGAAAACCAAACAACCCTATAAATTTAGCGCCACGAACAAATTCCCCAAAGCCGAAGAAGCGTTTACGTCCACCCAACCTAACGTCCACAATGAAATCCCATTTTTTCAGCTCTCTTTAAAACATTTAATTCCCTTCTTCCACTCAGAATTATTTGTTCCACCCTTTCCTTTTCAAATTCACTCCAGAATCCTAGCACTTTTCTCTTACTGCTCACACTTTCACTCTAAATATCACTGTCCAAATTCACCTATCACTCTAGCGTCCGTTCACCACTTTGACAGCATGAAAGTCTCAGAAACTCCTAATTTTATTGATTTTTTATACATATTTTATGTTATATTAAAAGTGTTCATCGTCTTGAGTCCGGATATGAATCGAATATGACATTTGTGTCATTGAGTGATTGAGGTTTTGTTAACCCTCGTGTTGGCCGTGTTTATACTTTCGCAAAGTTTGGAATTTATTAATAGGAAAGTCGTTAAAAAGATTAAACATGGTGAATTGCTGCATTTTATACTGCAACACTTATTGCTAGGAAAGTACGACAGCTTTACGACATTCAATGTCCATGTCGTTCAGATGTTTTTACGACATCGTAAAGACGTCATATGATCTGACGATGCCTTTTCGACATCGTAAATACATCTTAACGACATGGACATAGGATGTCTTACAGTCGTCGTAAAGATCTTGTAATGATGTCGTAAAGTCATCGTCAAACTTTGTGCCCACTGTTTTCGAAGGCTTTTCCAAAGAATGAGAAGCTTCGCAAATTGTGGCTGAGAAACATCAATCGACAGGATTGGATGTCAAGTGCCACATCACGGGTTTGTGAGGTAAAATTAATGGAATATCAGGATATAATTTATATTATAAGCAAAATTTAATTTGGATTAACTTGATTAAAGATGCATTTTTGCCTGAGATGTGGGAAAAAGTGGGCCATGAAAAAAGACTTAGGGATTACGCTATACCGACAATATTTCCCAATCCACCATCTTCTGAGCACGGCTTCATTTACTCAATAAATATCATATAATAAATATTTCATAAGTATTATTTCACTTATATTAACTTACAAGATTTAAATATATTTTTTTATGTCTTTTTGCATAATTACTATAATTAAATTGAAAATTTTATTTGAAAATTAACTTTAAAAATAACTTTTCACAAGGGTAAATTTATTTTCGTCTCGGTGATTGGATAATGCAAAATATTACACCACAGTGTACTGCATTTGGATATTTTCGCGATGTTCGATGAGGTACGAAAGCCGCCGTTCTCCACGTTTTTGTCAAGAAAACATTTTTACTTCAGGAGCCACTTTCGCCTGTGCTACAGACATGAATACCAACTCCAGAGTATCGTGTGAACTGTGTATCACGGGCGATCGAAAGGTGATTTCGACGGATGTGAAGTTCACCGCATGTTTGAAGCGGGGGCGGAAAATTCACAATTGTCAAAGTTGATTTCATTCCGCCCACGAAGGAATATTAAGGGCATGTGACACAGCCAAATACCTACATTACCGACCTCACTTTTTCAATTTTCCAAATTTTTTGTTGAATCTAAGAACTTTTTTTATAAATAAAATTTCGGGCTGAAACTTTGGAAAATGTATGAGAAGACAATAAACTACGTTTACGTACTTTATTCGATGAGGAATTTCGAAAAAAAATTATTCTCGAAAAAATTAAAACTGGGTGCATTTTTTGAAACTAAGAACTTTTTTTATAAGTGAAATATCGGCTTCAAACTTTGAGAAATGCAAGAGCCGACAGTGAAGTACGTTTATGTACATCATTTGAGTATAAAAGATGCAAAAAGAAAAATTCCAACTAAATGTCAACAACGCTTGCCAGTTCGGTCGGTATTCGCGATGAGCACGAAAATGCGAAGTCTGGCGGCCACTGAACGAGGCCAATAGCGATTTCAATACTTAAATAATTCAACATTGAAACAACATATTTCACTTAACTTTTATGCTGAACATAACTTTCAAAAAATATTATTGTAAGAACACCGGATCATCAATCTTTGACAGCGTGGACCCCATATTTCAGATGTAGACGAGTCAGCTGATAGAGCCTCGATTAGTGGCCGCCAGACTTCGCATTGTCGTGCCTATCGCAAAAATACCGACCGAACTGGCAAGCAGAACCGGAGCTGACACTTAGTTGGAATTTTTCTTTTTGCATCTTTTATGCTCAAATAATGTACATAAACGTACTTTACTGTCAGCTCTTGCATTTCTCAAAGTTTGAAGCCGATATTTTACTTATAAAAAAAGTTCTTAGGTTCAAAAAATTCACCCAGTTTTAATTTCTTCGAAAATAATTTGTTGCGAAGTTCTTCCTCGAATAAGGTACATAAACGTAGTTTATTGTCTTCTTATACATTTTCCAAAGTTTCAGCCCGAAATTTTATTCACAAAAAAGTTCTCAGATTAAAAAGAAAAATTCGGAAAATTGAAAAAGTGAGGTCGGCAATGTAGGTATTTGGCTGTGTCACATACCCTTAAGGAGACCGATCTCCGTAAATGCGATTCGGCAGGAGCAACGGCAATGTAAGTGCCAGGCCTGTAAGTAGTATTCACTCTTCACTTAGTGCGCAAGCGCCACGTGTCATCTTCTCACGCAAAGAAAAGTGTGAGTGAGACAGCTTTTGAAAATAAAGTAAGTTTATCACGTTAAGCGAGTTTGTTTTCTTTTGCAACCAGCGAAAGTTTTTTGAGCTATCAAGTAAAATAAGTGTGTGTGATGTATATTATAATTGATACTTTTGGTCACGTAAACGGATTCCTACCTTACCGGCACTTTTTTTAATTGTCAACTTATTTTCACACGAATAGCCACATCGAGTTAAAAATTTGGGATATTAAATAAGAAGCACTAAGAAAGGCGGCTCTAGTCCTAGATTTTAATCATCATGAAAAAAGTTTTTTTTGTACAAAATTTTTTTTTGCTTTTTTAATGATTATTACAGTTTAGGACCAGATCCGCTTTCCTTAGTACTTCTCATTTATTATTCCAATTTTTCTACTTGATGTGGCTATTCTTGTGAAAATAAGTTGACAATTAAAAAAAGTGTCGGCAAGGTAGGAATCCAGTGACGTTACCCACTCATCACATCATAGTGGTGGCATTCCCATGTATAGTTTTGAAGGCATTATGTTTTAATGTCCGGGGGAACCGTTAGGTGGCGCTGAAAATCAGTACAATGCAATGCGCATGTGCAACCATAATATTTTCAAACATTTCGAAATCTCGAAATTGGACATAAGTCGAAGTGTCAAATTGGATTTGTTGTGTTAGCCTTGTTGTATAACATTTTCTGCAAGTTTTGTTGTGAATATTGTTATACTTTATATTTCAAAGCAGCCGAAGCAGTAACAACTAAATTAAAAAGGATATAAATGAAATTCTTTTTAAGAGATTAGGAGGTTTTTTCTTCAAGCAAAGTTTGTCGTTTATAAAAATTTCTTTCTTAGAGAAATGAAAAATATTATTCCAAGACATAATCTCAAATGTAAAGCCAATTAATCATTTGCATTACAACAAATCATGCTTCTAGTTTTTTGAAATATATATTTTACGTATGAAAAATCTTTTTATGTTTATCAATTTTGATAATTTTGAAAGTTTATTTACACGAAATGGAGCGAACTTTAACACTTACGAGAATTTGGGGAAAGCAGTGTTTAAAAAAATTGCAGTCAGGCATTTGTAGGTTCATTTACTTATAGTGTCCGGGGGAGGCGCTAGATGGCGCTGACTTTGAAGCCAAGTCTTGAAAAAGATACATGAGAGTGTCACCACTATGCGCCACGTATTAGGTATTAGCCGCGGAGTCAGAGATTGGCAATGCGAGGAAAAGCGAGAAAGTAGGGACATGCGTGCGAGGCGGAGCGACGAAGTCAAGACGATAAGAGCGAGCGGTCTTGGAGATAAGGTGTGAGTGGATGTTAGTTTTTTAAGAGGTATTTTAGAGACAATTCTGTAAAAAATTGCAGGACGAAAAAAAAACGTTTATCTTTCTAATAACTGATTGTAATATATAACTCTGTAAATATTATTTTAATTATAGATTAATAATGTTACAGTTATTGTAACAAATAAATTGAGCAGATGTAAATTTTATATATGTAATTGCAATAAATATCCTTCAATGTCATAAAATAAATTCTTTGCAGTAAATCCTTATTATTAATACATAGTTACAAATAAATATATGTGTCTTATTACCGTTAAAAATCAAGACGCGCTTACACGTATAATAATAAATGAGCTTTTTCACATGTTATAATAACATCCACAGACAAACGAATCAAATGTAAATCTGAGGTCCGAAAGTGGATCACTGTATTTCTTTTACCGTGAATTGATATATTTTTTGAATCCGAATTGTGTGGTATTTTTAGTTAAACT
Organism: Andricus quercusramuli; assembly: GCA_932178445.1. NCBI lineage: Eukaryota > Metazoa > Arthropoda > Insecta > Hymenoptera > Cynipidae > Andricus > Andricus quercusramuli. The sequence goes on from CAKNXH010001809.1 coordinate 122,305, forward strand.
GTTTGAACATTCCACAAAATTTGATTCTATAGTTATATATCAATTTACGGTAAATCCAATATATAGTGATCCTCTTTATTTGGACCCCCGATCCGCATTTCGTTCCATTGGTGTGATGTCATAGTTATGTTCCGTGTTACATATTTGTTACGTATTTAAGTTCCATATTTGTTACGTATTTGAGCTAAATATTTGTTACATATTTGAGTTCCATATTCGTTACATAACGGTGAAATATCCTTGTAACACTGTTATGGAATTGTTACAGAACAATCGCAGAACAAATTTAAATCGTAACACTTAATAGAACAATGTTGCTCTGTAACCATGTTCCTAAATTGTTCCAAAAATATTTTTTGACATATAACGCTGTTCCAGAATTGTTACAGAACGACCACAGGATAAATTTACATCGTAACACTGTTACGTCTGTTACGGCACTATTACAGAACAATGTTTCTCTATAACCCTGTTCCTAAATTGTTCTAAAAATCCTTTTTTAAATATCAAGCTCTTCCAGAATTGTTACAGAACGATTACAGGACAAATTTACATCGTAACACTGTTACATATGTGTTACGGCACTATCACAGAACAATGTTCCTTTGTAAACCTGTTCCTAAATTGTTCTAAAAATACTTTTTGAAATATAACGCTGTTCCAGAATTGTTACAGAACGATTACAGAACAAATTTACATCGTAACACTGTTACATATGTGTTACGGCATTATTACAGAACAATGTTCCTCTGTAACCCTGTTCCTAAATGGTTCTAAAAATACTTTATACAACGCGGTTCCAGAATTGTTACAGAACAAATTTACATTTTAACACTGTTACATATGTGTTACGTCACTATTACAGAACAAGGTGACTCTGTAACCCTGTTCCCAAATTGTTCCAAAAATACTTTTTCACATATATCGCTGTTCCAGAATTGTTACAGAACGATTACAGAACAAATTTACACCCAGATAACAATGTGCGCGTAAAATGATGGCGTATTTACTCGCACGCGTGCGTATTATCCCGCACGTCGCGCCATCACCCGAGCAGACATATGCGTCCTCAATTGAGACGCATATCGCTCGCACGTGTGAAGGTCGCATACATAACGGTGATCTATAATAGCAGAACAGGCTATAACAATATGATTTCATCACATATTATTTGCTTAAGCATTATATAAAGAAGTGATGAACAATATTATAAATTAATTAAAACGTATTAACAAGACGATAACTATGCAAAAACACCGCAGACACAGAGAAAAAGGCGCCGAAAACTGTAAAACACCCGAGGCACCCGAGCGCGGTAGCGTGCTGACAGTTCACAGACTTGTTGGGCATGCGCGTCGGCGGTGGCGGCTGCGCTATTATCATTTCATCACCTAAACGCGATTTTGAATTTCTTATCTCAACTTGAAAGTATTAAAATCATTAAAACTGATTAAAATTCAATTAAAAATTACGGCCTAATTGAAGTATTGAAAAAAGTGTTAAAAATGAGAACATTTTCACTACAATTCCATGTCATCTTGTGTAATACTTATTCAAATTCTTGTGTAAACTTTTTCAAATTTTGCTCCGCGAAAAAGAAGCCCAATAATAATTTCTTCAATAAACAGTATCTAGGATTTAACTAGGATCTAGTGAGATTATTATTATGGAATTATTTATTAATTATCTGTAGGATGTAAGCACGCTTGCGTCGCAGAAAGGCTGTCATACGCAGTCATACGTGAAGTTCGTCGTAATGGCGATATGAGAGACATTGCGCACAAAGTCTACCTACCCATCACAGCATTGCGACAGGCCGACAGGTGATGGCAGCATGCGTCAGTTGTAACTCGCACAGCGTGCCTCGTACGCATGCGAGTACTGTGCGTCGCACGATTGTTATCTGGGCATCGTAACACTGTTACATATGTGTTACGGCACTATTACAGAACATGGTTATTTTGTAACACTGTTCCTGAATTGTTCTAATAGTTATTTGTGATACAAGTGCGCAAAATAGGTGACTGTGTGCGAGTGTGAATTTTGCAGCATAAGCCGGAGGCTCGAAGCATGAGGCGGTGGTTAGCGCACGAGCGAAGTGAGTGCGAAAACGTAGACGAGTGCTTGAGCCGCAGGCGAATGATGCAATCACACGAGTTACCAATAACCTACGCACACGTGTACGTCAGGGTTCTGACACAACCTCTAAACAGCTGATAACAAATCTTTTTTCGGGTCTGGAGGCCAGACCATGTTTACTATATGTTTTTGGAGCCGCTGATTCCAAATCCGAGGTCCAAAAAACCTTAGCACGTCTGGGTTCTGACAAAACCTCATGAAATTTTTTTTTTCCTGTCTGGAGATCAGACCATACCCAGCTGAAAATTCCTGTACAGGAACCTCAAAGGATCCTGTACATGGCCCTGTACACGAACCTGTACAGGTAATCTTAAAGGTTCCGTTGCACCGGCAAAGGAACCTTTGAATGATCCTGTGATGGTTCCTGTACAGAAACGTGTATAGGATCCTTTATAGAAAGCAGTCAATGGAACCTTTGGAAGGATCCTGTACAAAAACACGCATAGGGCCCTTTACAGAAAGCCATTGCGAAAACTGATGTAGCTTAGAGCTATAAACTTGCCTTACTTTTATTCCCTTTAAGAACCAACTTATTATCGAGAGAACCAAGCCACCAGCGAAACCTCGCAGATTAGTTCCTATGCAGGTTCATGTATAGGATCCTGAACATGTTCCTGTACATGAATCCACATCTCAGTTGACTCTGAGAAGGAACCTGTGCAGGACTTTCTAAAGGTTAACTTGTATACAGGTTCCTTCGCAGGATCATGTAAAGTTTCCTTTACCAAATTCCTGCACAGGAACCGTCAAGATTACCTGTACAGGTTCGTGTGCAGTTTCGTGTCCAGAAACTTGTGCAAGATCCTCCGAGGTTCCTGTACAGGAATTTTCAGCTGGGTATTTATAAGGTCGCAAATAAATTCTCGCTGTTTGTCAATAGATCGCTCCAGCAGTAAGTGCGGGTCGGTGTTGACATATTTTTCTTCTTTGATTCGAAGAAAACAGCGGCTGAAACGCATCGCGAGCTCCAAAAAGTTTACGGAGATGTTGCTCCAAGTGAAACAATGTGCCGTGATTGGTTCCGTCACTTCAAAGGCGGTAATTTCGATTTTGACGACCGTCCGCGTGAAGAAAGGCCAAAAACCTTCGAAGACCCTGAATTGGAGGCATTGCTCGATGAGGATCCGTTCCAAACGCGAGAACAGCTTGTTTCATCATTAGGAGTTAGCCGCCAAGCCATTTCCACGCGATTGCATGCGTTAGGAATGATTCAAAAACAAGGAACTTGGGTTCCTTATGGTTTGAAGCCAAAGGACGTTGAGTGTCGTTTTTTCGCCTGTGAACAACTGCTTCAGCGGCAAAAAATGAAGGGTTTTCTTCATCGCATCGTGACGGGTGATGAAAAATGAATTCATTGTAGCAACTCAAAGAGAAGAAAGTCATGGGGACTGCCCGGTCATGCTCCTAAGTCGTCGGCTCGACCGAATATTCACGTTGCGAAGGTTATGCTGTGTATTTTGTGGGACCAGGTAGGTGTTATTTATTTACTTATTTATTGAAATCGAACGAAACAATCACTGGGGACCGGTATCGACTTCAATTGATTAGACTGAGCCGAGCACTGCGCGAAAAACGGCCACAATACGAGTAGAGGCACGAAAAATTGATTCTACAGCATGACAACGCTCGGCCTTGCGTTGCCAAACACATTAGAACCTACCTGGAAACGCTTAGATGGAAAGTTCTACCACATCCGCTGTATTCCCCGGATATTGCGCCGTAGGTAAGAAGTAAATTTTTCGTTTAAATAATTAAAAAAAGAATGATGACCTAAAAGAAAAATTACCTTTTTTTTTAATTATTTAAACCAAACATAAACTATTTGACCAACATTATTTCTGTGTCTAGTCATAGGGGTGCGTTCCGGCCCTCCATGAGACTTTGGAAAGGGAAGGTGTGTGATCTACGTTATTGCTGTGGCTAATCGAAATATATTGAAAACATGAAAGAAAACACTGATTTTTTGTGTTTTGACTTTGAATATCAAATTTTCGGGTATTTTCACTATCATTTTCGTAATCAACGACTCAAAATACTTGGGTAAACCTAGTTTCAATTCAATCGGAGGTACGAACTTTTGGATGAAATTCCGAATTTCATTTCACGGAAAAAAGTAGATAGTTAGACTCACATTTATGTATTGTTAACTTCAAGTTTACTTGTTCACATTGTACAAGAAACAATTCAAATAGTTTTTTATACTGAATGAGATTGTAATCTCAAAATATGCAAAACCTAAAGTCAGCATTACTAATTCAAATTGTAAAAAGAAAGATTACTAAGAACAAGTAGCTTCAATAACTATTTGGAATAGTATAGTTGAACATGTAAACTGTATGAATAACTAATTCACATAGTAAGCAAAGCATTGTGATTTTGACTTTTGCAAGTGAGTTCGATCTCCTTTTTCGCATTGCAATAAGCACTGCGCGAGATTGTTAGCGTACTATTTGAAATTGCGAGTAATTTCAGTGGCATAACTAGAAACGTGTAGGCCCTTTCCGAAAAATTTTTTAGGCGGTCCGCTTAAAATTAAAAAAGAAGGACGACTTATAACTTGCTTATCAGTAAAACAACAGATTTTCGCTTCTCAATCTATAAGACAGACCACCCACTGACATTTTACAAAAGGAAATAAATTGTCAGAAACTATTTTATAATGGTTTCTCTTTTTTCATAATATTAGTTGAGATAATTGTTATAAATAAACATAGTGAATAACTCTACTTTATACTTCGATACAGTTTTTTTGTTTTGTACCAAATTTTCAGAATATAAAAATATTATGAAAAATTATAGAGGAAATGGCTCGAATTTGATATAGGGCTTGAATTTGAGGCACCTGGATTTCTGGAAATCTAAAACATCTACTAGGTTGGTAACAGTAGGAACTGAATGCACTTAAGTGTAGTGGAAAATAGTGACAGTTTCACTGTTTCATTTGCATCACAAAAAGTGTGAGACAGAGAAATAAATAATCGGATATCCTGAGTTCATTCCAGGGAAGTCTTAAATGTCTATTCATTATTTCGGGAATGTAGTTTTTCCAATAAATGTTGTATGTAGTAGTGAAGTAGGGTTAGTAGAATAGTATTGCTCAGTAGATATGGAGATGCTTCTGTTTATGGATTATGTTTTTTAAACATGAACATTTTGTACCTGGTGGCTCTAATTTGATATACCATGGGTGGCTCGAATTTGATATACCAGAAAATCACAGTTAGACATTATTCAGCTTCCTGAATGTTAAAAAAATGGGTTCATGTATTCATGCACGTATGTATGTGCATGTCTGTGCTTGTTTAGTGTGGATTCATGTGATTCTAACAATGACGAGTGTAGTGTGTATACTAACGCTTATTGTCCAATTTGTCTTCTTTGCAGATTTCAGAATCTCAAATACCACATTCGATTATACTTTGTATCATCCTAAATAATATTAATAAATATTTTCATATCGGAAACTTGCTTATTTTTCATGTATTTCGATGTTTTTATAGGTATAGCAAATTAGAGCCACCATTTGCCGATTTTCGAAAAACTCGTTTTTTGGAAAATCTTTATTTTAAAAAAACTCGTTGATGATATGGAAAAATCAATCGAACCCTCTGAAAGGTTTTTAAATAACCCTTCGAATGACCAATTGTTGGACGAATTTCGGTTCATAGAGTCCCGGCAATCCATCGAAAAGGAGTTGGTATATCAAATTCGAGCCCTTTCCTCTATATAAAAAAATACTTTTTTTACATTACTTCTGCTATGGAATTTTTTGCTTATGATATTTTTAATTCCTTATAACAATGAAAATGATTGAGATCGTACTTGATTTAGCCACCCAGGTTCGAATATTATATTATTTGGAAGAATTTTTTTTAGTAGAATAATGCATTGTTTTCGACATATAATTTTTTGAATGAATAATTAAATAGAATATTATGCACCTAGGGGGCGAAAAAGTGCCTCTCCCCCTTGGCGCATAAGATATTTTTCATTGCAAATGGATGATTTCAGACATTTCTCGAAATACAGTCATGATTTCAGTCCATATTAGATTTTGTATGATGAAGCATGAATTTAATGTTAACCTAATCTATGGTAATTTTAGAGGTGATTCGTGGTAACTTATCATAGATTATCCAAAATTCGTTTTTAAAAATGTCCATAAATCACCGGAAATTTATGGAAAATTTCGATAATTTATGGTAATTTTACAGATGAATATGGTAACTTACCCAAAATTCATTTTCAAAAATTTCCATAAATTTATGGAAATTTATGACAATGTTCCATAAACTTCCGGAAATTTATGGAAATTTGGGTAATTTATGGTAATTTTACAGGTAAATATGGTAACTTACCATGGAATACCCAAAATTCATTTTTAAAAATTTCCATAAATTTCCGGAAATTTATGAAAAATGTCGGTCATTCATGGTAATTTTACAGGTGAATATGGTCACTTACTCAACATTAATTTTTTTTAATTTCCATAAATTTCCGGAAATTTATGAAAAATTCCGGTAATTTATGGTAATTTTACAGGTATATATGGTAACCTTCCATAAATAACTGCAAAATTCTATTATCTGTAACAAAAATTTCCTCTTAGTTTTTACCGTGAGTGGGCTGATAATCATAAAATGCGAGCTCATAGATGCATAATTTTCATTATTCATCTCTGACGTCACTTTTGAGTCCCTAGGGAGTAAAAAGTAGAGCTTTAGCCCCGCTTCATAGGCGTTGAAAAGGGCTGAAATCATGCATGTGTCATAAAAAAATAATTTGTAATACAATTTTAGTTCAAATTAATTTCCATATTTAAAGCAGTAATGATTTTTTCAACCTTTTCACATTGATGTTTGTAGAAATCAATACCATTTATTGAAAAAATTTTTTTTCTCATTTTCTTAAGATTTTTAACAAAAATAAAATCTACAATTCTACTGTGATATTGCGATCTTTAATATTCGTTTCTCGGAACCGATTTTTTTGTATTAAACAGTTTTTATTCTAATTCAGCATCCCCATATCTCATGAGAAAAATTTTATTTTTGCAAAAAATTTAAATTTGAATCACTATTCAGTGTTTGTTTCATCTTAAAATAGTGATTTCAATCTGCATTTGATATATTATTACAATGTTTAAACTATTTTTTTATTCATACACATATCAGTTATGTAAATTAATGTTACGTTTCAAATGAAGTGAGATGATAATAAAGTAAAATTAAAAATTCCAAAGATTTCATTTAAATCATTTTTTCAAGTCTTGATTTACAAAAATAAAATAATAAATATAAATGACTAATAATATATTTACTGTGTGAGTTGATACTTTTAAGCAAAATATTTTTCCCTAGCTCGTTACAATTTATTAGATATCACCTGTAAGAGATTAATTTAAAACATTGTAAGTAGACATTTATTTTCTTAGCTGGCCACGTTTTTCTCAGAGAAACCGCTTGATCGAGACTTTGTCAGAAAAATCTAAGCGGTTCCGTAGCTCACTTGACTAAGGCGTGCGCTATATTTGGGTTTTAGGACAGGTTTTAGGTAGGCAGGTAGGGTTCGATTCTCCAGCGGGGGCGATTTTTCAAAGCGTTTGAGCGTGCGATCATATGTGTAAGACTCAATGCGTGCGATTGCGTAAGAATAATCGTAAATTACGTGCTATATATAACATAATTTTTTTCCTCCTCAAATCGATCGACATTTTACATTATTTTTGCTTTGTATAGAATTCGAGCAGTGCATATATATACATAAACGCGTTACGATGCGAAATCGGCAAAGTTACTCTTCACAGAAGGAAAGCTTACCACACGAAATAGTAACTTCTTCTCGCTGAGTATTGATGGTTACCAAGTGGTGCAGTGCATCCTACTATTTGAAATTGTTCATCCTACTCTTTTAAAGAGTCAGTTTAACATACCTGAACACAAAATAGTAATTTTAACCAAATTCACGACGAAAAGCTGCGGTTCAATTTAAAATATAGTTAGAACTAGTGGTTTAGAGAGTTCTTCTAACGATCCACTTTTTTCCGTGTTAAAGAACATAAAAGACGTATTTTTCGAGGGATTCATCTTTTATTTGAGACTTTTTCCTCTCAAACAAATATTTATGGACATGTAGTGAAAAAATGAAGAAAAAATTACCGTTTTTTTATGTTTTAAACTCTAAAATCCAATTTTCGGCTGTTTTCACTCATTTTCGTGATCAGCGAGTCAAAATACTTAGGTATACCTAGTTTCAAGTAAATCGAAGGTAAGAATTTCTCAGAACTGCACCCCACTTATATAAGTATAAATAATTATAATGAACCGTGAATTTAGTTCTTTTATAAGAATGAGCTGCCCGTTATCTGCATACCCACCAGTGGTGTAGTTATGATCACGGCGATTTGTCAAGCTCAGCTGAGAGGGCAGCACTTTGAGTGGAGATATACCTTGTACACATGAACAAGGCATGATCTACGGTTTTCTGTTATTTGGAAAGCAATTTGCTCTTTTATTTGTACACCCAAATTCCACATGCAGACCTGGCATTTCGAAAATAGTGCTTTGCAGCAATCATCTCAAAGCTGCATTATGAAGGACTGATATAATTCAACTAGCAGACAATACCACCGTTGGATCCGTCGTCTTGTGTATCTCCACGCCCACTAGCGACCCTAGCGGCCGCAAGTGTCAGTCGTCGTCCCCATACTTCTAAACTATGCACTTATTTTTTGGGTATCTTTGAAAGCTATTGTTGAAAATATTGTCGAAAATAATACCGCTATTTATTAATATTTGAACATATAAAGAGACGAAATTTTAGCGAAGCGAAATATTCTTTATAAAGCAAATCTTCAGAGTTCAACTAAAAGAAAGTTCAAAATTACATCATTATAAATTGTAAACATTCAAAATAGAGCGATTTGAATGTTTGTATGAAACTGAACACTTTCTAAATTATAATTGTGAAATTAAGACTTTTTTTTATACTGGAATCCTTTTTAGGTTCAATTACTACATCCTTATCATAATGAAAAGGTATCTCTACGTTTTGAAACCCCCTGAATCCGAAAAAACAGTTTTTACGATGGGGTCTGCTTTCTGCTTATCATTATCCTCGACGTTGGTTCGTTGCCGTCTTTGTCTGTATACCAGCTAACCTTTGAAAGAATAATCGAATTAAGTATTCTTTGGCGATTTAAAATTGGTACTATCAAAATTGTATGGTTTGAAATTTTTAAATATTTAACTTTTTTGAATCGAAAGCCCCAATAAACGAATCATTTGTTTAATAATTATTGTGAATATTTAAAATATACCAGTGCTAATTTTTAATTTTGAACGTTACAATTTCAATTGCTCTATTTTGTATATATGCTCGAACTGAAGTTGTTAAATTTTAAAAAGTATGGATCACAATTTTATAATAGGTATTAGTCATTTTGAAGACTTACATTTCTTTTATTCATCCGCTCCACGAACACATTTTCATCGCGCGCTATTCGCGCGGCTCGTAAATTTAAGCGCGCCTGGACAACTGTATTTTCCCGGATGGAAAATTTCAGCTAGCTCTCGCGAGGGCCCACGTAGTTTGCCCCCCTTACTATAAGTATGTTGTCCCTGCGCTAGTAAGCTAAGCAGAGCCAGCATACCCAGTGGGCACAAAATCTTACGACGTCTTTACGACATCGTTACGAGATCTTTACGACGACCTTAAGACATTCTATATCCATATCGTTAAGATATCTTTACGATGTCAAAAAGACATCGTCAAATCGTACGACATCTTTAAGATATCTTAAAAACATCTTAACCACATGGACATAGGATGTCGTAAAGTCGTCGTAAAGATCTCGTAACGATGTCGTAAAGACGTCGCCAATTTTTGTGCTCACTGGGTAGTTTCGACATGCTCACCCACGGAGACCCCATGTAGGTTGCCCTTCAAGGGCCAATAAAGTCTGTGAGTCTTATTGACAGTAATTTTGAATCCGAGAAAAAATAGAGATAACTGAACAAATTTAAAAAAAAAATAAATTTCATGTTACGCAGATTGAAGGAAAATATGTAAGAATGCCAGCATTGCTCATTGTTGGGGTTGAAGTGAGGGGTGAAGTTGAGCATGTTTAAAAAATCGATGACCTTTTGCTTTTCTCTTTGCTGAATCTCAAAGGGAAATCATGATATCGATACATTGTTTTTCAATATTGTAGTAAATGTAATGCAGATTAAGGGAAAAATTATTAGGATCCCATCAACTTCTAAATTAGGGGTTCGAATGTAGGGTAAGCGGCTAAAAATCAGAATATTCGCTGAAAAACGTTGTAAAGGGTTTTCGTGGGTGTTAAAAACGATTCCAATAATAATTATCATAATAAACATAATTATTTAACCAAAAAAATTGCATTTTCTGACAGAGAACTGAACCTGAAGATAGCAGTAATGAAGATTGACGGAAGAACTATTGTGAAAATAAGAAAGAGTCTTGTGTCAAAACAAAATTGTCATTACAAAATTTTAATGAACATTACTTGATTAGAAATAGAAAATTACTCGTTATAAACAATTATTTTCCAAATAACACTTTTATAATAATAAGGTCTTCAAAACGCCTTCTTCGAATATACCCTAGAGTGGGGGAAACGAGGAACCATCCACACAGTAGAGAATAATCCAGAAATGGTTGTCGAAATAATATTCAACCCCCACGAAAACCCTTTACAATGTTTTTCAGCGAATTTTCTGATTTTTAGTCACTTACCCCTTATTTTAACCCCTAATTTAGATGTTGATGGTATCCTGATAATCCTTCGTTAATCTGCATTAAATTTACTACAATTTAAGAAAAATTTTGTATCGATATCATGATTTCCCTTTGAGATTCAGTCAAAAGAAAAGCAAAAGGTAATCCATTTTTCAAACATGCTCAACTTCACCCCTTACTTCAACCCCTAAAATAAGCAGAGTAGGCATTCTTACATATTTTCCTTTAATCTATGTAACATGAACTTTATTTTTTAAAAAATTTGTTGAGTTATCTCTATTCATTCTCGTTATATTAGATTTTAAGCCAGAAAAATGCAATTTGACCTATAGTGTGTGGGGGGGGGAGGGGAGATTTTATGTTTTCTAAAAAGATGCCGTTATACTTAATAAACCTAATAATAATCCAATAAAGCTCACCTATAGCTGTTTTTGTCCTAACAGTTCTAGAATATCCCATAGGGTGAAGGATAGCCCAGTATCGATCAATGGAAACCGCAACTAGGCAGAAAATACTGATAGTGCACAACACGACTAGGACAGATACAGTAAATAGACACGCATATAAGTTAGTAGGAAGCCCAATGCTTGCTAAAATTGCAAAAGGTATTGCAAACAGGCCCACCAATAAATCCGCAGTAGCCAAGGATATTATATAATAATTTGTTCTTCGCCGAAGCTTGCGCTCTCTGCTAAATACAATAATAACCAATCCATTACCAATCACTGCACAAATTGCTACCAGCACTTCACTCGCTGTATAAGGAATATTCAGCTTTGAACCGCATTCAGTATCATTTAAACTGGCAACAGTAGGATATAGAGCTTCCATAGTAGAATGCAAATATAATTAGATGGAATTAATTTACATGGTCATCTTGCTTAAAGAAATTTTGTGTTTAAAAAACTTTTAATAAGTAAGATATTGCTCATCTTTCTTCGTTCAAGCTTTTGCCATGGCAAGGTTTTAATCTTCTTTTAATTTACTTCTTCTGAATTATTGAAATTTGATACAAAGGAAGCTTAAATTGATACATATTATCTAAAATTGAGGAATATTGAACAGATCTGTCACACAAAAAGTAGGTTGTGAATTGGAGAAAGTCTGTTTCCTGAACGAGGATATCCTCGGAAAAGGGAAGGATGTCAAAGCCACCTGTAGAGGAAGATGTTACCCCCCGGGAAAGTTCTAGTGGCTTTTTCCTGTGTTGACAGTCAAATCACGTTCCTCATGCGTATATGTCGTAAAGCTTATTACGCAAAACGCCATTGAAGCGCATGTTCAGCAGCAAAGTGCGATTCTATCTCTTGGTAAGTCGATGGATTGCGTGCTTTCGGGATTTTTTTATTACATGCGCTTCGTCACCTCGTCACGGATGTTTTTTTTTCTAGATCTCATGGGATCTCGTCTTCTTCTCCCATTAAAGCAGGAGTATATGATCGATAGGAGATTCTTAACTATTCATTTCCTTGTCTACTACTATATTTCATTCTGGTCCTCCCTCATTTTCCATTGGCACTTGATTCCTTTCAGTTGGGAATTCAAACTGCAAAAAAAAAAAAAACTAATGCTTCCTTTGTTAACTTATAAAGCTTTATTTTATATTCTCACTTTTGATTATTCTTTGCCTTCCTTTTCATCTCTTTCTTTTATTTTCCGATTTTGATCATTCCCCAAGTTTCGGATTCTAATCTTCATCATCTTCTGTTTGCTCCTATTGAACTGGATTTGCAGTTCTCTTACAATATCTCAATGTGTACTTTTTTATCTTCAAAAAACTCCTGTACTACTATTCAATTTTCATAAACATATTTAATAACTTTATCCTTCTGTCTTTTTTTTAGTTTAAAAGTAATAAAGTTTCGAGCTGAGCCATTAATAAAAAAGTTGAAAGCTCAGCGAACATAAAAGAGTTAGTGAAAAAGCTGCTTAGAAGGTTGATTGCATAATCCTTGATTTAATGAACTTGAAATCATCCAGTAAAAACAGCATGGATAGATAGATATTCGTAAATATTCACTACCAGAATTTATTCATGTATCTGTATAGAGCACCCTTCCATATAGGTATAAAAAGTTCTTGCCAAGTTTTGAAATCCATATTCCTGGTAAGGCTGTTTTCTTTGAGGTATTTATAAGGCTTGGCATTACTTGTACTTTGATAAATTAGTAATTCACTCACGATATTGAATAATAATTCATGTGATGATATTCAGATTATAAATTAAGAAACAATATCTTCAGAACTTTCAAATAAATTTTGAAAGTATTTCTATTAACGCGTTACGATAATGAATAAAAACATAACATGTTAATGAGATAATAACAATAGTATGATTTGACGGGTCGAGGTCAACCATGCGTCTGACTTCTCAACCCTACGCCGCGCCGGTGTGTTACTGACTGTTTCTACTGATAGGAGCACGAGAAGGCGTGAGCGGTAGTGGTACGAGTGGGCGGTTTGTCTCGCAGTGGTAGTTATGTATCGTCAAGAATAGGTGATACACAAGTCGACGATACACGTGTTAGAAAGCCAAATGGAATTTTCGTTAGATTTGTCAACGGTTAATGGTGGGGGTGAGGGTTGCTGACTAAAGCTATTCGCCCAACATATTTCAAAAAGGATCAGCTTCACTAGTTAGGTTTAGTATATATAATAGCATAAAATACTATATATATATATATACATAAAAGGGTAAAAGACGTTGGAAAAGGATAGGAATTAGTAAATATAATAGGATATGATAGGATATCAAAGGATATAAAAGCTAATATATTCTTATAAAATTTGTAATCACTTTAACGCATCCAAAATTAACTTGTACGCAATTTGATTCAAAATTACTCTAACTTTGTTCAAGTTGAATAAAAATTGGATTAATTAATCAATAATAGAATCTTTTTACGTGAATGTATCATGAAGCCATAATGTAAGCTATATAACAATCTGCTATTACAACAGGTTCATATGTATAGTGGATCAATGGCTGATCCTATAAATCACTCGAATCAATAAAGCCCATCGCATCGTAGAGAAAATCCGTCTGTGCCACTTTTGTGTAAAAAAAAGAGTTGTCAGATTTCATTGATGATTTCTTTATTATGGTATTTGTGGTCGTTGTATCCAGAAACTAGATCAGAATTTCGAAATTCAAAACTTTGTATTGAAGTTTAAAGAAATATAGTTGTATTTTCCTAAATATAGGTATCCTCAAATTTTTGTGGCCCCTGAAATGAAATATAATATTATAATTTCAAAATTAAAAATAGGCGATATACAGAAAAAAACTGGGGTTTCTATTAGAAACAATTTTTGGTTCTAAAGGAGCTGCAACAAAAAGGAACCTCTCTTGCTGAAAAGGAACCCAAAGTGATAAATGGTTTTTAAATTAACCCAAGTGTTGATTCAAATGGTTCTAATAGAGCCTTTTTCTCACTTCTACCTTGACTCACTTCAAAGATTGCACAAGTTAAGGCTCATGTAGGGGGTAATCTATCCAGCAAAACTCACCTCAAAAAATTGGTTTCGAATGCTGGCGCACCGAAAGGATGTCGGGAGGGGGGGGGGGGGCATTTTTCCCCCACAGGAAGCACATATCCCTATTTGAGGGGGGAAAAAATTAGCAAAATAAAACAGATTCCAAACGCCGAAAAAAAGTAAACAGAAACTGTACAATCAGCGTCGCGTGGTATCTCGATCGATCACTAAATCGATTTAAAAGGACTTCTGGCGCCACATTAAAAATAGAAAAAGCATTGAAACATATGTAGGAGAAATAATTCTTAATAAGTTATAATATATTATTAAAAAATCATAACAAATAAATATTATCTTACAAAAATATAAGAAAAATAAAAGGAAAAATATATTCAACGCAAAATACTGACTGATAAAACAGATAAATAAAACTTCCCAAATCTTCTTCTAATTCTGAGTTGATCTTATAACATTCCCTTCACACCACCCACACAGAAGAAATAATTTACATATAGCTAAAGAAGATTTTGTTAAAGATTTTCCAAATTTGTAATTATAAAAAATAAGCATTTTCCACAAAATGCAATGTTATTGTGTTTATGATTTTTTCAGAGGAACCTTAGGCTATATAATGTACACCTAATACCCCATCAAACCCACCCACGCAATATAACTCAACTCTAGAAAGCTGGAAAGAACCGCACGGTGTGCCTGAACCAACTTTAAATTCAAGGTCATAGCACATCAAATTTTTTTGCTGGATTCGATTTGGGGGCTCAAAAATAATCTGCAAAGAAATTTTTAGCCAAATCGCCCAAACCGTTTTTGAAAAAAGTGTTTTTTATGTGTTAAAAATCAAAGTTTTCAAAAAAATGTGATGCATTTCCAATTTTTTCACTTTATTTAACGAAATATGGTAACTAAATACAATATCAGTCCATATCAATACTTAAACAAGAAATAATTCATTTTTACATATGTCGGGCATTGTATTCTTGTCCAGCTTTTGGTAAGTTACTCGGGTAAGGAGGGTGAGTGCTCGAAACTTTATATTTAGCCCAGGTCATTTTAAAATCCGAATGGACAGATTCCATGGCTTGTTCACTGTAAAATCCAAGGCCTTTTTCCACTTCACGACAGAAATTTGGGACAAAAAAAAACTGCGTGAACTTTAGGTGTAATTGAAATTTCCAAATCACAGTAACTTCGCTTAAACTCAGATATACAATCTACATATTTCGGGTGTAATTTTGAAGAAAAACAAGAATCAACGATGCAATGAAAAACCTTGAAGCACCTTACATATTTTAAACAACCAATGCTACATATTCCACGCAATAAGTCAATTTTTTTAAACAGCATTTTGCAAGAATTACCTGCGAACGCTGGATCCCCATGCACAAACTCGCGGGTAACATTACACTTCCCAGCCCATTGGAGTCTGTCATCTTCGAATTCCGTCAACATGTGTTTATACATTTTGTTCACAACCCCGAGCATCAGATGTAGTTCTCGTGTTGAAATTATTTCCAATATTTCTGTGGTCACTCTTAGAATTGAAGGATTTAAAAGGGGCAATAGCTCCACGCAAGCAGGTTTCCTTGCACTTGGTGCACTGCATCAAAAGATGAATTAAACGCGTGTGGGAAATACAGAACTGTTGGAAATGGTAAGGAGAATTTTTTTGCGTGGCAGGACAGTGGAAGTAGAACATCATCTGCGAAGAAGTATAAAAATGTACAAGTACTCTTATAATATTTTCAGAAAAGGCTAACACGAAAATATTGGAAATAATGCCACCACCAGAACTACATCTGATGCTCGGGGTTGTGAACGAAATGTATAAACACGTGCTGACGGAATTCGGATATGACGGTCTCCAATGGGCTAGGATGTGTAATGTTGCTCGTGAGTTTGTACATGGGAGTCCAGCGTTCGCAGGTAATTCTTGCAAAATGCAATTTGAAGGAATCGACTTATTGCGTGGAATATATGGAGCCTTAAGGCTTTTCAATCCGTCGTTGATTCTTCTTTTTCTTCAACATTACACCCGAAATAAGTAGATTTTATATCTGAGCTTAAGCGAAGTTACTGTGATTTGGAAATTTTAATTACACCTAATGTTCTTGCGGTTTTTTTCTTGTCCCCACAGAAAAAACTTAGGGTAAATAGTGTTGCAGGTATTGGTAAAACACAAATATTACCCTCTGAATATTTTGAATAAAGGATTATTCAAGTTGAGGGTTTATTTTCTCTTGTTTCCATAAAAGGCAAAGTGTATAAAAACATACTTCTATTGAATACAAACTTTTAGCATCCGCTCCGTGCTACTGAACGAAGGTGTCGAATTTTTGTAACCTTTTAGTCTTAATTTTGATGGAAAGGCGCTGATGTCGCTGGCGGTAAAATAAAATATAATTTTAAATATTTGAATTCGAACATAGCTGCCCACATTGAAAGTAACATCTTCCAACTAAAATATCTTTAAATAAATTACTAATACTTACTACTCTAACTATGCCGTCCTCACCCGGGTGCACCTCGACGACCATCTCCTTGGACCATCTGGACCAAAAGTATTGCTTGATTTGAGTCAAGAGTTAATATCTGTTGAGTCTCTTTTGAGGAACGTCTTGGACGTCTTCGTGAGGAATAGCAGTCATTGGCTCCGCGATTAGAAAGTGCCCAGGAGTTAGCGGGTTCAAATCGTTGGGATCGCTAGACAATGCACACAAAGGCCGAGAGTTTAAGACTGCCTCAATCTCGACAGCCACCGTTGTCAATTCTTCAAAGGCCAATTAACTCAGACCTATTACCTTTTTTATGTGTGTCTTGGCTGATCTGACAGCTGATTCCCACAGCCCGCCGAAGTGAGGCGATTTGGGTGGAATGAAACTCCAGTCTATAGAACGACGAGCGAGAAAATTCCCAGCGTCATTTTGAAATTCATCACTACTCAGAAGATTTGAGAGAGCTTTCAACTGATTGTTAGCCCCTGCGAAGTTCTTTCCGTTTTCGGAGTAGATGTGAGCACTTTTTCCTCTATGTGCTATAAATCTCTTTAGTGCATTCAGAAAAGCGGGCGTGCTAGCATCAGATACCATTTCAAGGTGAACTGCATTCGAAGCGAAGCAAACAAAGACGCCAAGGTACGCTTTTCCAGTTATATTTCGCGAAATTCTTATAGTAAAAGGACCAGCATAGTCAATTCCGGTGTTTAAAAAAGGTCGTGCTGGAGTGAGCCGCGTTGCAGGTAAGTTTCCCATTAATTGCTTCAAGTTAGGCGGACGGATTCGGAAGCAAATGATACATTTTCGAAGAATGTTGTTGACTGTCCTCTGGCTCTTGAGGATCCAAAATTGGAGTCGTTATAAGGCCGAAAGTCCTCGAGGCCCCACATGGAGATTCTTGTAATGTTCATCCTTTATCAACAATTCAACGAAGTGATGCTTGCTGGGAAGGATGATCGGATGCTTCTGCTACTCTGGAAGATCAGCGAGAGATAGTCGACCGCCTACTTTGATTATTCCTTTGTCTAGATAAGAATTTAGTGCCAATAGTTTACTACGTGAGTCGAGTACCTTTTTTTGTTGTGGACACTTCAAGTCTTGAGGGAATTCCTCCATCTGGTACAATTTAATCAATACTTGCATGGCTTGATCGAGTTCAGAGACCGTTAGAAAACCAACATGTCTGGCACGAGGATTTTGAGTGTTGTGTTTAAAACGCAAAATATAGGCTACCACTCGCTTTAATTTATTCAAAAAAGAAAATTTTCGTAGAATTATGGAAATCGGGGATTATGGCTGCTATTGCCGTCACGATACTCCTGACTTCTGGCATATCTGAAGGTTTGCTGACATCGGTGTTGGGCCACGCATCCTCGTCCTTTGATAGCCAACTGGGCCCCTTCCACCACAGGTCTAAGATAGACAATGGCACAGGGTCTAAGCCTCTAGAGAGTATGTCAGCCGGATTTTCCTTGGATCGGACGTGCCTCCAAATGGCATCGGGTACCAATCGTTGAATTTCGCTAACCCTGTTGGCTACGAATGTCTTCCATTGATTGGAAGGACTGTTGATCCAGGCTAGCTTTATTGTAGAGTCACACCAGAGGTACGTATCTTCTATTTTCAGGTCTAAAGCCTGGCAGACGCTGCTGTGCACGTTGGCCAGAAGCACGGCTCCACATAATTCCAGTCTCGGTAAAGAAATCTGTTTGAGAGGTGCCACTCTTGACTTAGCACAAAGGAGATGTACGTGATGTATACCAGTCATAGTCGTCGTGCGAAGATGAATATTAGCCCCATAGGCATTATTTGAGGCATCAGAGAATCCGTGAATTTGAATCCGAAGAATTTCCTCGCTCAATGCGAATCTCGGAATTCTCACCTCCGTTAATTGAAGTATTTGACGCTGGTAATGAGTCCAGCTAGTGTGTAGATCTAGGGGTATCGCTTCATCCCAGCCGATCTTGAGTTGCCAGAGTTATTGTAGAATTATCTTCGCTCTGATGATCAATGGTGCCACAAGTCCCAGTGGGTCAAAGATTTGAGAAACCGTCGATAATATGATTCGTTTAGTTACGACTAGTGGTTGATTCTATGGCTGGACTTGATATTTAAGGATGTCCTCTTCAGGATTCCAAATTAATCCAAGAGTTTTGATTTCCTTATTTCCGAAGTCGTGATTAAAATTTGAGTCTGAACGATCCTCCTTGATGAGGTCAGGATGGTTGGAAGTCCATTTCACCATTTCAAATCCTCCAGATTTTAAAATGGACTTTATTTGCTCTTTAGTTTTTGTCACATATTCGATAGTGGGACCTCCGGAAAGCAGGTCATCCACGTAGAAGTCTCTTCGGATTACTTTACTAGCTTCTGGGTACTCGTCTTCATTTTCGTTCGCTAACTGCACGAGACATCTCGTGGCAATTAAGGCTTACGGAGCGGCTAAAACGAAAAGATTGAATTGGCTGGCTTGGATCATCCCTCCACAAGATCCATTGAAGATCCTGATCGTCAGCGTCGAGCATCACCTGTGGATACATTTTGCGTATGTCAGCAGTTGCAACGTATGGATGCTGACGAAAGCGAACCAAAATGGGAAATAAATCCTGCTAAATGGTTGGGCCCACTTGAAGTATGTCGTTCAATGAAATGCCCGAGCTTGTTTTAGAAGGCGCGTCATAAACCACCCAAAGTTTCGTTGAGGAGCTGGAATTCTTGACAACGGAATGATGCGGAAGGTAATGCACGAATTTATTTGGATGCTCATTTAAAACCGGGAACAAATGCTCCAGATCCATGTGCTCTTTCATCACGTTTTTATAAAGAGCATGTGTTTCAGGGTTTCCCAAAAGCTATCTTTCCAACGATAAGAATCGCTTTTGAGTAATCAGTTTGGATTCACCAAGTAGAGACATGTCAGCCCGAAAAGGTAATTTTACAACAAACCGCCCATCCCGCGCTCGTCGATGCGTGGCTAGAAAATGGTCTTCACAAAATTGTTCTTCTTTCGAGTAAGGATGACGTCGATTACATTCTTCTATGGACCAGAATCGTTCTACCTGTTTCTCTAAGTCGCTCTCCACCGAAAAACAGCAAACGGATGAGTAACTTTTGGAACTTGATGGTGTGATTGCAAGAGGGCCGGCAATAATCCATCCTAATTTTGTCTTTTGTAAAATAGGCAAATCGTTGGAGATTTTAATTTGACCCGCGCAGAGCTAGGATCGGCCAGACTTAGATTTTTTGGAATAGGGAGCGCATTTTTATCGATAAATTGAGTGGGAAGCCTTTCCGTGGTGCGATCTGTAATTAAACATTGTATATTTTCACGATAGGCGTTAAATCGAGATTTTATCGTTACGCTGTTTTAATATTTGAACTCCACGAGCGTTTGAGCTATACCCGATACCGGCATATCGATCTTTCTTTTTCGAAGATTAAGCTGCTCGCACGATTCTGTGCTGATGCAGTGGGATTGAGAGCCGTTATCAAGGAAAGCGCGACATTCTCGAGGTTGGCCTTGGCTATCTTAGACGATAATGCGAGCCGTGGCCAACATCCCTTGATCATTAAACCCATTCAGGCAGCTAGTGAGGGCTACTGAGGTAGAGGAAGTTGATTGATCCGATATGATTTCGACTTTTTGTTCTGCAGAATCTCCTTGATTCAGTAGGGGTGAGGTAGTAGATAGACGACGTGGATTTCCATGAGTTGACGGACGTTATTGCTTCGAAGCATCACTGGGAGAACCGTCGAAGTGCAACAAGGTGTGGTGTTTCCTATTACACCGCAAGCAATGTCCGGAAGAACAATTCTGGAAAGTATGTATGGTATATATAGTATAGTATCTTAGACAATTTGTACAAAGTTTGAATTTCTTAACTTCTACATATCTGCTAGACGGCGGCAAAGATTGAAAACTTTCGCATTGATACAAAGGATGAAGCTCCTTACATAGCGGGCATGGCTAGTCGCTGACAGATGCACAAGAAACATGCCTATTTATTCCACCGTTGAGGTTAGCCTTTGATGCAAATGATTCACTTACAGCTATGTTAACATTGAGAGACTCTAGTACTTTACATCTATCATTTAGAAAATCTGTCATTTCGGCCATAGTAGGCAATCCTTCATTTGAGACAATCGTCGATTCCCATTCTCTCTTTGTGAGATTGTCGAGCTTTGAGAAGACGATGTAAATAAGGATTGAGTCCCAATTGTCGGTTTCCTGGTCTAAGTTTTTCAAAGATCTGACGTTCTTTTGAACAGTTTCTAATAACTCTCTTAAAACGGAGCTTGATTGTTTGGCTAAAATGGGAGCTTCGAAGATAGTTTGCAAATGATGATGGATTCTTAAACGCTTATCTTGAAATCGCTTTTTAGCAAATCCCATGCAATTTGATAATTATTTTCTGTTATTTCTAATCCGTCAACGACGTTTGACATCGATGACGTTAAAGCTGATTTCAAATAGAATAGTTTTTGGACATTACTAAGAGCTTGATTATTATCTACCATCACGCGAAATGTATCGTAGAAGGCTGCCCATTTACCAAAATCGCCATCAAATTTAGGATTGTTGAGGTTAGGTGGCTTTAATCCCGCAGCAGGCGCAAAAACTGGATTAACATTGTTTACTACAGGCACTGTTTGATTTTGTTGATTTGTACGCAAGTGACCTTGAGCTACTACCGATAAACTATAAAACTGATTTTCAAATTCAGTACGAAAATCTAAGTGCACTTCGTTCGAGCTCAATGCTTCTATCTCAGCTTGAATTGTTTGGAAATCATCTCACGCCTCATTAACTTTTTCTAGCCTAATTTCTAATTCTGAAAAGTTTTCTCGAGTGGCTTCAAAATTTCTTAGAAAGTTTTGGAAATTGCGAATGCGCCTTTCTGAAAGCTCGCGAGCTTTGATTGCTGTGGCTCATAGTGGTGGCACTCCCATGTATAGTTTTGAAGGCATTATGCTTTTGTGTCCGGGGGAACCGCTAGGTGGTGCTGAGAGTCAGCACAATGAAATGCGCATGTGCAACCATGATATTTTGAAATATTTCGAAATCTTGAAATTGAAAATTAGTCGAAGTGTCAAATTGAATGTGTTTGGTTAACCTCCCAGTGGGCACAAAACCATGAAAATCCCAAGAACGTCCTTGGGACGTTCCTAGGAGTCGAATGTCAGGCCAATCAACGTCTCTAAGACGTCCAATGTCCTTAAGATGTCCTAAATACGTCTAAAAGCCATGGAAAATTCTCGGGACATCTTTTGCACTGACATTGGACGTCTTAAGACGTCTTTAAGAGTTACTTTGTTGCTTTCATATTTCGAAGCAGTAAAAAATAAATTGAAAAGGATATGAAGAAAAGTCTTTTTGAGAGATTAGGAAGTTTTTTCTTCAAGCAAAGTTTATCGTTTATAAAAATTTCTTCGTTAGAGAAATGAGAAATATTATTCTAAAATATAATCTCAAATGAAAGCCAATTATTTCTTTACATCACAACAAATAATACTTCTAGTATTTAACTATAAATTTTACGTATGGACAATCTTTTTAAATTTATGAATTTTGATTATTTTGAAAGTTTATTTGCACGAAATTAAGTGAATTTTAATATTTGCGAGAATTTGGGGAAAGCAGAGTTTAGAAACCATTTCTGTCAGGGATTTGTAGCTTTATTTACTTATAGTATCCGGGGGAACCGTTAGATGGCGCTGATTTTGAACCCAAGTCTTCAAAACGATACATGGGAGTGCCACCACTATGCTGTGGCTAACTTTTTCTCTGACATTTTGACATAAACGCTTATCGATAGTGTATGAGGTTAATAAGGATGTGGTACATTATGTTGAATTTCATCAAGCGTACTTATAATGATTTAAAGAATTTCAGTAGAGAACAGAAATCATAGTTTCATACAAACAAGGACGATGTTGAATATTGGAGCGAAGTGTCGATCGCCAGACTTGATGAGCTCAGCTGTCAATTGTGTTTATGTGGAGACGCCTCCTGGCGTATGTTATAGAAGCAATTTCTGGTAGAGCGAATGGTAATGCGAGGATGATTACCGGCTTGATTATCCGGTCGGTAGAGATGTCTTCTGCCTTATTCAACTTGACCAATTACAGCGGCAGGATGTGCCGATCGGCAAAACGTAGCAATTGTCATTAAGTGTTGCTGATAGGGCAATCTTGACAAGGCGTAGATTGCAAATAGATCATTTCAATGTTATCTATTTTTCGAATAATGCGACGTTTCGTTCAAAACAATGCAAATATGGCGGCCTCGCGCACTGCGAAGGTCAAACAAAAGATGTGCACGAGTTTTCACTAATTATGATTTTGTAAAACCCGACACTATTATAAATGTGGAGCGGAATATTAATAATTTTTGTAAAGCATAATGCTTGCATCGAAATTGAACACTGTTCGTATTGAACTTTTGCGACGAAATCACGCACCAAAAGTACGGCGTGGTTCCAAGAGCCACGTTGTTCACGATACACGAAATTGAGATTTCACACACTAACCACGCTCTGCTACCAACGAATATTTTGAATAAAGGATTATTCGAGTTGAGGGTTTATTTTCACTTGTTTCCATAAAAGGCACAGTGTATAAAAACATACTTTTATTGAATACAAACTTTTAGCATCCGCTCCGTGCTACTGAACAAAGGTGTCGAATTTTTGTAACCTTTTAGTCTTAATTCTGATGGAAAGGCGCTGATGTCGCTGGCGGTAAAATAAAATATAATTTTAAATATTTGAATTCGAACACCCTCGATGGGCAGAAACTATCTTTTGTTCTCATAAAAGTTGTCAACACCGTCTTGAAAATTGGAAGCCACTAGCTTTGATCGCTGAAGTGAAGTTAGCTGATGTTGGTGTAAGAGGCAAATCGGATATGTGCGGCTTCATAAAGGCTGACGAATCTTTACTCAAGAATCAGGGTAAAGATGGCTCTTACTTTTTTCTGTGCCTGATTTTTGTCGTGAAGTGGAAAAAGGCCTTGGATTTTACAGTGGACAAGCCATGGAATCTGTCCATTCCGATTTTAAAACGACCTGGGCTAAATATAAAGTTTCGAGCACTCACCCTCATTACCCAAGTAACTTACCAAAAGCTGGACAAGAATACAATGCCCGACATATGTAAAAATAAATTATTTCTCGTTTCAGTATTGATATGGACTGATATTGTATTTAGTTACCATATTTCGCTGAATAAAGTGAAAAAATTGGAAATGCATCACATTTTTTTGAAAATTTTGATTTTTAACACATAAAAAGCACTTTTTTCAAAAACGGCTCGGTGAATAGCTTCCGATCTTAGTCCATGGGAATATAATCATTTCTCTAAAAACTCAAAGTTATAGCGACATTGGTTTTTCAAAAAGGTCCTTGGATCAGACTTCATAGTGGCCGCTAACGAGTATGAAAACGATTTGAAACTGGTCTTTTTCACATTATTCTTGAGAACCAGTTTTCGCGACAAGTTAATTATTATTTATTATTCATTCTATTATTTATTGATCTATTATTGGTCACCAGGAAAACGATTTCACACTTGCCTTTTTCCCCCTCATTCATGAGAACCAGTTTTCAAGACAAGTTTTTCATTATTTCTTCCAAAGATGTTCCATTTATTTTTTTGATGTTATCCTTAGACTGTAAATCGTTTTCATAGTGCTCATCGGCCACTATGAAGTCTGATCGACTTGACCCTTTGGATTCCAACTCGAATTCAGGTTTAGAAAGAAGCCATAAGAGTCGTAATGTCTTTGGAATAAATAATAAAAAAATTCTTCGGGCTCGGAATTCTAGAGAAGTTTTCTAGAATTGATTTTTAATGCGACAGTGGGTTTGTATGGGTGTTCTGATAACAATCTTTTGACTGAGGATCACTTCAAAAAATCATAGAAACAACGACTTCGACATTATCTAAAATTATTATTTTCTCGTCAAAGAAAAATACAGCAATATATTTACCCAGTCTTTCCAGCTTACTAGAATTAATTTCTAATAAGTGGGTGGGTTTGATGGAGTGTTACGGGTACATTTTATAGCCTAAGGTTTCTCTGAAAAAATCATTAACACAATAACTTTGCATTTTGTGGAAATAAATTTTTTTTGCTAATTACAAGTTTGAAAAATCTTGACCAAATGCTGACAGCTATATGTAATTTATTTCTCGTGGGTGGATGGACTGTTGGGGATGTTATAATAATAATCCAGAACCCAAGGACCTTTCTAAAAATGAAAGTCGCTATAACTTTGATTTTTTAGAGAAATGATTATATTCCCATGGACTAAGATCGGGAACTATTCACCGGCTCTTTCCAGCTTTCTAGAGTTGAGTTCTATTGCGTGGGTGGATTTGATGGGGTGTTAGGTGTACATTATATAGCCTAAGGTTCCTCTGAAAAAATCATAAACACAATAACATTGCATTTTGTGGAAATTGCTTATTTTTGCTAATTACAAATTTGGAAAATCTTTAACAAAATCTTCTTTAGCTATATCGAGAGCTCGAGATCCCGTGAAACACCTCCCACCACTCACCACTACATCTCCGCGTCTCATCTATACCCCGTCCGTGAGCTGCGCCGCTCTATGCGTGAGAATGTAGTGGCAAGCGGAGAGGGAAGATTTCGTGGTCTTCCCTCTCTTCTAAAAGTCGCGTCTATCGGGTCGACTTCGACCGCTCGTCCTGAAAAATCTCGCTTTCCAGAGTAAGCCCCCTTTCTTCGGCGCACGTCACATATGTAAATTATTTCTTCTGCATGGGTGGTGTGAAGGGAATGTTATAAGATCAACTCAGAATTAGAAGAAAATTTGGGAAGTTTTATTTATCTATTTTATCAGTCAGTATTTTGCGTTGAATATATTTTTCCTTTTATTTTTCTTATATTTTTGTAAGATAATATTTATTTGTTATGTTTTTTTAATAATATATTATAACTTATTAGGAATTATTACTCCTACATATGTTTCAATGCTTTTTCTATTTTTAATATGGCGCCAGAAGTCCTTTTAAATCGATTTAGTGATTGATCGAGATACCACGCGGCACTGATTGTACTGTTTCTGTTTACTTTTTGTCGGCGTTTGAAAATTGTTTTATTTTACTAACTTTTTGATATTTATCGCGAGTGTTGACGTTTTGGAGGGACTTTCCCCCTCAAATAGGAATATGTGCTTCCTGTGGGGGAAAACAATGCCCCCGACATCCTTTCGGTGCGCCAGCATTCGAAATCAATTTTTTGAGGTGAGTTTTGTAGGATAGATTACCTCCTACATGAGCCTTAATGATGCACATTTTGCTTTATAATTTAAATTAAATAATATTGCACTGAAGAAAAATGAAGAAACTAAAATCATTGACATTAGTAATTTTTGAAAGGAAGATATCGCACATGAAATGTAACAGTTTTTAACGTTATGTTGCAAATCCCAAGTTTTCCACTGCGCATGCACAAGAAGCGCGGGAGTATTCAAAATGATATAATATACACTTGCAGTATTGGGTTGATATAAGATTTTTTCAAGAACCTAGGCATTTCTATAATTCAATTTAATTTGTTTTAAATCAGAATGAAAAACTTTTGTTAACATTTATCTGTGTGACAACCTAGCCGGATGCTACCATTTTAAGCACTGATTATCTGCAATGTAGATCACCCCCTCCCAGCGAAATCGCGGGAAAATTGCAGTCGTAACCACGTCTCACGACCGTGAGATAGGCGGTTACAATCTGCGATGAATTCAATACGATGACCCGGCCAAAGTCTCGTGCACCCTGAGGACACAGAGCGACCCAAGGACAAACGCCTTCTGTATTCTCCCCGCAAGTGTCTCAGCATTTTGTTGACACACAGGGATGCTCTTTAGGCGATTAACCAGTGAAACTGTGGCACCTCCAAGAGCGCCGATGATTAGGACGATTAGCTCAACAGAATATTGGGGGTATAACCGTCGCAACTCCCTTATAAGATCTTTATACCTCTCTTTCTTTTCTTTCTCCTTGGCTGTTACGTTTTTGTTAGCTGGTGCCGAAAATTCAATAACGAAAATGGTTCGTTTCTCGAAGTCAAGGAGAACTATGTCAGGTCTCGAGTGCGCAACAGAAACAATTGTCGAGAATATGAAGTTCCAGTATATACGGCACCTCTCATTTTCGACAGTTGACTCTATCTCGCTAGGAGCGTTTAGCGGAGCGGTATTTGGGCTAATGTAAGAGTGACAGAGATGGTAATAAAGCACTCTTAGTGCCGCATTGTGCCTTTGGATATAGGTCGTTCCCGCATGAGTTAGAAAACTAGATAGTATGTCTCCTAGGTGCTCAGGGTGTGCATGACACGCTCTGCAGCTATCATCGAGAATATCTTGGCTCAAAATGTGGCGACGGTATGCTAGAGTGGAAATGACACCGTCTTGGCATGCCAAAATGAAACCCTTCGTGCGTGACTTCAATCCGGATGATTTAAGGAAAGCATACGTTAGCACATACGACATCGACTGATCCTCCACATTTCTGTGGAAGATGCCGTGCATCCTCTTGTCGAGGAGCTCTTCGCGGAAGTTTTTCTCCTGTGCTTTCTTGATCCGGGCCTTCAGGAGTGAGTATTCAAGATGGATAAGATTTGATGCATTTTGCTCAGCTCCGGTATTTAAGTCAAGGCCGAGTGTCTCAGCAGCCTCCTCCGCTGCTTTGTACAAAAACGCCCCTTGGCCCGCTTCTTCATGTTTCCTGACCATTCTAAGAAGATGGTCTTGTCCATTTGCAACTATATGTGCTGTACCCAGAATAAACCTGTACTACCGGGACGGCAAGCATGTTCGTTGCAGATACTTTGTTCTTAGCCGACAGTTCGGAAGACCAAATCTGCCGGATGAGACGTTTGTATCTGCTTCG
>CAKNXH010001809.1:150209-174572 GCA_932178445.1 Andricus quercusramuli
ATATATGTCTGTTAAGGAAGCACAGGAGAACAACTTCCGCGAAGAGCTCCTCGAAAAGAGGATGCACGGCGTCTTCCACAGAAATGTGGAGGATCAGTCGATGTCGTATAAGCTAACGTATGCTTTCCTTGAATCATCGGGATTGAAGTTGGGCACGGAGGGTTTTATTTTGGCATGTCAAGGCGGTGTCATTTCCACTCTAGCATACAGTCGCCACATTTTGAGCCAAGATATTCCCGATGATAGCTGCAGAGCGTGTCATGCACACTCTGAGCATCTAGGACACATACTATCTAGTTGTCCAACTCATGCGGGAACGACCTACATCTGAAGGCGCAATGTGGGATTAATAGTGCTTTAATACCATCTCTGTCACTCTTACGGAATTATCCAAACACCGCTCCGCTAAACGCTCCTTGGGAAATAGAGTCAATTGACGAAAATGAGAAGTGCCGTATATGCTGGAACTTAATATTCTCGACAATTGCTTCTGTTGCGCACTCGAGGTCTGACATAGTTCTCCTTGACTTCGAGAAACGAACCATGTTCGTTATCGAATTTTCGGCACCAGCTGACAAAACTTCACAGCCAAGGAGAATGAAAAGAAAGAGAGGTATAAAGATCTTATCCGGGAGTTGCGACGGTTATACCCGGAATAATCTGTTAAGCTAATCGTCTCAATCATCGGCGCTCTTGGAGGTGCCAAAGTTTCACTGGTAAATAGACTGAAAAGCATACATGTGTGTCAACAAAATGCTGAGACACATGCGGGGAGAATGCAGAAGGCGGTCGTCCTTGGGTCGCTCCGTGTCCTCATGGTGCACGAGACTTTTGCCGGATCATCATATTGAATACGTCGCAGACTGTCACCAGCTATCTCACGGTCGTGAGACGTGGTTACAGCTGAAATTTTACCGCGATTTCGCTGGGAGGTGGTGAAATTTTTCAGATTAGCACCTGCTCCCTGCGAAATCCTGCGGTTGTCCTTATGACAACATTTTAACTATATATATATACTACACTATATAGTTATATATATGTATATATATACTATATATCTACCCAGATAACAATACGTGCCGGCACGCGATCGGCCCGACGGGCTGGAGACCAGCGTGCCTGCTAAATGCACGCGACAGGCCGGCAGAGTCGGAATGCGACCGAAAGGCGGACAACGGCAGGCAACGGTCAGGCACATCAGACGCCCGTCGGGCTTGCAAGCGGCGAGGAACGACGGGCCTGCGATTTACACCACCGCTGCAGGCTGATAGTGCGAGTAGTTTGGGATCAAAAACGCGCATGCGCGTTTTGGATCAGCTGTTCTGGTCGTGTTTCATCTCGTGTGGCGTTCACACCCGTGAATTTACGCTCGGATGCGTGCGATTTGCAAACAATAATTGTTATTCGTTCCAGATAAAATAGAAGGAAAAGTAATCCACTTGTAAATGGAGTAATCCACTTGAAAAACGGAGTAGTCCACTTGTATAACGGAGTTATACCTTTCGTCGTTTGCGGTTTGTGGTATTGTTTTGGCTGAGTGTGGAACAAAAAATTTGTTAGCAATTTTTTGCTGTCGGTGTCCTTCAAATCAACAAAATTATCAAATAGCACGAAAGGTAATGAAATTCTGCGTATAATAATATAAAGTTCAAGTTGAAAGAAAAATGTCAATATTATAAAAAGATATTTTTATAATATTGACATTTTTCTTTCAACTTGGACTTATTATACGCAGAATCTCGTCATTACCTTCCGTGATATTTGGAAATTTTTATTTCATTTACAGAAGAAAAGATTTTTTAAATTTTAATCTACTCGCACACTCAGCCTGCATTTTACCGGATGGTCGCCTGCATTTCACCGGATCTAGTTCCTGCATTTTACCGGAGCATGGCCGGCATTTCACCAGACTGCGTGCGCCCGACTTCGTGCGGGCCATATAGACATCAATGGCGCGCGTAGTGCGCTGCGCATGTACCGGCAGGTCGGTCTGGTCAATCGGCCCACGTTCGTGCTCATAGTATGCTACCGTGCCGGCATTTTGTTATCTGGGTATAGTATACGTATAAGAAAACTGATCGAATCAGCAAGAACGACACTAGTTTGCCTCACTGTCTCTGGAGCGTCTGTACCTGACAGGAGATGAGTTACAAAAACATGGCAACAATTTAAAAAAAATCATAAATGGCGTGATTTCACTGTCTCCTTGGAAAAATGCAAAATTCTGTTTGAGTCGGTAAATGTACGCACGAGCTCTACTGCATTTTTGTTCTAACAAGCGTGAATGAGACGACAAAGTGGAATGTGTGAGGCGATAGAAACACGCTACACTCTTCATAATTAGAAACATCGACTCACCAATCCGCTGTGAATTTCTCTTTCTATCTTTGTCAACTACGGACTCTCGCTGGCGTTACGAAAATACGGAGACACGCACAAATCGAGCTCTTTTTTTAACTCTACGTCACGCCGTGCTTACTGAACGCTATTTTGTAACTCATCCAACACACCGCCAGACACCGCTCAAAAAGCGTACTTTTGCGTTTCTCTATGGAGGCATGAAAACACGCCATTTTTATTATTGCGTTCTGAAAAATAAATTTTTTCGTAAAAATGCCACTGTGCACAAAAATGTTTAAGCCCACATAAAACCCGATAGGATATCTTCCTTATAGATTGCCAAATTCAACCAAAAATAAAAGAGTTGCTTTTTGGTCAAAACTCACTTTTTATATTTTCAAACAAAATGTCGCCACTTTTTAAAATTTGAACTTTTTTCTGACGGATTTCGAAAGAGGATAATTGAACTCACGAGGATTCAAATAAAATTGTAATATTTGAATCAGATTGAAAACTATATAATTGGGAAAAAAATTGATGTTTTTTTAATACGTGTCCAAATTTAAATACTCGTACTTTCGAGGAAATGTTTTTTTCTCAAATCAGATAAATACGTATCGCTTAATTTTTTCTAAAAAAGAACAAATTTTTTTGCTGAGAAATTCTGCAAAAAATGTAGAAGCTGTCTGATTTGTAATGGATTCGATCCAAAGATATAATTTATTGTATCCAGTGTTAATTTACGTTTAGAATTTTAAATAGAAGCTATTATTATGCAATTTCAATGTTTGCGTGGCTAAACAAAATTTGTTTATTCATTCAGTGTTACATGAAAATATTGTTTTATTTGTTTCTACACGGAAAATAAGTTCATTAAACTTTCTTCCACTATTTAAAGAGTCGGGGGTGAGAGCGAACCTTGAACAAATTTTCTATATTCTGTATAACTTGCAGGATTTAATGTAGAACAAATCTGGAATAACTATACAAGAGTTCTGTAAACTTTATATTGTACTCCGACTTAAGAAAGTTTAATCAAATATGTAGAGAAATTCATGGAAAAATGTTGAAAACTTTCATAGATATCACGATTGAGGTATTGAAAGTTTCCGATCACATCATTATAAGGTGTAAATACCTCATTCAGTCAAATGTATAGAAAATCTTTGAAAAAATGTTAAAAAATCTCATGGAAATTCGATTCGAAGTATTGAGTGTTTGTGAGCTATTCCAGCACAAGATCTATAGACTTCAGTTCAATAAAATGTAGCTTCGCAGTCGCTACTGTGCGCAGGCAGTGACTTTTCCGCATTCCTCCCACATGAAAAAAGTTTACATGGCTCACGCACGGTAATAAACTTGGAAATATCTGGCTAAAGCATGGGTCAAGGCTGAATGGTAGCATGGCTAAAGCCTTCGTCTTGTCGTCTCCCATTCGTAGGACACGCTAAACACAAATGAATATTCTCAAGAACATCCAAGTGTTAGAGAACATTAGCCCGCGTTGAAAAAGAAAATCCTAAGTTTGCCTATAACCGATACATCTCTGAATGGTAAGTCCACTACCCGTGTGCACCGGAATGTGCACCAGGCCGTTCAAGATGTCGTCTACGAGAACTTTTTTAGAATTTAAATTGTTTCAACCGCCAAAACAACTGCCAATGGTGGATCGACGATCCGGGTGCACTGGATCTCGCACCAGGTAGTTTAGCACGTATTCAACAAGAACTTTTTGAAAATTTCAATTTTTTCAACAGCCAAAATAACTACTAATGGTAGGTCGACGGTCCGGGTGCACCGGTTCGCGAAACAGGTAGTTTAGCACGTATTCTACGAGAACTTTTTTGGAATTTTAATTGTGCCAACATCAAAAATAACTAACAGTGGTGAGTCGATGATCCGGGTACACCGGGTCGCGTATCAGATACTTCAGCATGTATTCTACGAGAACTTTTGAGTAATTCAAATTGTTTCAAACGCCAAAATAACTGCCAATGGTGGATCGACGATCCGGGTGCACCGGATCGCGCACCAGATAGTTCAGCACGTATTCAACGAGAATTTATTTTTAATTTAAATTATTTCAACGCAAAACTAACTACAAATGTTGATATGACGATCCAGGTATACCGGGTCGCGTACCAGATAGTTTAGTAAGTTATCTACAGGAACTTTTCAAAAATCTAAATTGTTTCAACCGCTAAAATAACTACCAACGGTGAGTCGACGATCCAAGTGCACCGGATCGCAAACCAGGTAGTTTAGGACGTATTCTACGAGAACTTTTTTGGAATTTAAATTATTCCAACATCCAAAATAACTAACAGTCGTGACACCACGATCCGTGTACACCGGGTCGCTTACCAGATAGTTTAGCACATATTCTATGAGAACTTCTTAACAATTTTAATTGTGTCAACAGTCAAAATAACTACCAATGGTAGGTTCACGCTCCAAGTGCCCCAGGTCGTTAACCAGGCCGTTCAAGACGTCATCTACGAGAACTTTTTTGAAATTTAAATTTTATTAATAACCAACACAATTCCAAATAGTGATGCAACGTCCCGAGTGCACCAAATAGTTTATAAAATTTCTTGAAAAATGAGTATGTCCCAAAATTGGCATATTCTCTCATACCTGAGTTTCGATTATAGTGACTGCAACCCAATGGTGCAAAAATCAAGAATTTTTCTCTTGATTTTGTGTCTGGGATGTCTTAAAACTATTTTTCAATAGAAAACAAAATCTTTGCCGCAGCCGTTTTTGAATAAAAAACATTTTTGATGTCAAAAAATCGAATAACCCCATTTTTCTCGAAAACGAAACGAGATACGAAAAAAAATTACCACAGAATAATGATAATTATTTCGAGTAGAAAAGCTAGGAATGTACTCATACCCACACTTTTGCTGACACTTAACATTTTCCATCCTAAGCTGATAACATTCTTCGATTAAAAAAAATATCTTCAGACAATTTGAATGATAATATTTATCTGTTATAATTTTGTATATTTTATAGAACCCGGAAAAGCGAATTTTTTCTCTTAAAATAAAAAATAATGTTTTTCAAGATACCGAAGTAAGTTTAAAAATTGTAAAGGGAGTTTTCTACCGTAATTTGTCTAAGTAACAATTTTGCCCCTTTAACCCTCATCACTTACTTGGGGTCAGATCGAACCCAAAATCAAACCAAACCAAATTTGAGTAGCCAAACCAAATTTTAGCTGAAAATAATAATAATTGTGGAAGTTATGCATTTTTTAATGGAAATTTATTTTTTTATAAATTTTGTATTTTGAGAATTTTTGTATAGACTTCAAAATAGTTTTTATTTAAAAAATACAATCAGAATATAATTTCCATACATTAAATAGCGTCTGTAAATTTTGCCAACTTGAAAACTTGCATACAATTAGTATGGCAACCTTTCAAAGTCAGCTGGGGTCAATTTGACCCCATATAAGTGATGTGTCATTTTTGGAGGTGTGAGTGATGAGGGGTAACGAATCAATGCACCCGGATCATCGTCTCACGCTGGTAGTCCTTTTTGGCTGTTGCCACAATTTGAATTTGAAAAAAGTTCTGGTAGGATAGGTGCAAAACTACCTGATGCGCGATCCAGTGCACCAAGATTGTCGACTCACCACTGGTCGTTATTTTGGCTGTTGCCACATTTTGAATTTTAACAAAGTTCTCACAAAATACGTGCTAAACGACCTGGTGCAAGTTCCGGTGCACTCTGATCGCCGAATCACCATTTGTAATTATTTTGGCTTTCGACACAATTAATATTTTTAAAAACTTCTTGTGGAATACGTGCTAAGCAACCTGGTGCACGTTCCGGTGCACCCCGATTGTCGTCCCGCCATTGGTAGTTATTTTGGCTATTCACACAACTTAAATTTGAAAAAAGTTCTCGTAGAATACGTGCTTAAGCGACCTGGCGCACGTTTCGATGCACCCTGATCGTCGACTCACCATTGGTGGTTATTTCGGCCATTGACTCGACTTAAATTCTTGAAAAGTTCTCGTAGAATACGTGCTGAACGACCTGGTGCACGTTCCAATGCACCCTGATCGTCGACTCACCATTGGTAGTCATTTTAGTTAGTCACACAATTTAAATTTCAAAAAAGTGTTCGTAGAATACGTGCTAAAGGACCTGGTGCTGCTCTATTTACTGAAATGTTAAGAAAAAATTATAGTATATCTTTTATGATAGAAAGCATTTTACACGTATACTGAATCATTTTCCATCAAATCAATCCACAATAAACAATTTTTGTTATTGATAACCTAATTATTACAAATAATGAAGTCGTGACTTGTATGGAATTTATAGTGCTAAGAATTAGATTTTTAAAATGATATTCGGTGTCTAAAAGCTCTAAATAATTAAAATCATTGTTGTTATAAACCATTTAAAAACCAGATATTCAATCAAAGACAGAGTTTTTATTTGCCAATAAAAATGAGGAAGCTCATTTTTCTCTCAGGCTTAAGATGGTTATTGCCCAATATGTCGAAGGCATTCCTGGTTAGAGTTGGATTTTTTGTCTGTTTAAATATTATGCACGGGGTTTTCCCGGTATATATTATCAGTCACGGACGCATTATTATAATGCAATCAAGTGACCTGATAAGAGCGTGTGCCCTGACATATTGGGCAAAGCCTGGTTTTTACCCCATCATTCACGGACTGGGTTGCAGTCAAGTACATGATGGGGGGACCTACAGCTTAAGGTGGGTTCCGAACCACCAGAACCTCGGTAAAGGTACATAGAAAAATTTCAAGAGGTACCGGCTCAGGGATCGAACCCCGGACCTCTGAGGTGAAGTCCGAGCGTCTAACCAACTGAGCCACCGAGTTTGCCAATTATTGTTATTATATTATTATATCATATTATTTTTATTATTATTATTGTTGACAATTAATGTCCAGGGCTTAAGATGGTTACAGCCCAATATGTCGAAGGCATTTTTGGTTAGTTTTGGATTTTTTTATTTTTTGAATAATTATTATATTAATTCATTAATAATAATATTAATAATAATGAAATAATTAATTTATAATAATTCATTATTATTTTAATTATATTAATAATTATTGTATAATGTTGTATTATCATTGTACTATTATATTATTGTTGTAATTATTGTTATTAATAATCTAATTATTACAAATAATAGACTGGTGACTTGTATGGAATCTATAGTCCGTAAATGCGCTTTAAATAATCGGATTTTCCTGACAAGTCTTGAATTCGGAAATTATTTATACCAAAGAACAATAAGAATATTGAAAATGAATTATTCATGTTTTCTAAGTACATCTAAGTTAAATACGATACATATCGAGATGATTTTTTATTTTCTTGAAAAAAAAACTTGCGTTGAATAAATAATTATACTGAAACAAAAATTCATAAATATACTGCATAAGCTTTCTTACAAATTTACTGCTGATCATTTCTAAAAAAAAAACGTTTAAATCCATTCACAATTGCGACTTGTAGACTATTTTGAATTGTAAATTCCCGAGCCAGCGCACTGTGCAGCGCAAAAAGTAAACCCCAAAGGTTTTATTCTTACTCCGGACTTTGCCTGCGCCTGTCGGGCACTTCGCGATTTGCTTAGGCAGAGTCCGAAGTGAAAGTGCTACTTCGGACTTTGCCTGACACCGCTCAGGCAATTCGCGGAGGGCCTAGGCAGACTGCGGTGTGCCGGCACTTCGGACTTTGCCTGTAACATATGGAAGGTTAAAATTCGTTTGAGAAATGAAATGTCATATCTTTAAACTTAAATCGCGTTCAATAGAATTTATTTGTTAGATATAGAAGCTCATCAACGGTGGCAAAAATAAGAAGGTCGTTAAAACGACTCGACACATCACGTTTTATGAGATAAAAAGGTGTGCTGCAATCAGATTTCAATCCTGACGGCTAATTCATTACACAAATTACTGTACAGAAACTAATGAAAAATTTCATTTAAATTAATTTTTAAACATCATTCTATTTATTCAAATGCATTTTTACAATAAAACCATACAAATAATTTCTTTCTTAAGCCAGATAAAAATTAATTTTATTCCGAAAAAATATGAAAGTTGAATAATCAGAATTCGGACTGTGTTTTGTTTGCACTTAATTACATTGAAATGTTGAAACATGGAAATTCAATACGTAAAAAATTGCACCATTTTACCAAGAGCATCACAAATTGAATATATTTCTCATTGAAGCCTTATAATTAGACATTTTGAAAATAATTAATAAGAGTTAATATTGAGCATTTTGTAAATTACCTGAATACCTCAAGGTTCAAAGTCGAAAATGTTCCAAATTGAATAATTTAAAATGCAATTAAATTAAAGAAAGAATCGTTTCATATTTTACAAGAAGTTATTCAGTATTAAATTTTAAGCCTTAATAGTTATGTAATTTTAGTTCCCAACGGTTTCAAGTGTTCAATATTAAATCGAATGATCAAAGTATTTTTCCCAACTCCATATTATGTCTCAAAATATTGTACCGAATACAAATAAAAATGATGAGTTATTTCTTTTATACTATATCTTTTCAAATGTAAATGAATCAAGATTCGAGCACTGTTTTTAGGTTACAAAACAATCAATTAAAAAATGATTATTCATTTGCGCATTCACAAAAATTCAAGCACATTATTAATATACAATAATATGGAATTGAAAGCGTTTGCAATTACAAAATTTTTACTTGAAAAAGGTAGGAGGAGGTGACGAACAATACTAATTTTATATTGCATAGAGTGGAGGAAAAAATTTTTTTTTTTAAATGTGTAACAAAATGTTTGAAATTTTTTTTTTTAATATGTTCGAAAAAAAATATTCTGAAAAACAAATTTTTGTGAAAAAAAATGTTTGAAAAAAAAAATTTCGTGAACAAAATTTGTTTGAAAACAAAATTAAGCCGCCGCGGCTCGACGTAGTAATAAAAAAGAAATATTGAAAAAAAGTTTCTCCCCGATTTAATTAAGTTTTAAAACCTAAATCGTTCTTACTCGGCCAAATATTATTGAAATGAGTTCAAATTTGCAGGACATATTCAAAATGCTCTAGCGATTACTAGGCGATCATGAAAAAGTTAACAAACGCTTTTTGCTTAATAATTTTTAATTGCAAAATGAGATCAATCGATAATTGTGTTTTCTTGGTTTCGCTGGTAAAAAGTATCTAGGTAACTTCGACTTTCAAACAACTTCCAGTGAGTGATTTGTTCGGCAATGTTGAATGAAGTTTTTTGAAAAATCTCATACCGATTCGTTGAAAATTTACTGAGATATTTAGATTTGGAAAATGTAGTCGACGTCCGCCCGCGCTGTTAGCTAATGTGTCGTGAGGAATGCTCTGTCAGGCAGCGTTCTCGAAGTTGAGTTTGGATTTTTTCTTATGCTGAAAGGAGGTAGGAGAGAAATTCGTGTATCATAATATATGTAAAATAAAAGAAAAAGTTATTTTATACACTATTGTGTATTCCTTGCTTGCACGACGCTGTTGTTTACGAGGCGATGAACTCAAAACAAAATAGAAAAATTTGCAAGTATGTTGAATGACCACTAAATGACCTTCAGCTTATGTTATCCTAAAAGCAGCCAAAACAATGAATTTTGCTTCAAAATAAAATAGATCATTGTAGTTTTCACTTAAAAAGTGTTCCAAATCTAATTTTCCCACTTTTGTAATGGAAAATGAATCGGCGGGTCCTTCCCAGGGGAAAAAAAACGAACAAGGTCTGAAGAAACTTGGGCTAGAAATATTAAGAAAAAATGTAAAGATGAAGTACGTATAGTGTGTATGTATATTTTGTTTTTTTTGACAGTTTAAGGGCATGTGATACTTTACCAGAATATTAAATAGGTTTCCCACGGTTTTTTCTCTCACAATTTTTACTCTTTCAAAAAAATAGTAGTGTCCAGACGTCCGTGTCCATTTTTTAACGTCTGGACACAATTATTTTTTTGAAAAATTTAAATTTGTAGAAAAAATCGTAGGAAAGTGAATTGCTTATATGATAAAGTATTAAGTATGTTTCGTTCATGCGTAGTGTCCCTTAATTAATACTACATGTAAAAAAAATCCTTCCGATTGAAAATAAAAATTTGCAATTCATGTCTAAAAAACTTTCTCTAAAACAATGAGTTTTCCAAAAATACAGTATTTTTTATAGTTGACAGACCTACCATAAAATCAACAGTATCAAGGATCAACAGAGTTAACTAATTTCTCTGCTACCTCCTTTCAAATTATTAACAAAAAATCCCAACTGTACTCGCGAACGCTGCCTGACAGAGGAGTCCTAGCGACGCATTAGCCAACAGCGCGGGCAGACATCGAGTACTTTTTCCAAATCTAAATATCTCAGTAAATTTTTAACGAATCGATATGAGATTTTCCCAAAAACTTCATTCAGCATTGCTGAACAAATCACTCGCTGGAAGTTGTTTGAAAGTCGAAGTTACCTAGATACTTATAACCGGCGAAACCAAGAAAACACAATTATCGATTGACCTCATTTTGCAATTAAAAATTATTAAACACTAAGCGATTGTTAACTTTTTCATGATCTCCTAGGCATCGCTAGAGTATTTTGAATATGTCCTGCAAATATAAACACATTTCAATAATATTTGGCCGAGTTGGAACGATTTAAGTTTTAAAACTTAATTAAATCGAGGAGAAACTTTTTTTCAATATTTCGTTTTTATCATTAAAAATAAAAGTTAGGCGAAAAAAATTCCAATGGGAAGAAGTTTCATTTTCTTATTCTCTACAATTCTAAATTTAGAAAAAAATAGATTTTTCGATTTTGAAAATTTTCATTTCCTGAGACGATCGGACAATAATTTTACGCATTTTCGAGCGTCGAGCTGGTTCTTGCACCCGGCGGGTCAATTATTGAAAAAAAAATGTTAGCTTTTATGCTCTTTTGCCCGGGGGGAAGGGGCTACGAAATACTAGAAACAAAACTTCAATCATTAAAAGATTTGTTCAAGTTCAATCTAAATTTATTTCAAGAAGATAGCAACACCAGTGTTTAAAATTACCTATGCCTGTGTCTGAAGTACCTCATCTCGAAAGTGCGCATGCGCAGCTTTTTCATCAGCCTAAAGTAAGCCATCTTTAAACTGCGCCTGCGCAGAAATTGTTCGCACACAGTCTGCTTAAATAAGGTCCTTCAGGCACAATATAAAAGCATGAAAACGCCAGCTTTTGAGTTGGTTGTTGCAAAATAGTATATTGCGTGACGACGGTCGAAAGGCAACGATTTGAAGAGTGCGAAGTTAGCTGCCCGAGCGAAGCGAGGGCTGATTTCACACGAGTGAAATCGTTGCCTCGGCCCGAGTCATGCGTACAATTTTTCATCATATCGATAATCGAAAATCCGAGTTGAGATGACTGTGGAGCGGATCAACAATCGAATTTTCAACCCTAGGGTTGAAAATTCGATTTTCGACCCGCTCCAAGGCGTCGAAAGTCGAATTTTCGATTGAGGTATGATGAAAAATTATTTTCAATGCAAGCCTTCAACTTTATATAACTTATATAAACTTATTCTATATTCAAGATTTTAAAAGTGGTGAAGATCCCGAAATTTTTAATTCCCTAAGTTTTCGAAATTTGATATCTTTGATATTACTAAAATTATAAATATAAAAGAGGAAATTTAAAATTCCCGAAATTACGAACTAGAATGTTCAAATTATCTATATTCTAGAAAAACAATTTTGAAATATCATTCTATTCATTTAAATGCATTTTTATAATAAAACCATATAAATAATTTCTTTGTTAAGCTGAATAAAAATTAATTTTATTCAGAAAAAATATGTAATTTCAATAAGCAGGATTCGGATTTTGTTTTGTTTGCACTTAATTAAAACCTTTCAAATTGAATAATTTTAAATTCAATTAGACTAAAAAAAAGAATCGTTTCATATTTTACAAGTAGTTATTCAGTCTCAAATTTTAATCCTTAATAGTTATGTAATTTTAGTTTCCAACGGTTTGA
Organism: Andricus quercusramuli; assembly: GCA_932178445.1. NCBI lineage: Eukaryota > Metazoa > Arthropoda > Insecta > Hymenoptera > Cynipidae > Andricus > Andricus quercusramuli. The sequence continues at coordinate 162,601 of CAKNXH010001809.1, forward strand.
AGTCTTCAATATTAAATCGAATGATCAAAACATTTTTTCAAACTCCATATTATGTCTCAAAATATTGTTACGACTACAAATAAAAATGATGAGTTATTTCTTTTATACTACATGTTTTCAAATGTGTCTGAATCAATATTCTAGCACTGATTTTAGGTTGGAAAACAATCAATTAAAAAATTATTCATTTGCGCATTCACAAAAATTCAAGCACATTATTAATATACAATAATATGGAATTGAAAGCGTTTGCAATTACAAAATTCGTACTTAAAAAAGTTTATAGTTCGCGGAATGTATTATAACTCACTTGTCCCAAATTACAAATTTAAAATGAAAAATTACTAATTAATATTCAGAAAATTCTCTTATAGTTGAGATTCACAGATATCACTTGTATTCAGATGAAAAAAATAATAATAATCTGAAAGAAGGTTCCATATTTCAGAGATAAGGATTTCAAAAAGTTCATCTGAATCTGACTCTCAAGCTTATTGTCTAAAATACTGGTAGTGTGTGTAGTATTCTGCATTACTACTTTAGGATGAAACTCGAAAATAATTTTCAAACTATTCATAAAACGGGCGAAAATTTTTTGTTTCAAACTTAAGAAGATTTCGTGGAAAGTCAAAAATCGATTAATAACGCTTTATATTGATTTATCATACTATAAAATGGGAGGATATTTTGAAACGTTGAATACAGTATCCAATAAATCGTAAAAATAGTCATTTCTCCCAAATTCTAAAAGACTAGAACATTGTGCGCCCTACGCGTGCATTAATTTCCCTTTGGTTAGAGAAGACAAGTCCGTTAATTTTCCAGGAGAGTGACAGAATATATTATAACAGCGAGAAAATGCCAGTCAATTCAATATGAAGGTCACCATTTTTATACAATTTACGTATGAAATTGTTCAAATTACATAAATAAAGACAAAAATCAACGATAATCATAAAAATCATAAAAAATTCTTAAAAATTAGCAGATTATTTTTCTCATTCCAAAAACCTAGTGTATACAGGTACGGCATTTCTTGCCGTATTTTAAATTTGTAGTACGACATTTTAGTGACTGGTCACAGAAGAGTGATCTGTCACTTCTTGAACCCCTTTTCCAAGTCTCCCTTTAAAAAATACGAGTGTTAGTGACTGCTCACAGAAGAGTGATTATTTATTGATGAACTAGTGAAATATTCTACTATTTTACCAAAGTAACAAAAAATATAATCGGAACAGAAAGTTCCTCATCGACATAAAAAATTTGCCGGAATAGAAACTTTAAATACGGCAAAATTTGCCGGAACTCAATACTCGACCTTCAAAAAATGTGACTCGCCATGTGTGGCATATTTTGACACCGTACTATCAAAAAATTTTAATATTTAAAAAAGATAAAAAATACACCATCAAGGTTTTTCCGGGTGAATTATTCAACAAGTTAGAAATAAATTCGATTATTGCAGTTTGTTTCAAAATTATGATTGTGTTAGAAAAATGTTGTAACGTGGTGGCTAGTCACCTGTTACGGATCCTTCCCCCAGCTATTATGATTTATTGAACAAAACTAAATATTGACCGCGATTTTCCCATGGCCGGCACAAGCTCAAATTTAGAAATAACATAATATTAGGAATTAAGTTACGATTCATGAAAGCAAAATTGTTCTTTGGTTTGTAGGAATGAGAGTGAATTTATATTGTTAACTTTGAGAAAAATAGTACCAGATAGATTATTTTAGGGAATTAGAAATTAAACAAATGTAAAGGATTATTACCTAGTAGGTTAGAGTAGATACCTGAAGTCGTAAGGTAAGGAGGAAAATGACGTCCTGGAATGATTCAAGAATCACCGAGTTCATTTTATTGAAGAAAATCCGGCAGGGAAAAACACTGCCACCGACTCCAATCGTCCACAACACACAATATGCCACTTGCACCACCTCACTCGGCGAAGCTGACCACACTCATCAACGGTCACGCCACACTACACAGCATTACGGGGCCCACTCGGATAAAATTACAGACTCCCGAAATTAATCACAACCAAAAAGGAGTATTGTCGAGATATCAGGCCATGCCGGACCTGATACCTGTCAAAAACAAGGGAGCCTCCATCTTGTGCCGGCCGGCATTCCACATACCAGAACGCAGGGACGAACTGGGACATCAATGCGGCCCTGGCATTTTGTACCTAAGCGGCCCTTTTCCGGAGTGGCTGGAGTCCCGGAAATCATCACGTTCAGTTTCGTGTCGGCATGGACTTGTGGGTATCTTTGTGAAAGGATTTTCGGAAATTGTCGCTTGCCTACTGGACGAGTTTGTTCTTTTTCTTCGAGGTTTGTGAGTATAATGGTGGAGTGTTTATTGAAAGAGTTTTGATGAGTATAGTTGTGATGTTATGATCAAGCTAGTTTTGGTGGGAAATATCTGATATAAAATTAGGTTAAGCTCTTTTAGTGTAGAACATAGCAAATTTAATACTAAATTTGGGATCGTAAATCTTTTGTAGGCCGGAAAGTTTCCGGGGTTGTAAAATCATGGTTCGGGTTTAAACCCTCTTGTGTAAAGTCACGTATCAACTTTTATGTATCAATTTTCTCAACTTCAATTAAACTTAACAATGTAATTTCTTTTAAAATTAACTTTTGAAGTACTTTTCTCGTCCTCACAAAGCCCTCTCCTTGAGCTAGCTTAAATTGGTTTATTTTAATTTGGTAAAGTTATATAAAAAATTTCTGGAATAATTTTGAAGTGACGCCGAGTATGTGTCTGGCGCCTGACAGCACGGTAAGTGCAAATCTGAAATTATTTCCTTTACCGGCGTTGGCGCGGCCATTTAGGTAACGGTTCCCAGCTTACATTCCTGAGAGGCTGGGAAAAAGGGTTACAATGTTTCCTTATTCAAATTAGAGCCCAGGCTGTTTTTACTAAGTTATTTAAACAAAATTTTACATCCATAAAAAAATCGTGTAATTCCAGTACTAGAATTTAAACTAGCTGTGAATTCGATCTCGAGTGTTTCCACTTTGTATTTATAATTATATGGTGCTCATTTCACGAGCACTTTGCTTCCCCTTAGCAAATGTATTTTCTTCCTCATAGAGGAAGCATTAGTGATTTTTGTGAATAATGGACAAACCAAAGTCTTGATCTCGATCAATTAAAAAAAAAATTCACAAAAAATACAAAAATCACAAAATAACACAAAAAAATGTAAATACAAAGACAAATGAGAAAAACCAAATTTTTTATTCGGAATAATAACTTTTGGAGCTGGAAAATGGAAGGGAAAGGTTCTGTCGCACCCTATCCCTTTCCCAGCTTTATGATTGCTTTATAAAAATTGTCAGAAAAATATTATATTTGGAAATTTATGGTATAAAGTCTTTTCCATTGATGCGTCAACTTTGAATTAAGCCGGTCAACAAAAATTTTCTGTTTCAAACAAATGTTTAAAATATTATAAATGAGCATAAGTTTCTATAATTTTCGTTACACGCGAAGCTGTTGCCTGCATTAAATTTCTGGAACCATCAATATTGAATGTAGTCTTTAACGGTTTTACGGGAAATACCAATCAAATGTTTCAACTTTCACCTATTATGATACATATTTAAAATTCATTGTCTCGAACCTTCCAGAAATTTTGACGTAATCTTTGACGATTTTCTATAAATCGAAATTTCTAGAAGGTCTGACGTATAACGCATTTTCTCGATACTTTTAGTTCTAGAGGAATGACGCAGTTAATTATAACGATCGCTCACTCTAATATCCAACACTCGAAGAAATGAGATTGTGTAGAATTTAAAAATGCAACCCAACGATGTATCTCTAGCGCTGAAACCTGATATGAACCCAACGATGGTTGAATAACTTCCAGCGTTGAAAATGCAGCCCAATGACGCCTGTGATTATCCACCGCTGACAGTAAGCGATATTTGGATTTAGAGTTCTACCCAACGATGTTTGTAATATTTAACACCGGAAGTAAAGATACCCAATAAAATTTAAGATTAACTTAACGAATTGTTAACCAACTGAATGGTTTTAAATAAATCTTCACTTGATGTCAAATTAAATGTTTGGTTTATTCAAGAAAAAGACTAAGCCTAATTTACAAAGAAAATCTTAACCTACAATGTGATAAAGGTAAACGTAGTTAAAACATGAATTCACAATGGTTATAAAAGTTTTTGAGCGTTTTGTTGCTCAAGGAAGTATTCAAAGTATTAACGATTTCTGTCATACCTTTATCATCATCATCATTGTAATCGGTTTTACTTTCAGTCATATCTCCATCATCATCATTGTAGTCGGTTTTATTTTTAGCGTAAGACCTGATAGATGGTTGATCCCGAGGTGTCAAGAACCAGGTCTTGAGAGCTAGAGCATTTCGTACTGCACAATTTGCATTCCAGCATTGAAGGTGGTGATTGCATCTTGTTAAAACTGTGCAGCCCAATTTTTTAAACGGCGGGCAGCCCAGATCTTCCAGATTATTCACATTTTGCACGTACTTGTCCAACCAATTTTTCTTTTCCAATCCTCTAACGTGGACTGCACTAGCGCCACCTAGTGTATCTCCAATTATGAGTCTCACTTCTTCATGTGGCATGTCACCGGAAGTCCATTCCAAGTCATAGTAATTGTGCGTCAACCATAAATTCTCACTCTTGTATTTAGAAGGGAGCGAGTCCCAATAGTAGGGTGATTCAAACAGGTAGACTACAGGTTGAGCGTCTTCCTGAAGAGGAATTATAGCCAACTCCTTGAAGATGAACTGGTTGATGGGCTTCTTGAAGCCTTGTACGTCCACGATGAACTCCATATCGATGAAAACTGAACTCTACTGCTGAAATCATCTATATTTTATACCTTTTCTCCTCACCACCACTGACATTACCCCCACCACTAGCATCTTAAATCAACTTCTTTACACTACCACTCAGTAGCTGGTATTGAATCATAGGGTCATGTATAACTAAACAGTGTGCTGCAGTTTCAGCAGGAAAATTCTCTGCAGATTCAAATTCCAAACGAACGTCCGCGGAGGTCTGTTTGAGAAACTCATTTTGTTTTGAGCAATCAGTGACACTGAGAGAAGCGTATTGTTTGAAATCACTTTTCTTCAACATTGGGTTAAGGCTCTTTACTATAGTAGGTTGCCTAAAAGTTTGCATACATCTCATACAGTAGTGCAAACTAATTATGGCCAAAGTCCAGATTTAAATTACCATTTGGATAGTACTGTGAATTGAGGAATGACTTGACATTGGTTATATTGCAGTGATCAAAGCGATTAGCATATCTGGCTAGCCTATTCTTCCTACCTTTTGCTGATTTGAAGCCATTGCATATGGTATCATCCACTCTACTTTATGAGACGAGATCTTAAATTGCTCTTCGTTTCCTGGTGCTTGCCGTGCTTGAACAACAGTATTTAGGTCACTGCGTGATCTTGTCAGGATAAGTCCATGCTTTGCATTAACAACGATCTTTCGATAGTCTTCAGGAAATCCAAGGAGCATACTGAGTGGTATAGTGACATAAAAGTATACCTCATCATCGGTAAGACGTTTTGTTCCTTCCGGGATGTTGAGCCATCCTGCATTCTCCACGAAATAACTTTGTCCAGGAGCAAGTGAGATGTAGCCCTTTATAGTGCTGGTGAGACAGACACATTCTTGCAGCGATCAATCTCAATACCATTGAGTTCATAGCGAACTTCTTCAAACAGATAGCTGATGGCATTGCTGACTAGTGCTGTACCAGTAACAGCTGTAACTTCATCAGGCCTTGTTAATCTTCCATACACATGCAATGAACTCTTGCTGGGTAGTATACTCAAATCTTGATGCTGTACAGCAATTCGAATTTCATCACTGTTGTTGAATGATGATGATGCATAAGGCTGATGTGCATGAATCTCATAGTGAGCTATAGACTCATCAAATCTCACTGGTGTTTGAATGTTTAGTATTTCTTCCATTTTGTTTGCCACAAAAGGAGATGATAAATATCTTGAATGTACGTTTCAGTTCCTTTTTCCACGAGGTTTGATCTTCAGACCAAACTGTGTTAGAAAGAGCACGTTTTGAGGTGTCAGCTCCTCCGCGCTATTTGAGAACTGGTTTGTATTCGACATCTTGACGGTCTTACATAGACTGCTTTGCGATTGTACACTATACTCATTATGATGATGATTTGACGTGCAGTCGTATTGTTATCACCTCTCCTCGGAAATTCACCAAGTCACCGTCCTAATCAACTATACGGACCGGACTTCACTGTATTGTCTTCACGACGATTGGAGGGTAAATGACGTGTGACGGCACTTCAACGATCTTATATCCTGGTGGTACAACAGGGAAGAATTCATGAATCGTGTGCATTTTGTGATTATTTATGTAAGCTCCAGTAGTGATATTGCATTCAACTCGCAGAACTTTCACTTTGAGAATAGCCACAGGTAGATCAAAAGTATGAGTCTTATTGGCTTCGAGAACACATGGAGCAAATCCCTACAATCGTGCAATAGAATCGCGAGGTTGGAAGTTCACTTTGCGATCCCACTTTATCTCGCTGCGCAATGTGTTATTATTTTGCTTGATGTTTATTGTAATTCCATCATTTGCTAGAGCTTTCTGGACATAACTCTCAATGTCTTCAATCTCATAGCTGCCAGTAGGTATGGTCACAACTCGATCACCAACATAGATTTTATTCTTTTCAGTGTCAACGTTAGGAATCGGATTAAATGTGATCATTTCAACGAGTCCAAGTACATAGTTCTTATGAGGAGAGAGTTCTATTAGCGAAAAATACTCTGAGTCTAGCACAAAAGAGTTTCCTGTTATCGTGAGAGTAAATGATACAGTATTTGTCTTTTATATGCAATTGTATAGATAGAAATTTTAAGCACAAGTGGCCACATTCAACACTGTCGTAGTCCTGATATCTGTCATGTTTATACATTATCACGCTACCAACACCTAGGTAATCTGCAAGATCTCAAGGTGGACGAAGATTGCTGAAACTGTCAAAGTATAGGACACCATCACCGATCTTTCTATAACTTACCCAGTGGGTACCAGGGCGGTGACTATCATCAAGATTTACAGTAGCTGACTCAATTTGGCGGGGTCTCCATACTGGCAGTTAATTGCGCATAAATACTCCACGAAAATGTGGAATCTTTAGAGCTTTAGCATACTTGAACAGATCGGTATCAGTGAGTGCATGGTGAGTAGGGTGGGACGAAAATAAATACTTCTGAAATTCAAAATCGCTACAACGCGGAAAAGTAGCATATTTGGAATCGATCGACATGCAGCTTGGATACCCGCGCTCGAAAAAAAGGTTTAAAAAATTTCTTGTTTGTAGAGTTTTTCAATTTTATTGAGTTTCAATTTTTTTCTGCATACCTGGAGGTCAAAAAAGTCTTATAAATTCTTTTCGGATTTTAATCTATTATTTTCTAAGAGATAATTCCTATTTAATTTACCATTGTTCTCGGAAATTTTTTGTACAAGTTTGAAAATAGGAGGAGAATTATTTGAGGCACATGAAAACTTTTTAGTGGCAAAAATGCATTAGAAAAAAAATCACCAAGACCCAGTAATCGAAATTGGCAACGCAGCGAATTCTTAAAATTTTGATTTTAGTATTTTGTGAACTTATCTTCATAACTTTTAGTTAAACATTTTTGTGAGCATGTATGGGCTTTTTAAGCATGGCAGGGTAACCACAGAACAAGGAACTCCTCTTGATGTGAAGAACGCCTTCAACTCAGCAAAGTGGGTTGACATCCTGGATGCTCTTGAGCATCGGTTCAGGGTGCCTTTGTATCTGCGAAGAGTAATCAGCGATTATCTCAACGACAGGGAGTTATTGTACGACTCCACGGAAGGACAACAGAGACGAAAAGTCACAGCTGGTGTGGCGCAAGGGTCTGTACTTGGTCCAGATCTCTGGAATATACTATACAATGGAGTGCTCGAAATTATACTACCTGAGTGGGCCAAACTGATTGGTTTCGCTGATGATCTCGCGGCCATGATTATAGCCAGAGATACAGAGCAAGCTCAAAGTAGAGTAGCACATGTTGTCTGTCTGGTGAATTATTGGCTCGCGAACCTATTCCCTCATTAGGTGAGAGGTATACACTCACGTAGATGATATTTCCACACTTGATCCAGACATAGCCTTCACCCTTACACACGTCTTCCACAGGGAACTTGGATACATTCTTTACTCAAATTGCTGCAGTATTCGTATTGTCCGGATACCAGTTATGTCCACCCATGCCACAGTATTGTTCCGAGATAATCAGGAGATCAGCGTTGTGCTCTCCCGAAATCTGGGTCAGCAAATCTCTGGCAAGTCTGCGTCTGCCCAGGTTACACTGAACAATGACCACCATCACTGTTCATTCCCACAAAACTCCTTATACACCGGGCACCTAAAAGATCCCGGAATGTGGTCCAGGTTTACATTGCTACCACTTCGCTCGGCGCACAGATAACAATGAGGTTTCTCTGTGCAGGTAGGGGAGAGATGCCCCTCCTGTCCGCACTTCCAACAAGTTTTCCTTCTATCTTGCTCCTTGCAAGAGACTGCAATATGACCAAAGCCATGACAGCGGAAACAACGCGTGATGACCATCCTGCGTCGAACGCGACAGCTGACCCAACCAATCCGAATGTGACCAGCCTTAGTACACAAGAGGTTAGGGAGAGGCTGAAGGAGGTAGTGAAAAAGTATGGAAAGGCGAGGGATTCCCAGGATGGTGGAGAGAAGGCTTAATACGCGATGGTGGTGGCAGAGAGACTGCGGAATGATATCGAGGAAAATGAATATTGCCGGAGACGCAGGCGGGATTTAGGGCGGGTAACAGTGCTATCGACAATATCTACGTTCTGCAGCACGTGGTGGATAGAGAATTAGCGAAGAAGGGGATGAGAGTGTACGCGTTTTTTGTGGATCTCAAAGGCGCGTTTCCTTCGGTGGATAGGGAAAGGTTGTGGGAGGCGATGGAGGATAGGGGAGTAGAGAAAGGCCTAATTGAGAGGGTAAGGGAAATATATGAGAGACCAAAGACAAGGTAAGAGGAGAGAAGGGGATTTCGGAGGGATTCTGGATGGATAGGGGGTTAAGGCAAGGGTGTCCACTCAGTCCAACGCCTTTTGCGATTTTAATTGCGGATATGGAAAGTAAGCTGGAGGCTGGGGTGGCAGGAGGAGTCAGGATAGGAGGGGGTACAATTTGGTCACTAGCGCATGCAGATGACATAATGTTGCTGGCTAATAGCAAGAGGCCTTATAGGAGATGATGAAGAGGTTGAGAAGGTACCTGGATAAGAAGGGGCTAGAGCTGAATGCGGAAAAGTGTAAGGTTATGGTGTTCAGAAGAGGAGGGGGAAGGGATAAGGGAGGAGATTGGAAGTGGAAGGGAAAGGAGGTGCAGGAGGTGAAAGAGTTTGTGTACTTGGGCTTCGTGTTTCGGAGGAATGGGGGAGTGGATGGTCACATAAAAGAGAGAGTGAGGAGGGCAAATGTGGTGATGAGCTAGGTGTGGGGGTTGGGAGAGAAGCTATTCGCAGATGATTTTAAACGGAGAATGAAATAGTTTGATTCACTGGTGATGAGTGTGCTATTGTATGCAGTAGAGGTGTGGGGGTGGAGGGAAAATGAAGAGGTAAATAGAACGCAGGAGAGGTATGTAAAGTGGACACTCGGGTTGGCAAGGAACACGCCTAAGTATATTGTCAGGAGGGAGACGGGGAGAACGAGTGTAGGGATTCTAGCAGAGAGCAGGGCGTGTAAATATGGGGAGAAATTTTTGAAAGAGAAGGGAAGTAGGCTGGTGAGGGAATGTTGGTGGGAGAAGGAGAACAGGAGAGGGGGTGGGAAGATGGAGGCAGAGGCTCCAGAACGTGGGATTTTTCGGCCCCCACCACGTTCCCATCTGGGAAAAACACATGCAAACGTATCGTGTCGGTGAGAAGGCTCTGTTAAGCGTTGCGTCGGCCATCCTCGTGTGAAGCCGAAGACGCACGAGCACGAACCCGTGGCAGCGTGGCTCGGGCCGAGCCGAGCTCGTCCGAGGTCCGAGTTGGACGCGGCGATTCAGTTTCGTGGGCAATTAGGAGGTTTGGGTTGATTTTTGTTTTCCAGAATGATACCTGAAGGAAAGACTTCAAATACATGTAATGAAGTCTCGAAATATTTTGTATTATGTCTTTCAGGAACGTATAAGGGATTTCAAGATTACGGTAATGAATCATTATTATTTTTAATTTAATGTGTCGAATTAATGAAAATAAAATTGATAAAATTTTTAATTATAAAATTAAATTAGTTAAAAATAATGAATAAAAATTGAAATAATTCATTAATTTAATCAATTAAATTAGAATTAAATTAAATATAAAATTTTTAATTTTATAAAATTTTCAATTTATTACATTGATCAACTTTTTTCATGTATACTCACCTCTGATAATTACCTTTCTTTTCATGTTATTTTAGGCTATAATCACAAATTTTGGGGATTTCAAGAGAATTCTGAATATTTTTCTTTGATGCTGCCCTGATCGGGTCAAACATGGTACAAAAAACCGTCGTGAAATTTCAAATAAAAACTGTACTCTGTATAAATTAATTTTGAACATGAAAAATATTCATACGTTTTATAAGTATCCCCAAATTTTATTTGAATATGATACACAGTGATTTTTATGAAAAAATTCTTGTAAATAGTTGGTAATTTTTTTAATTTTATGATATTTTTGTACCATGTTTGACCTAAGGGAACAGATTCCAGGAATGAAATTATAAAAATATCTCAGTTAGTGTTTGGTTGATAAAAATATTTTTTGTTGAAATTTTTATTTTACATATCCGAAATATTGAAAAATTTTGCGAAATTTTGCCAAGAATCCCATATGGAAATTATATGTATAGAAATTGAGATAAGCAAAAAAACATTTGAATAACGAATTGTTATTCAAATTTTTCTAGTTTGTCTACAACAATATTTTTCCCCTTAAATTATAATTTTGTTGAAATTTTTCTTTCATCTTCATTAAAAAATTTAGTGACTTGAAAATTCATTCATTTGGTTGACATTTCATTCTTTAAAAGTTCATTTAAACTGTTTTTAATTAAAAAATCGAATTTTCACATTGAAATAGCAATTATTACATTTTTTGTTAAAAATTCAGCTGTTTTGGGTGAAAATTCAACTGTTTAGTTAAAACTCATATTTTTTGTTGGAATATTGCTTTATGTTCAGAAATATTCTAAGACCTTCGAAAATTTTTTTAAGACTCTCAGGAAAATTATATTTATACCTATAACCTTAAATATGAATAACTTAAAGAATGAATAGTTGTTCGAAATTATCATTTTGCATTACAAATTGTCTTTTGCGGCTAATTATAATTTGATTGTAATATTCTTTTTTTCTTGACTAAAAATCGTTTTTACTTGAAAGTTTATTCGTTTTCTTTAAAATTAATTTTTTCAAGTTAAATTCAACCGTTTATTATTTTAAAATGATTTGTTTTTGACATAGCAATTATCACATTTTTCGTTGAGAATTACCCTTTTTTGCCTGAAAATAAAACCATTTGGTTGAAAATGTTTTTTTTTCATGTTTTAATTTGAAGTATTTGAAATGTTAGAAAATATTTTGGAATTTTTGTCAAGAATCCTATATAAAAATTATATTTATATAACCTTAAAATGAGCAAATTTTTTTTTTAAATAAATACTTATTTGAAATTTTGTATTTGTATTAAAAATTATTTTTTGCCTTAAATTATAATTTGGTTCAAATTATTCTTTTTTCTCAACTGTTTCAATCAAAAATTAGAATTTGTTCTCTTTGAATTAGTCATTATTACATTTGTTTTGTAAATTGAGCTTTTTTGGTTGGAAATTCATTTTTTTTTTTTTTTTTTTTT
>CAKNXH010001809.1:179572-201999 GCA_932178445.1 Andricus quercusramuli
CACGGTAGATACTCGTATAGCACGAAAATCGTGATTTTCAAAAATTCTTTTAAAAAAAACTAGGGCCCAATTACAAGAAAACCGCTATACGTGTCTAATATTTTTCGACGTTCTATCGATTTATACTAGTCTCATCTCGAAGTGAATGTCGCAGAGCAGGCCTTCCCCTTGTTAGCTTACTTGGGTGAAGCACACCGCTAAATGTTGAATAACTGAGCTGCGCGGCCCTATATATCTTTACCAAAATTCCAGAAAGAACAGTCGATCTTTCCAGACGGGGTTATTGCTTTTAAAAATCCATGCATCGAAATATCTACAAGCTTCGATCGTTCGTTCTCGAATTTAGCTAAAGATTACACCTCCAATATCGGTGGTTTTAGCAACTTGATGCAGGTAGAGCCCCGCGTGCAACGAACCTAGTAGAAACTTCGATCGATCTTTCCAGAATGTAAGCATGTGTCTTCCAGCGCCGTTGGCAGCTAGTGTATCGAACCGTCTAGAAGCTACCAATGAATTTTTCATAGCATGATCACTAGAACTTATATCCTGTATCCATACTTCTTTTTTCACGTCTCGAGCCTTCTCGAAAATTCATTGTATAAAAAATCGTCAGAGATCACCACGTCTAAAAAGAATCTTCTGAAGGCTCGAGACGTTGAATTTAAAATATGCATCATTGTAGGTGCAAGTTGAGAATACATATTTTGAGAATAAGTTGAGAATACGTATTTTGACGCAATTCTGTATTGATTGTTTTTTATTATATCACCATATGTATCTGCAACTATATCAGAATTGATATCTGCAATAAATCTATCGGGAATCTGAATATTTTCCGAATTGTCGTTCAAAGTACCATTGCCCATACCAAGAAGAAATTGAGAAAAATCTTTTTCTTTTGGTAAATCTCGCATGTTCTCCGACAAACAGTGCACTCTGAAACAGTTCCACAAAGTACTGAATTTGATTGATGAGTTGAACGTTTCACTGCGAGTTGCTCGTTCATTTACGGGCAGCAATTGCCTGAAGTCTCCACCCAAAACAACAATCTTTTCGCCAAATGGCAAATCATCAGACATGAAATCACGCAATGTTCTGTCCATGACTTCTAGTGCAAAACGTGGTGCCATCGGTCCTTCGTCCCAAATGAATACGTATACTTCTTTGAATCTTTTTCCTTCTTTTGACTGAGCTGAAATGTTGGAAGTCGAGTCCGCAAATAGAGGTACTGGCAAACCAAGAGTTTTGTGTACTGCTTTTCCATGAGGAAGTAATGTCGCAGCAATGCCGTTGAAGGCCAACGTACAAATATTTTTACCTCTACCTTTTAATAAGTAGAACAGAGTTACAAACAAAAGTTTTTCCTGATCCTCCTAGTCCGTCAATGTAAAAACATTTCCCGAAAGTATGATATCCTTCTGCAACTCGGAGAATGAAATCGACAATTTCTTTCTATTTCACATTCAGATTACCGTGTTGGTTTTGTCCAATTGATATTTCTTGCAAGAGTTGCACGTGCTCTTCTTCTTCGAATTCTGTTGCAATTTGCACTATTTCGGGAAATTTCGATAGATAACACTCTTCTTTCTCTAAATAAATTAATTAATTTTCGTATAAAATTCTTTTATCTCAAGATAACTGTAGCCCATGTGGTAAAATTTCGTGGCAGTCTTGAATCACGCTAAAGCCAGTACAGTTTTTCTCAAGCCTGTGTATTCACGCAATACTATTCTGGCGCTGTCTAGTTTTGATACGTGTTTTATTCAAACCTTTCTGCTGTCTACCCGCAGTATTGGCGCTATCTAGGAGTTCGTAACGAATATTAATATATAAAGATTGTCCAGATTTTAGCTAGTTTCTAGAGAAAATAACTGTTTGGACTTAAACAAAAATTACAGCGGTGAATTAAGAAAATAATCATTTTTGAATACAAGATTCAGGAAATTGCAATAAACAATTGCACAAATACTCAAGCAATAATTAACTCACACTATTACATTATGTGAGATAGTAATCAATAATTGTTGAGGGTGATCGAAATCTTAATACAAGAACTGTGCTCTTAAGAACGATTTTTTTTTATGTTCGAAAACATTTTCTTTTAATTAAATTATATAGTAAAGTTATGATAAAGTATAATGCTATGTATAATATCGATGATAATCCAGAAAATAAAATATTATTATAAATGATTTATTTCATTTATTCTAATTAGTTATTGATTGCGTAAATGATAATTAAGCCTAATGTAGGAATTATTTGAAATAATAAACAATCATTATATCGTAGCCTAATCGCAAGTAAAATCATACAAACTTTATTTTTTTCAATGATTTATTCACACATCAAGCACTTTTAATGCTTAGAAAATTGTTCATGTTTTATTGAAATAAATATTAGGATGTAATGAATTGAAATTCATATCCAACAAAAATTTAAAAAAATTATCTTTCAGATGGCCGAGGAGTTCAGGCGACGGGACAGGGTTACAACAATACAATAGGAAATTACATCAGAAGTTCGACACCCGGCGTATGTACAAGAGGTTTGCGGAAACTCATTTCTTCATTTTTTTCTGTACCAAAACTTTTTTTATATTTTTAATTAACTGCAAAATCTATATATTGGACTTTTATGGCATAAAAATAATTGTATTATTCAATTATCAATTATTTTTCATCAAGGGGCAACGGCCATACCACGCTGGAAACACCACTTCCCGTTAGATCACTGAAGTTAAGCAGTGTTGGGCGCGATTAGTACTTGGATGGGTGACCGTTCGAGAATAATACTACTGCGTTGCTGTTGGCGGTCGTGGGTGTGGTGAGCCCACACTTGTAGTTATTTACTGCAAGAAACTATCCACCTAGAAACACTACCCGAATCGGGTAGTGTCACGCCTACCCCTAGAGGCTCGCCGAAAGGGAAACGGCTTAATGGTATAAAAAAAAAAAAAAAAAAGATAGCCATTCTGTCTAGAAACTAGTCGATCCGAGCATTACGTCCCAGTCGAGCCAGTGGACAGTCAGCCTGTGGCGCGACAGTGTCGACTCAAGGCGAACTAGAAAGAAACAGTACAGCGCCACGAAATTTTTCTACACGGGAGGTCAGGAAAAATCTGGAATTCAGGGGAAAATCAGAGGATTTTATTGGCCGGGAAAAGTCAGCGTTATTCCGTGTATAAATGATTGTATGTTAAAAATGTTCAAAGGCAAAATGAAGAATTCGTTAGAGTGAGCTAGGGATTTTGGAAAATGAAGAATAGGGTTAACATGATATAATGTTTTTTTTTTCAGAAATTTATGTGCCTTTTATTCTCATTCATTTTCTCCAGCTGTTTCCTCCTGTAGATTATACTTTTAGTTACGAATTTTACTATTTGGTTGCAAATTCAACAATTTTACTAAATATCCCTTTGTGTTTGAAATATCCACTATTACATTATTCGTTGGGAAATAATTTTTCTCAGGCTGAAAATTAATTTTTTTATTGAAATTTAACTGCTATGTTGAAAATTGTTTTTTTACATTTTCAAGTTGATTTTCTACCTGAAATTGTTATTTTTCTATTTGTTTTTGAAATTTGATCTATTTTAGTTAGAATTTCGTCTTTTTTGGTAGGAAACTCATTTTTTTATCAAAATTTTTCATTTTTTGGTTAAAACTGCGACTTTCTGGTTAAAGATGAACTCTTTTGGTGGTAAATTAATAATTCCTCTTTTTGGTTTGAAAATTTAACTTCTGGGTTAAAAGTTGAACTACTCAGTTAAAATTTGGTTTGTTTGAAGATTCATTATTGGTATTGAAAATTCTTCTCTTTGGTTGGAAATTAAAATATAATGTTGAAATATTGTCTTTTTCGTACAAAATTAATATTTTGGGATCAAAAATTTAACTGTTTTGTAGAAAATTCGTCTTCCGGGCCCCCTATTGAAAATTCTGACGTAGTATACGACGTAGTATTCGACGTAATATACGAGGTAGTATAGGACGTAGTATACGACGTCGTAAACGACGTAGTAAGCGATGTCATATACTACGACGGAAATTGGGATAGTATACAACGTAGTATACGACGTAGTTTACTACGTCGTATATTGCATCGTTTACTACGTCGTATACTACGTTGTCAAAATGTTTACTTAACAAATTTAGGAGTGAGTAAGGTGCGAAGTGAATAGGACACCGAATTGCACATGAAAGTCTTTATTTTCTTCAAACAGTAACAAAATATCCGGAATGTTCTAATAGGCGAGAGGGGAGGTAGTTATCTCGAGCGCGGTAGTTTGCGGACTGACCTGTACCGAGGTCCCCCGTACCGAGGTCCAGCTTTTCGGGTGCTTGTCGACTATCGACCGATTGACCAGTCGATGGATCGCTCGTCGATTTACAAATCGGGTTCGTTGCCGGTTGAATTTGAAAATTGAATAAATGTAAAATAAGCTTGACTGAAAAATGAAGTCGTTACCGAAATAAAGTAGATTAAAATTCTGGAGATGTAGTGTACATAAAAATGTGAAAAGTATATAGTTACTGATAATCAGGTACCCTACATATACCCTCTCGCCAGTGATCGAGAATACATGAAGATCACGGTAAAAAGTATAGAGAAAGAAAAGAAACAAATGAATAAAGAAATTATACAATTGATACTTAAAAAACTGAAATCCGTTTATGATAAACCTATATTGGCATCGGAAAATAACAATTTTTCTAGCAATAATTATGCGAAACCACCTTGCAATCTATCTGGAAATCTTACGTGTCTTCCGGATCGCGTTCGAATTGTTGATTGAGGCAGCTCTTCCGAATTCTGATGTTGAGGTTTCTCCGGTGTTCGAAGCGACATGTCGTCGTCCGCTAAGACGTAAGCCGGTATGAGTCGGTCCACTGATACCTTAACTTGTTTTCCATCTATGGAAACTACAAAAGTCTTATCAGTTCTCTCAATTACTTGATAAGGACCCTTGTAAGGAGACTGCAATGATCCGTGTGGAGCGTCATGTCTAACGAAAACGTAGTCCGTTGTCGCGAGTTCTTTGAATACAAAAACACGCTTGTTTCCGTGTCGGGTACCTTTAACTAGTCGAATTTGCTGAAAGTGTCTGCGAAGCTCTTGTGCGAATGTCGATTATGGCTCCTTCGCTGATTGTACACGTAGTGCGAGGAATTCGCCGGGTAGTCGTAAGGGTTCGCCGTAAACTAGTTCGGCTGTTGTAGATTTGAGATCGTCACGCCAAGCTGACGTTATACCCAACATGACGACAGGTAGCATCTCCGTCCAGCGCTCGGTCGCATGGCATCGAATCGGTGCTTTCATTTGACGGTGGAATCTTTCGACCAGTCCGTTGGCTTGAGGGTAGTAAGCTGTAGTTCTGAAATGCTTGGTACCGAGCAAGCTACTGAGTTCTCGGAATAAACACGATTCAAATTGCCGGCCCTGATCCGTTGTAACTCTCAATGGTGTTTCAAAGCGGGCGATCCATCCTGAGAAAAATACTTTCGCAATCGTTTCAGCTTCAACGTTTTCGATTGGAAAGGCTTCCGGCCAACGTGAAAAACGATCCGCACACGTTAAGCAGTACTTATATCCTTGAGATGATGCCAATGGACCAACGATGTCGATATGGACGTGCTCAAACCTAGATGATGGTGAAGGAAGCTTCCCGATGGGTGAAAAGACATGCCTGGATATTTTCGAAAGCTGGAAATCCAAGCAACTACGAGACCATTTCCTGCAATCCGATTTAATCGATAGCCACACATAACGTTCAGTTACCAGTCTGACTGTTGCCTTGATCCCTGGATGAGACAATTGATGGAGTGACATAAAAGCTGCTCTTCGGAATGCTTTCGTGACGAACGGACGTGCAGTGCTCGATGAGACATCACAGAAAAGTTTGAAGTCCGTGCCAGGCAATTGTACCTCCTTTAGTTTTAAAACTGAGCCTGGGTTGAGGAATGCTTGAAGTTCTTCGTCGTCGACCTGTGAATGGGCAAGAGCTGAAAAATCGATGGATTCCGAAAGCTCGTCCTTTCTGGAGAGAGCGTCTGCGATAACGTTCTCCTTGCCTGAAATATGTCGAATATCGGTAGAATATTGTCCAATAAGATCCAGAAATCGGAATTGGCGTGGGGAACACTTATCGGGTTTCTGCTGGAAAGCAAAAGTAAGTGGCTTCTGGTCGGTGAAGATGATGAAAACTCTTCCTTCCACCATGTATCTGAAATATTTTATAGCCTTGTAGATCACCAGAAGTTCCCTGTCGTACGCTCCGTACTTGGTTTCAGCAGGGCTCAATTTTTTAGAGAAGAAAGCGAGTGGCTGCCATTCTCCGTTGACTCGCTGCTGCAAAACGACACCTACTGCGAAGTCAGAATCATCTGTAAAAATTGCGAGAGGTGCAGCCAACTGGACTGCTTTGGCAAAACTCTCCTTGCATTTCTCGAAAGCCACCACTGCTTCGTCATCCCATTGTAGTGGCGCATTTCCGTTGATATTTCCTTTGAGCAGATTGTGTAGAGGTGCTTGTAAGAAGGCCGCGACTGGTACATAACGTCGACTGAAATTTATTGTACCCAGAAAACGTCGGAGACCCTTCGCTGTTTTGGGTAGAGGCCAGTCTTGGACAGCTTCCATTTTCTCTGGAAGAGGTCGTATACCTTCTGCTGATACAAGAAAACCAAGGAATCTTACCTCTGTTACCCCCAAAACACATTTTCCTGCGTTGATGAGTACTCCATAGTCTCTGAGGCGATGAAAAAGCTGCTCCAGGTGTTGTAGGTGCTCCTCTTCGGTATCCGATGCTACGAGGATGTCGTCGATGTAGCAGTATGCGCTGGCATGTTTGAGCGGCGTTGCGCAGGCCAAACGGCATCAAGGGAAAATCAAAAAGGCCAAAGGGTGTCGTGACGGCTGTCTTCACGATGTCTTCTTTCGCTACTGGAATTTGGTGGTAAGCTCGCACCAGGTCCACAGTCGAGAAAATCTTTTTCCCGTGTAGTGTTTGAGAAAAATCCTGAATGTGTGGTACTGGGTATCTATCTGGAATCGTCCTCGCGTTCAGACTGCGATAGTCACCACTCGGCCGCCATTCGTCGCCTTTTTTCGGGACCATGTGAAGTGGAGATGACCAGCTACTCTCAGAACGTCGCACGGCTCCCATTTTCTGCATGATCTCGAATTCCTTCTTCGCCTGCTGGAACCTGACTGGTGCTAGACGTCGTGGCTTGCACGATACCGGTGGCCCGGGTATTGTTCGAATGTGGTGCCTTGTTTGGTGCTTAGGCTCGATGGGTGCACCAGATGGCTTCGTTATGTCCGGAAATGTCCGTAAAAGCTGGTGGAACGGAGAGGAACCTGTAACTGCGCGAATGTGGAGTAAACCAGGATCACACTGCGCTACTTGCCCACGGGTCATGAGAGATGTCACACCGTCGACGAGACTTCGATTACGTATGTCCACAAGTAACCGATAATGGTGTGAAAAATCAGCACCAATTATCGGTTTGGATACGTCAACCACTACGAATCGCCACGTAAAATCGCGACGGAGACCGAAATTCAAACTGAGAGTCTCAAACCCGTAAGTTGCAATAATTGAGTTGTGAGCCGCGTAGAGCTCGTAAGGCGTCTTTTGGCGACGACCACGAATACGCGAACGAGGGTATACGCAGAGGTCGGCTCCCGTATCGATTAAATATTGCACTTTGGTTTTCTTGTCGGTGAGAAAAAGGCGACAAGATATCGCGTTTGGGTCGCTTGCCGCCAATAGCGACTCTACTGTCCGTTTCCCGAAAACGTACACGGTGCGAGGCATCTCTTGGCATCGGTTCCGAATTTCCGATGATACCAGCACACTCCTGACTCACTACGGCGCGAATCACTTTTACTACGCGAACGCGGTTGCCAGCCTCGTCTAGAATCGTTACGGAATTGCTCTTGCTTCGCGGTAGCGGCAGCGATTTCTTCGCGTAAGGCACTAGATACACTCGCGATTTGCGTACTCATCATAAGCGATAACCGTTGGAACATCGCTTCCATAGTTTCCGACTGTATTTCTGCTATTCGCGGACGAGGAGAAACTGTATCCGCAATCGCATCGGCGGTATGGGCTAACTTATCTAACTCGATATCCGTTTGAGTTGCCAAGATAGCCTGCGTAGTGGCAGGTAAGCGTCCAAGCCATAAAGGACGGAGTACATTGTCCGGCACGACTGTTCCTGCTAAAGAACGTAAGTCGCGTAGGAATTGAGACGGCTTCCTGTCGCCTATTTCCTCATGTTCAAGTAATCGTCGCACCTTATGTTCTGGAGACTCACTTAACCGTTTAATCAGTTCACTCTTAAGTTTAACATACTTCCTGTTTGGTGGTGGCCGCGTTAAAATGTCCCGCACTTCTTTCGCGTATCTTGGCTCTAAATGTCCGGCAACATAACTGAATTTGGTCGCATCTTAGGTAATACCGGCCAACGCGAACTGATTTTCGATGTCGCGAAAGTCGGGAACGTGTTTGTGGTGAGCGTCGCGGATGTTGTCGGCGTCGGTTCCGTCGCTTGGCTTAGCGTCGACATCGTTAAAAAAATATATATAGTATATTCCCTTGATTATTCAGAAGTTGTTGGAGTTTCCAGTTGGCGTCGGTTCTCGTGCGCTTGAGCGTCGCTTTCACTGTTTGGCGTCACTACACTAAAACTGTTGCTTGCCAGATTTTAAGAAAAAAACCACAAACTTTGTTCGATTGAGATCACGTCGGGGTCACCACTTTAGAAGTGAGTAGGGTGCGAAGTGAATAGGACACCGAATTGCACATGAAAGTCTTTATTTTCTTCAAACAGTAACAAAATATCCGGAATGTTCGAATAAGCGAGAGGGGAGGTAGTTGTCTTGAGCGCGGTAGTTTGCGGACTGACCTGTACCGAGGTCCCCCGTACCGAGGTCCAGCTTTTCGGGTGCTTGTCGACTATCGACCGATTGACCAGTCGATGGATCGCTCGTCGATTTACAAATCGGGTTCGTTGCCAGTTGAATTTGAAAATTGAATAAATGTAAAATAAGCTTGACTGAAAAATGAAGTCGTTACCGAAATAAAGTAGATTAAAATTCTGGAGATGTAGTGTACATGAAAATGTGAAAAGTATATAGTTACTAATAATCAGGTACCATACACAAATATAATTTGTTCATCATAAATTATGGAACTTCAATATCAGAGGGTTATTGAAGGATTTTGATAAAACCCTGTTTTTAAATTGTATATATTCTTATGAGTAAAAACCATAGTTTGATGATATGCAAAATTCCGACATAGTATACGACGTAGTATGCGACGTAGTGTACGACGTAGTGTACGACGTAGTGTACGACGTAGTAAACGACGTAGTAAACAGTGTCGTAAACGACGGCGTAAATTGTGATAGTATACGACGTAGTAAACTACGACGTATACTACGTAGCAAACTACGTAGTATACTACGTCGTATACTATCCCAATTTCCGGCGTAGAATACGACGTCGCTTAATAGGTCGTTTACGACGTCGTATACTACGTCCTATACCACGTCGGAATTTTCAATAGGGGGTTGAAAATTTGTGTTTTTTGGTTTAAGTTGACCTCCGTTGTAAAAAATTTATTTTCTTGCTTCAGATTCATCATTTCAGTTGAAAATTCATCTTTGTTGAAAATTAAACTATTTGGTTGAAGTATTTATTTACTGAAAATGTATCTTTTTAGTTAAAAATACAACTTGGTTGAACAATCGTCCTTTCGATTAAAAATTGATCTTTGTAGGTTGAATATTCAGAAATGTTAAAAGTTCGACTATTTTCTTGGAAATTTTTTTCATGTGTTAAACATACATATTTTTGTTTGAAAATAATTTTTGAAGGTAGAAAATTTAAGTATTTTGTGAAAAACTGATCCCTTTTTGGTAAGAATTACACTGTCTTCTAAAAAAAATCAATTATTTCGTTAAAAATTCAACTCTTTTTGATTGAAGTTTAATGTTTGTTATTTGAAGTTCAATTATTTGATTGAAAATTCATCTTTGTAGGTGGAAAATTAGTCAATCTGATTCAAAATTCAACCACCTCTAATCGAAAAGAAATTCTCACACACGGAATGGAACTCACTTTGATTAAATCAACTGCAACAAATTATTAGATTGAAAAAATGACATCAAATTGTCGTCAAAGTTAGAAGAATATGATACTTTGAAATATTTTCGATTTTAGCCTTATGATTTTTCACCATGCTAAAATGAAGAATTACCAAAAAACGGGTTTTGACCATAAAATCCGATTTTTTGTGCGTATGAGAAATTTCGCATATGGCACATTTTTATAAAGGTACCTGGAAAAAGTAATTTTTGTCCTGGAAAAATTGGAAAAGTCCTAAAATTTTTGTTTACGGAAACGCTGGACACCCTGGGTATGTTTTCAAGTAATGTTCATACATTCAATATTTTACCCATGTCGGGGGTCATAAAAGTAGCTTTTATGAGTACCAAAATTATTTCATAATTATTTATATGTACAACTTTAGGAATTTTGTTTTTGTTTTATGGAATGCCAATACATTATTTCTCACATGGATTGTATAGGCGAAATATTGGTCAATTATCCATATCTCCCTGCAGATTAGCAGGTAGGCCGAGTAACGGGAACCCAAACCACACTATTTATATGTAATTCATAAATACTTATCAACATTTCTCTTATAAATAATATATATTATTTTACAAAACTTTAAAATTTTCTTTTTAAAATTGAAAACATTAGTCATGCATAAAATTATCTTCTGATATCATTTACAAACAAAAAATTCTAAATTTATATCATTAGAACATGAATAAAACAGACTAACAAAAGCTGTACCCAAAGATCGGACTAGGCGACCCCAAACTATTTTGATGCACTAGAAACGAATCCTTTGTCCAAAGATTCCCTATACTTCAGGATTTCGAGATATCCGAAGCCAAAAGTGAAAAAATCTCCATTTCCATCCTGAAACAATGTATCACGATGATCAAAAATGAAAACGAAAGGTAAAAAAGAATAATAGACATATTTATATATATATAATTAAAAAAAAAGTTAAACAACCACCGCAGGGTACCACTAAGAGCAACTGTCATCTAAAAAGAAAATGTCAATAGCCCCCAGTAGAACCGCGGTAAAATAAACCTATGGCCACGTCTCACATCCATGAGATGGGTGGTCACAGGGCACGACGAAATCCCAACGACAGGCCGGCGAAACCCTCGTGTGTCTTGAGGACACGAAGCGACCCAAGGATGATAGCTTTCTGCATCCATCTCGCAAGTGCTTGGCATATTTTTGGCACACGGGTATGGCTTTAAGGTTACGAACCAGTGGTAATTTAGCACCTCCGAGAGCATCTATCACGAGGACAATTACTCGTACCGAATATTTTGGGTACAGTCGTTGCAGCTCTCTTTTAAGGTCTTGATAACTCTCCTCTTTTTCTTTCTCCTTTGCAGTGATGTTGTATTTGGACGGAGCCGAGAATTCGATCACGAATATCGTTCGTTTCTCGAAATCTTGCAGAACAATGTCAGGCCTCGAGTATGCAACGGATGCTGCTGCCCGAAAATCGTAGTTCCAGAAAATCTGGCACCTCTCGTTTCGGACAATCGACGCTATATCCCTAGGAGCGTTCGGCAGGGCAGGGTCGCGACCAACACTGTAAGAGCGACAAAGGTGGTAATAAAGTACTCTTAGGGCCGCATTATGTCTATAGATATACGTTGTTCCCTCGTGGGTCGGACACTCTGATAGTATGTGTTCTAGGTACTCAGCGTGTGCATGCACGGTCTGCACCTATCACTGGGAACTTCTTGACATAAAATGCGGGCGCGGTATGCTAAGGTGCCGATTACACCGTCCTGGCATGCGACAAGGACTGTTTCTCTATACTTCTGTGAAAGTTTCCGTGCATATGCTTGTACAGTAGCTCTTGGAAATTTTCTAACCTCTGCTTTCTTTACTTCGGCTTTTAGACAAGAAGCATCTAGATGGAGTAATGCACTTTCCTCACTTCTGATGTTGAAATTCAGGCCAAAGGTCTCGGCAGCTTGCTCCGCGGCTTTGTAAAGGAACGCTCCTTCACCAATTATCTCGTGGTTTCTCACCATCTTTAGGAGCGGATCTCTGCCATTCGCAACGGTGTAAGCTGAACTTAAAACAATTCGGTTATGAAGACAGTGGAGATTCAGAAGTCCGCGTCCGCCTTGACGGCGTGAAATGTATTATCGAGGAACTGACGAATTGATATGCAAGCTTTTATGCATATGCATGATCTTACGCGTGGTGACATCAAGGGCCTTAAGCTCGTTCTTCGTCCATTGAACCACCCCAAACGAGTAGAGTAGAACCGGGACGGCAAGCCTGTTAGTCGCAGATACCTTGTTCAAAGCCGACAGATTGGAAGACCAAATCTGTCGAAGAAGATGCTTGTATCTGCTTCGGAGAGACTCCTTCACTGATGATACGTCCTGAATGCGGCTTTGAGGCACGCCCAGGTATGTATAGGTCTCTCCAGTGTTAAGATGTCTAATAACACTTATATCCACAAGCTCAGGGTCCTTGGGAACGCCAGTAATCTTTCCTTTCATCAAATGAATTTTGGCACACTTGTCCAAACCAAAGTCCATCCCAATCTCTCCTGTGTAGTTCTTGACGATATTTATAGCAGTTTGAAGTTTGCTTTTACCAGCGGCATAGATCTTCAGGTCATCCATATAAAATACATGAGTGACCTTATGCTCACGCTGATTAGTGTCGCCACAGAGGTATCCAGGAGAATTTCGTAGTGCGAGAGATAGAGGCAGAAGTGTGATGCAAAAAAGCAAAGGGCTCATACTATCCCCTTGAAAGACGCCCCTCTGGAAGGTGACCTTGTTCGTCGTCAGACGATGATTCCTAGAGGAGATGGTAAATCTAGTTTTCCAAAGAGGCATCAATCTCTCTATGCATCTCACTATCTGTGGATGTACCTTCAAGCTTTCCAACAGACAGATGATAAATCTATGAGAGGTTGAATCGAAAGCTTTCCGGTAGTCAATCCAGGCCATTGACAGGACGCGCGGATAAGCGGCAGCGTCTTTACAGACACACCTGTCAATTAGCAGGTTCTCTCGACAGCCTGCTACACCTTTTTTCAAGCCTCGTTGTTCGTACATCTCTCGCCATACACGCTCAATTCGTCGAACGATCCTGTTATTTAGGACAGATGTAAAGATCTTATACCGTGTGTTTAAACAAGTTATTGGCCTGTAATTCTCTAGTCTGGACAAGTTGCCTTTTTTCGGTAGGAGTATAGTGCGTCCTAACACCAGCCACTGCGGAATGGGCGTCTCCGACTTTAAATATGAGGTGAATATGCGGGCCAAATGTTGGTGTATAGAAGTAAACTTCTTCCACCAAAAGTTCTTGATACAATCTGGTCCCGCACCGGAACAGTTCTTCGTGCCTCTAAGTGCTTTTTTCACTACTTCGGCAGTGACTGATGGGCACTCCTCCTCAGATTTTATGAGGCTGTCGCAAAACTCCTTGAAGCGGATGATATGGTCAGTATCTTCTTTCAACTCTAGTGGTTTCGGGATCTTGTACACCTCTCTCCAAAAAGTCTCTACCTCCTTGGGCTTGGGTGGATTTTTTCCAAAAACAGGGGGATCACTGAGGAGGCGTGATGGGTCAGCAAGAAACTGTTGATTCTCCCTGTTCCATCTCTCCCTCTTCTGTATCTTCCTCCTTGCGTCAGATAACAACCTTATTTTGTCAACAATATGCTGCTTGATTGTCAGCAGCTTTGACTTGTTCAGTGTGTGATTCAAGGTCCTTAGTTCTTGGGCGAACCTCCGAACCATTTCCGTGAACGGTCTACCAGATGTTATGTAGTCAATCACACATGGAACACGGGATGCATTCTGTCTTGCCCATCCAATTTTCTTGTTCAGTTGATGCAAGCGTCGTCTGGTCTTCTGATCCATCGTCGGTTTCAGCCTTCGATTTGAATCAGCCAAAGCTCTCGCAGCACGATAAACTGAGCAATTGATGGTCCAGAGGTCGGACTCTTGCGAGATATCTCCACGAAGGGAGGCATCCATTTCAGCCAGATCTTGGGGCTTAAGAGGAACTTGCATGTTGATGTTCCTCCTTGTACTGCAATTGCGATCATCTTCCAGAAGGTGCCTGCTTTCTGCGGTCGGTCTTAATGCCGTTTCATCTTCGACTGCAGCTTGTTCAAGCAGCGGTTGAGGAAGCGCTCCGCGTACATATCCATTTTTCCGGAGGTAGTCGGCTTGATTTCACAAAGACTGATGCGAAACGTATTGAATCTCTGGGTGTTTCTGGCACCACAGAGTATGCATACGCGTCATAAAGCCTCCGCGAACAGGGAGAATACTGGCATCGTAGCAGTCAAGCACGTCATTCTTAAGTTGATCCGTCCACTGAATGTGGGCGTTTCGCCGGTTCGTCGTCGTGTTTCCATCTAAATTATCTTCAGCACCCCGAACTCTAGGATGATAGGCATTGTTTGCCGATCCATTGTCGGGTGCTCTGCGCGTTCGATGGTTTTGAACCGCATCTACAACATTTTGGTGGTTTGTTGGTTTCATTGTTGTTCCCACGAGCAGCTAGGGAAAGGCTTTGTCAATCCTTGTAGAGCTCCGCGTGCAAGGATAAGGCTGATACTCTGAGACGTCGTCCGGTATCCCAGAGTCACCATTAAAGACACCTCACCCAGGTGCCATGCTGCTTTCGGCACGGTTCTCACACCTTCGCTTAGGGGTTATTCCTTCGGGACAATCCCTGGACAATTGTCCGCGACTGCTTAATAATTATTGCAACCATATTCAACAGAAACCCTTGGTACGGGGACCCTCTATCCGCAACCCGAGGACGCTTCCGGTGGCTTTGTCATAAGCCCTTCGGTTCTATTCCAAGGGAATCGAAACCGAAACCGAATATATATATATATATATATATATATATATATATATATACATATATAAACATAAAATATGCATATCTGTATATACAATAATGCATTCCAAACTGTAATAAATAAATATTCTTTTTGTTAAATAGATAAATATATATTTTTCTATATAAATATATTTATTCTATCAATACTCACAAAATACTTCCTTTTAAGATAATATTAAAGGAATAGCCAGAATCGCTGATAAATAATAGTCAGATATTAGACAATAAATTATAGAAACGTCTGAAATTTGAAAACTAATAAGCAACAATTATTTGCAGTTATCGCACATTTTCGTTTTTGTATAAAATTATAAATAGGATATTTCCCTTGTGAATTGGTTTCAATTGCAAAAATTTGGATAAAGCAAGGGAACCAAATGCGGATCAGATTTCAGAAACGAATTGTTCGAAAATACAATTCTGATCCAAAATGAATTTTTCTTATAGAAAACATTACGGTGATCCTCTAGCTTCAAAAACACGAAGTGCCGATTTTCAAAATTAATTTTTAAAAATATGAGAGCATTTTTACTAAAAAGCAGATGTTAGAAGATAAGTTTGAGTAATAAAAATTTTTTTTAAAATTTCCTAATAATATCGCTGTTGATCCGCATTAGGGCCCGGGCCCCAATTCGGATAAAACGCATGCGCCCGAACTCTAATGCGGTGTTCAACGCTAAAAATGCACTAGAATCGGGAGTCTTTCTTCTCTAATTGCTTCGAGAGCATTTTGCAAGGACGTGGTGCCACTCATAGTGGTGGCACTCCCATGTATCGTTTTGAAGACTTGGGTTCAAAATCAGCGCCATCTCACGGTTCCCCCGGACACTATAAGTAAATAAAGCTACAAATCCCTGACAGAAATGGTTTCTAAACTCTGCTTTCCCCAAATTCTCGCAAATATTAAAATTCACTTAATTTCGTGCAAATAAACTTTCGAAATAATCAAAATTCATAAAATTAAAAAGATTGTTCATACGTAAAATTTATAGTTAAATACTAGAAGTATTATTTGTTGTGATGTAAAGAAATAATTGGCTTTCATTTGAGATTATATTTTAGAATAATATTTCTCATTTCTCTAACGAAGAAATTTTTATAAACGATACACTTTGCTTGAAGAAAAAACTTCCTAAACTCTCAAAAAGACTTTTCTTCATATCCTTTTTAATTTATTTTTTACTGCTTCGAAATATGAAAACAACAAAGTAACTCTTAAAGACGTCTCAAGACGTCCAATGTCAGTGCGAAAGATGTCCCGAGAATTTTCCATGGCTTTTAGACGTATTTAGGACATCTTAAGGACATTGGACGTCTTAGAGACGTTGATTGGCCTGACATTCGACTCCTAGGAACGTCCCAAGGACGTTCTTGGGATTTTCATGGTTTTGTGCCCACTGGGAGGTTAACCAAACACATTCAATTTGACACTTCGACTAATTTTCAATTTCAAGATTTCGAAATATTTCAAAATATCATGGTTGCACATGCGCATTTCATTGTGCTGACTCTCAGCACCACCTAGCGGTTCCCCCGGACACAAAAGCATAATGCCTTCAAAACTATACACGGGAGTGCCACCACTATGGTGCCACTGATCGATAATCCTAAAAACGTCACAAGAAGTAGAAAATAATTAAAAAATTAGTTCTCGAAAAAGTGCGACTATAATAAAACGGATTCAAATTCATTAAAAGTTGTTTCGTTTTGAAATTTTATTCACATTTACTTTGTAAAATAAATATGGACGAATGCAACAGATTATTACTTATGTTTCCTTTACTGAAAAATTAAAATGATAAAACCATGAAAACTTCTGACTCTTGTAAATTTTTATCACAAGTTTAATGACAATTACATCATTTTTTCAATAAATTTAATAACATTAGTGACTTACGAAACTTGTATGAAAATATGTTGACAATACAACAGAAAAAAAGAAGAGTTAAAATTGATTTATAAGTTTCGAAAATCTAAAGTAGAATTCGAGGTTAGGTATGAAATCACTTTTTTTATGTTTGCCGCATTCTGAAAATAGTACAAGATTGTCAGAACCTTATTAATTTACTGAAACTTCATGATTTTATGAATATTTTCTTAAAGTCTTATGATTATCAAATAAATATATATTGAAATATTAAAGAATTTGTCACTCAACGTAATTTCACCCAACTCAAGAACATTGAGAAATGTCAAAGTTGCCACAAATTAGAAATAAACATTTTTCTTGTTGATGCTGTGTATAGCCACCTACAACAATTTAGTTTGAGGTTCTCAATTATTAGTAGGGCTAAATATTTCACAAAACTTTTAAAACTATTATCTCAATTTACGGTGAAAAACAAGATTGATCCATATTTTGGACCCTGTTCCGCATTTAGTTCCCTTGTCCTACTTAAAAAATGCATATTATCCAAAAACTTTGAAACCTTGCTTTTCTTTGATGTATAATACTTTGATATGTTAACTAAACATTCTGCATATCTTACAGAAGTATCACTTTCTCATATAGCTATATATGAAACAGACAACGCAACGCAGCTTTAAAATATAAAAACAGCGAATGCAAGGTTTACCAGAAACCACGAGTGTTTGAGAAATACACAGATTCATGACAAAGTGTCACTTGAAATGTTCAGTCCAACAGCACGAGACAAGAGACTAAAGACTGACAAATTTCTTTAAGGCTGTTGAAGCGGGGTGCACAAAAATGACGAAATCTGTGAAGAACTCAAAACTTATCAATAACCTACGATAATTCGGTTTTCAGATTTTAAAAATGCAATTTGAAAATTTTCTAGACCCCAGAAGATGTTTTACAGTAGCAGAAGGGAGAGAAAGCATCCGGTTCCTGAAAAAAAGTAACTTCTAAGAAGTGACAGTGAAATAGTTTTGCAACAACGTGAGGTGTGAAGGAAGCCGACTGACAGCTGATGGCGCTGATAGCTCGAACGTACTGGATCGCACTACGCAAATGTACTGTCAGGAAAAGTCGCATCTGTCTTGGCGGAAATTTCAAATATGAATAAAAAATGCTATTTTTTATTTTTTTTGTTTATTGATAAAATTCAATCACCAAGAACATTGTTAAAATAAATGCTTTTTTGTGAGTTTCAGAATGTTAGTGGTAAAAATAATGTTTTTTATTTGAAAATCATCATCAGTAATATTAGGGGCTGTTCAAAAAATACGTAATGCTTTTTCCTGACATTTCCCCCCCCCCCCCTCCAACCCTTCCAAGCGCTTTTTCTATAGTAAGTGGATGTAAGTTTAACATTGGCGTAACGCTAAAGGTGCCCCCCCTCCTGAAGGCGTTACGTATTTTTTGAACTGCCCCTTATTTTCATTCTTAGTATTATAGAATACAAATTTTTTTTCCAGAAATCTGATTTTGGCACAACTACCTTAAGCTGCTTCACTAACTAAAAATATTTGCGCTTTTAATTGTTAAAAACTACAAAAACACCGATTTACAATGGTACAGTTGAAAGCCCTTGTAATTTCAAATTGTTTCTATATTTGCAAATGTAGCATTTTCAGTCCTTGTGTCCGCTCTAAATACCTACATTACCTACTTTTTTAAAGAAGAAGCTCAATAAAAGGCACTAAAGATCAATTATCTGGTCACAATTGTTTATAATTATAAAATAAAAATGTATAAAAAGTAATTCTTGTTTTGTAAATACAAGCACGATGGACCAGATAAAATTGTTGAGTACCTTCTATTTCCTTTTCAAAAGTTGAAACTCGATATCTCATTATATGTGGGCAATAGTTTGCAAAAAGTAAGCGCCGGAAATGTTGATATTTTTTTCTTTTTTGCAAAAATTGTTACTAAGTTCAAAGTTCGCTGCATAGAATGATTTCAATTTTGATTAATTTGTACATTGAATCTCTCCGAGTGCACTATCTAGATATCTAAGAAGAATACATCTTTTCGAATAAGGATAAATAATTTTAAAATGTCTGCAAGGGTTTGCAGATTTTGATGTTTTCAATGAGAAATTTATATTTCACCGTCAAAATATTGAAATCATAATTTTTTCTCTAGTAATAGCACATTTTTGTGAGGTTTCTGAGTTTGTGATGTATCTGAGTGTGCCTTTCTACAATACTTGCCTTGTTTATACTTTTATTATTATTATTATACCATTAAGCCATTTCCCTTTCGGGGTAGGCGTGACTTGCTCGGTTGGGGAATAGTAAACAGGTGAATAGGTATAGAGTAGGTTGGTATATGGGCATAAGGTATATAGGAGTTTTATAGGTGTTAGGGATAGGTGTTTTAGATCGATCTGGAATTCTCGTGTCATTTATTTAGATGACACGTTCATTCCGCAACACTGCTCCGACCCAGGTTGCTGATCAATCTCTCTAGCGATCACCCCAAGTGAGGAACCTCACAAAATTGTTATGTATGGTTCCCCACTTGGGCCCATTAGTATCCAAAGTCTCTGTTTCAGGCGCCATTCACACTATTGTCACTCTGTTTACAAACTATTTGTCGCCACACATTTCTGTCCTGGCATACTACTCTAGCTTCCTTCACGTCCATGCATTTCTTCACGCAAGCTCTTCTGTTCCTATGGCTTCTTACGTCTCTTCGGATTAATGTCTCATTCACAGATTCTGACCATTCTTTCGGCGGTCTACCTCTGGGCATTCTACCATTTACTTTACCTTTATACACTTGCTTCGTCAGTCGTTCATCTTTCATTCTTTCAAGATGTCCGAACCACCTTAGCTGATTTCTTTCCCATATGTTAACTAGTGTCTCTTGTGTACCACATTCTTTGAGGATTGTCTCATTTCTGACTTTGTCCATCAGTGTTTTCCCGCATATTATGCGGAGAGGTTTCATGCCGATCGCGTTGATTTTGCTCCTGTCCTTTTCTTGACAGGTCCATGTCTCGCTACCGTATAGTACAGTTGGTACGAAGATAGAGTTATGTATGGCCATTTTAGCTTTTTTTGATATGTTTTTATTTCTGAGGATGGATCCTGCTCTACCGATAACCTGCTTACCCTTATTTATGCGCCTATCTAACTCCCCATCTATTTTTCCGTCGCTAGTGAATAGGCTACCCAGATATACGTACTTGTCAACTTGTTCTAATCCCTCACCATTTAGGACAATGTTGCACATTGTTTTCTCGCTTTTTCCCTCAAACACCATGATTTTCGTTTTATTCACGTTAATTTTGAGGCCCATGTTCTCCATGCTTGTATTTAGTTTATTCAACATTCTTTGCAAGTCCTCGATTGATTCTGCCATAAGAATCTTGTCATCTGCGAAAGCTAACCCACGTACCTTGACGGTTTCGAGATTTACACCTTCTTCGTCGAAGAGGGCAGTTCTTAGACATTTATCCATGAATATGATAAATAGCCACGAGGACATAACGCATCCTTGCTTCACCCCTTGCATAATATCGAACCAGTCGCTCAGTTTCCCATTTACCCTTACACTCGCTTTACTGCCTGTATAAATTGTTTTTATTGCTTGTAGGAGCCCTCCATTTACTCCATACTCTTTAAGGATTTCCCAAAGTTTAGTTCTATTTACCTTGTCGAATGCTTTTTCTAGATCAATAAATGCACAGAAAACTTTCTTTCCTACTCTCAAGCTCTTTTCTGTGATCTGTCTTAGGCTAAATATCTGATCTGTACATGACCTTCCTGGCATAAATCCACATTGGACTTCCCATATCTTCTCTTCTGTAATTTCCATTACCCTACGGATAAGTATTTTTGAGTATATTTTACTTACGGTACTTAGTAGGCTGATACCTCTGTAATTACTGCAGTTGCTTTTATCTCCTTTTCTTTTGTATATTGGTACGATAATCGCTTTTCTCCAATCGTCTGGGACTTCTCCCGTTTCGATACATAAATTTATTAATTCGCACAACCTGTGAGGTATGTACTCACCACCGTATTTAAGCATTTCAGCGCTAATATTGTCTATACCCGCAGCCTTACCGTTTTTCAAGTTCTTAATTATATCTCTGACCTCAGTGACACACACTTTTTCAATTGGGTTTTCTAGTGCATTATGTTCTATGTCGCAGTTTTGTTGCCCTATATCTTCACCTCCTAATAGTTCTTTAAAAGAATCTTTTAAAGCGTCTACTATCCCGTCTATATCATATAGCATTTCGCCTTTACTGTTTCTCATGCTAGCAAACTCTGTACTTTTACTTTCCTTCAACTGTTTATATAATAGTTTCATAATTCCTTCAAAGCAGTTTTTTATTTTGTTCTCTTCTTCTGTTCTGATTTTCTCTTTACTCTCTTTGACTAGTCGTTTAACTTTCCTATTTTTGTGTCTGTAATCATTTTTAAGTCTAGTTTTCTCCTCATCGCTAAGACCTGTCATGTTCAGCGTTCTATTGCGCGCTTTTTTCTTTTCTTTTTGGGCTGCCGCAATTTCCTCATTCCACCATGCATCACCAGATTTTCTTCCTACAAATGCCGTACCACATATTTCGGTCGCAGTTTTAACAATGATATCCCGTAATAAAGTCCACGCGCCCTCTACATCTTTATTGCTTATAAGCGCTTCCCACGTTGCCCTATCTATGCGTTCAGTTAACCTCTTTTGGAACTCTGTTTCCACTTCTTGTCTCTGTAAATTTTCAATTTTTATTCGTGTTTGTTTCGTTTTCTTTGTTTTCTTTGTTCTCCATCCCCGCCCTAAGTTTATTTTGCAGACTAAAAGGTAATGATCAGTATTGCATTCGGCCCCCCTCATGACTCTTGTATCTGTAACTAGTTCTCTTAGTCTTTCATCTGCAATAACGAAGTCAATTATACTGCGGCTATTTCCTTTACACCAGGTGTACATGTGGATCATTTTATGTCTAAACCAAGTATTTGTAATGAATAGGCTCTTTTCTAAGCATAAGCTAACTAATTTTTCCCCGTTATAATTTTTTCTTGTTGTGTCCCCAAAATTACCTAGCACCCCTCCTGTATCTGTATCCTGACGCTGGACGCCGACCCATCCGTTCATATCTCCTAACAAGATTATTCTTTCACCTTGATCGCAAGTACTTATTGTATCATTTAAAGTGTCCCAGAAGGCGTCCTTAACTTCCCTCGAATCGCTATCAACTGGTGCGTAGCACGCTATGATAAATAATCTTCTGATTCCTACCTTCATTCTAGCCCATAGCAATCTGGGTGATACAAAATCATGATCTATGAGATGTTGACTTGCTTTTTCATTCATAATTAAACCGACCCCCTGACTACGATGTGATTCACTATCTACTCCTGACCATATTTCACAACCGCCTTCCAACACCCCATTTTCTATGTTTCTAAATTCGCAGCCTTTTTTCTTCGTCTCAGGTACACAGAGAATATCTAGTTTCCTTGTGTGCATAGTTTCTCGTAGTTCTCTTATCTTA
>CAKNXH010001810.1:0-13986 GCA_932178445.1 Andricus quercusramuli
GTGTGATAATATACTATCTTATGACACATGCATGATTTCAGCCCTTTTCGTCGCCTTCGAAGCGGGGCTAAAGCTCTACTTTTCACTCCCTAGGGAGTAAAAGGTACTTTTTACTCCCTAGGGACTGAAAAGTGACGTCAGAGGTGAATAATGAAAATTATGTATCTATGAGATCGCATTTTATGTTTATCAGCCCACTCACCGGAAAAACTGTGAGGAAATTTTGGTTGATGATAATAGAATTTTGCGGTAATTTATGGAAAGTTATCATATATACCTGCAAAATTACCATGAATGACCGAAAATTTTCATGAATTTCCGGAAATTTTTAGAAATGGATTTGGGTAATCCATCGTAAGTTACCATATTTACCTGTAAAATTACCATGAATGACCGAAATTTTTCATCAATTTTCGGAATTCAATGGAAATTTTTTTAAATGAATTTTGGGTATGTTACCATATTGACCTGTGAAATTACCATAAATGACCGCAATTTTCTGAAATTTATGGAAATTTTTAAAAATTAATTTTGGGTTATTTATGGTAAGTTACCATATCTACCTGTAAAATTTCCATAATTTACGGAAAATTTGCATACATTTCCGGAAATTTATGGAAATTGTTAAAAAATAATTTTGGGTAATTTATAGTAAGTGACCATATTTACCTTAAAATTACCATAAATTACCAAAAATTTCCATACATTTCCGTAAATTTATAGATATTTTGAAATTGAATTTTGGGCAATTTATGGTAAGTTACCATAAATCACCTCTAAAATTACTATAGATTAGGTTAACATTAATTTCATGCTTCATTATACAAAATCAAATATGGACTGAAATCATGACTGTATTTCGAGAAATGTCTGTTTATTTGTTTTTCATGGCAGTCTTTGGAGCAGCTTGATGAGCTTACAACCAGCAGAATTGATGCGTATTCGATCTCGAAGCGAAACGTGACCCCATTCACTGCTATCGTCGGACAGGGAACGTTTGCTGAGGCGTCGTTTTGGTCGGTGCTTGGGAAAAGACGGTATCAATCAGTCACTCCTGCTGAAGCTGTTATTTTGACGAACAAGTTGTTCTTCGTCTTCAAATTGTCTTATCCCACCGAAAGTCAACAAGTTTGGCTTCTGATACAAAGAGCAGTTTTGGAAGTGCCTTCCACAGGAGTAAAAGCAAAAGCGCCGCTTGGTGCGGCTATTGAATTTTTGGAAAAGGCAGGAAAAGTGAAAATTGGTGACTAATACATTTTTCTGTTAATTATATTTTGATTGTTAGTGTAATCGACAATGGACGCTCCCATCTTCCGTGATTCGCTTCATTCTTATACGGAGAAACTTGTCGCTAAATTGTACAGTATTAAAGATTTGCCAAGGAAACGTGTTTCAGAAATGTTAAGTACTTTCGAAGACTTACTGCAGCAAAGTTTTGTTACAGAATTTTTTACAACCATGATAACGCGATTGCGAGACCTTGGCGAATCTCCCAATAATTTAGCTGACTTTAAGGCAATAGTTCAAATGATGCAAAATCCATTTCAAAATTTTAACACAGAAGATAAATGCTTACGACATTTCGAGCGTTTAGACACGTACATTGAACCAGAAGAATCAGAAGTAGATGATGATGACGAGCATCTACCAGGGAATCCTCAACAATCAATCAAAAAGTCGGTTTTTATACAATTTATTCCTCTGCGAAAGGTGTTGAAGAAATTTTTTGAGTTGCCTGGGATTTTTGAAAGTGTAGAATCTTACACTTCTAAGATTCTCAAATTTTCGACGTTTAAATTCAGTCTCATCCAATCCGAGTATTGGAAGTCTGTACAAGCTGATGCTGGAGGTGAACTTGTTCTTCCATTGTTGTTTTATCAAGACGATGTCGAAACAAACAATGGCCTTGGAAGCCACAGAGGCATTGGCAAAATCGGTGCTGTTTACATTGTCATCCCTTGCTTGCCCCCCAATTTGCAATCGAAAACAGAAAACATCTTTCTTCTCACTCTTTACAAGTCCTCGGATGCTAACATTGTGTCGTTGAAGTCCATTTTGGCAAAGGCTGTTGAGGAAGTGAAATTTCTGCAAAGAGAGGGAATCACAGTTCGTACTTCTTTTGGCGATCGCAAAGTAAATTTTCGACTTGTGAGTGTCATTGGCGATAATTTGGCAGTTCGTAATCTTCTGGGCTTTTCTAGAAGTTTTTCCGCGACGTATTCTTGCCGATTTTGTATGATTAGTAAATCTGACATCAGTAAGGTATTCAACTTATCTTCGTGTAATTTACGGACTAATGAATCATTAGGCAATCACATCAAGCAGAATGATCCAAAATCAACAGGCGTATCAGGACCATCTGCTTTGGGAAATTCGTTCGCATTGACACCTAACCTTTTAAGTGTTGATTTCATGCACGACTTACTGGAAGGTGGTAACGAACATGCTGTTGGGTTGGTTTTACATCGCTTCATTGTAAAAAAAAAATATTTCACGCTCGATGATCTTAATGACAGAATTGCCTCTTGTGACTTTGGTGACGAGTCTCGAAACAAACCTGTACCAATTAAAATGAAAAAAAATCACAGAAAAGCACATCAAACTGTCAGCATCGGAAGCTTTGTATTTTTTACGTAACATTGGCATCATCATCGGTGATTTAGTTCCTGAAGATGATGAGCACTGGCGAATTATAAGACTTTTAAAAGAAATCATTGATATTGTCACAGCGCCTGTAGTGCATTCAGGCGTAGCTGATCTTTTAGAATCTGTGATATCAGAGTACTTGTGGCTATTGAATGATTTATTTCCTGAATGCTTAAAGCCAAAACATCATCTGCTACTTCATTATCCCGATGTTATGCGCCGTTTTGGTCCGTTGTGGCAGTTTTCGACAATGCGATGCGAGAGCAAACACCGTGATCTCACAGTGACTGCTCATATCTCGCTTAGCTGCGTGAACATATGTAAAACCCTTGCAATAAAGGCACAGTTGTGTCTGAACAATCGCATTCTCGCAGCACATCATTTTAATAATAACGTTTACAACGCTAAAAATTTGAAGACATTCACAGTCTGCGATATAGTCGATGCGCAATCGTTCATGCAATTTCTATTGCCACTGAAAAGTTCTGATAAAATTCAAGTTGCTGAGTCAATAATTTTTCAAGGAAAAACCATCAATTCTGGCACTGTTCTCATGATTTCTGATGAAATTCAGTATGTTTTTCACATTGTTCACGTCATACTGATTAACGCTGCATCAAAACCGCACATAATTTCAAAAAATGTCACTAAGAGCACATACTTTGATGATCATTATCAAGCTTACTCTCTGAACAGCTGTGCGGGGTGCGTTCGATTGGCACTGTCTGACTGAAGAAGACCTTTCTTGGGCTTTTTTTTCCCGCGTAATGTACATTATATATAATTATGTTATACTTATCGCGATTTCGACTATAGGATGTTATTATATGTAAGTGAGCTTCTTCATGATTCATAAAACAATAAGAAATATCACATGAATTGTACTTGTGTTCTATTCACTGTCTTAACCTGTCTAGTTTTTTGTAATATGAAAATTTTTATCAATTTGTAACTCACATGTTAAAGACTTTTTTTCTGTTGTCATCACAGGTTATTTTTCGAGGGTTAGTGGTGGTTTTGTGGAAAAGTGTTTGATGTTTTCTGACTGTAGAAAATATTCCAAACTGATGCAATACTTTTTCATGCACTTTATCAGTACTTTTGGGTGAGGGGTAGTTTTTCAATGGTGAGGGATGCTTCTGCAAAATTCATTTTGGAGACTTTGGAGAGCCTAATATGATATAGCAAATTTTAACGTATTATTTTTATGATAAATGTATATCTATTCTTATGGTAGTTTTTTCTTGATGGGTGTTGTTTTCGAAAAATTGCGCTGGAGGTCATGCAAGACCCTTGAATGAGCCTTTAATTCCGATGTACCCACTTTTATTATTAGTGCATATTTAGTGCAATTATCAGCACTTTTGTGTAAGAGGTAGTTTTCTATGTTAAGGGATGGTTTTGGGATATTGATTTTTGTGACGTTGGAGAGCCTTCAATTCTTATGTACTCACTTTTACTACTAGTGGATATTTATTTTTTAGGGTATTTTTTTCGTGATAGGGGTTTTTTCTTAAAATCTACTCCGGAGGTCATGCACGGAAAAAAGTAGATAGTTAGATTCACTTTTATGTATTGTTAACTTCAAGTTTACTTGTTCACATTGTACAAGAAACAATTAAAATTGTTTTTTATACTGAACGAGATTGTAATCTCAAAATATACAAAACCTAAAGTCAGCATTACTATTCCACATTGTAAAAAGAAAGATTACTAAAAACAAGTAGCTTCAATAAGTATTTGGAATAGTACAGTTGAACATGTAAACTGTATGAATAACTAATTCACATAGTAAGCAAAGCATTGTGAGTTTGACTTTTGCAAGTGAGTTCGATCTCCTTTTCCGCATTGCAATAAGCACTGCGCGAGATTGTTAGCCCTACTATTTGAAATTGTGAGTAACTTCAGTGGCATACCTAGAAACGTGTAGGCCCTTTCCGAAAAATTTTTTAGGCGGTCCGCTTGAAATTAAAAAAGAAGGACGACCTATAACTTGCTTATCAGTAAAACAACAGATTTTCGCTTCTCAATCTATAAGACAGACCACCCACTGACATTTCACAAAAGGAAATAAATTGTCAGAAACTATTTTATAATGGTTGCTCTTTTTTCATAATATTAGTTGAGATAATTGTTATAAATAAACATAGTATATAACTCTACTTTATACTTCGATACAGTTTTTTTGTTTTGTACCAAATTTTCAGAAAGTGAAAATATTATGAAAAATTATATATAAAAAAATACTTTCTTTTTACATTACTTCTGCTATGGAATTTTTTGCTTATGATATTTTTAATTCCTTATAACAATAAAAATGATTCAGACCGTACTTGATTTAGCCACCCAGGTTCGAATATTATATTATTTGGAAGAATTTTTATTAGTAGAATAATGCATTGTTTTCGACATATCATTTTTTGAATCAATAATTAAATAGTATATTATGCATCAAGGGGGAGAAAAAGTGCCTCTCCCCCTTGGCGTATAAGATATGTTTCATAACAAATGGATGATTTCAGACATTTCTCGAAATACAGTCATGATTTCAGTCCATATTAGATTTTGTATAATGAAGCATGAAATTAATGTTAACCTAATCTATGGTAATTTTAGAGGTGATTTATGGTAACTGATCATAGATTATCCAGAATTAATTTTTAAAAATTTCCATAAATTTCCGGAAATGTATGAAACTTTTCCATAAACTTCCGGAAATTTATGGAAATTTTGGGTAATTTATGGTAATTTCACAGGTTAATATGGTAAGTTACCATGGAATACTCAAAATTCATTTTTAAAAATTTCCATAAATTTCCGAAAATTTATGAAAAATGTCGGTCATTCATGGTAATTTTACAGGTGAATATGGTCACTTACCCAACATTAATTTTTTTAAATTTCCATAAATTTCCGGAAATTTATAAAAATTCCGGTAATTTATGATAATTTTACAGGTATATATGGTAACCTTCCATAAATAACCGCAAAATTCTATTATCTGCAACCAAAATTTCCTCTCAGTTTTTACCGTGTGTGGGCTGATAATCATAAAATGCGAGCTCATAGATGCATAATTTTCATTATTCATCTCTGACGTCACTTTTGAGTCCCTAGGGAGTAAAAAGTAGAGCTTTAGCCCCGCTTCATAGGCGTTGAAAAGGCTGAAATCATGCATGTGTCATAAAAAAATAATTTGTAATACAATTTTAGTTCAAATTAATTTCCATATTTAAAGCAGTAATAATTTTTTCAACCTTTTCACATTGATGTTTGTAGAAATCAATACCATTTATTGAAAAAAAAATTTTTCTCATTTTCTTAAGATTTTTAACAAAAATAAAATCTACAATTCTACGGTGATATGGCGATCTTTAATATTCGTTTCTCGGAACCGATTTTTGTTGTATTAAACAGTTTTTATTCTAATTCAGCATCCCCATATCTCATGAGAAAAATTTTATTTCTGCGAAAAATTTAAATTTGAATCACTATTCAATGTTTGTTTCATCTTAAAATAGTGATTTCAATTTTGCATTTGATATATTATTACAATGTTTAAACTATTTTTTATGCATACACATATCAGTTTAAATTAATGTTACGTTTCAAATGAAGTGAGATGATAATAAAGTAAAATTAAAAATTCCAAAGATTTCATTCGAAATCATTTTTTCAAGTCTTGATTTACAAAAATACAAAATATGTAGTTTTTAAAAATTGTAATTTTAATCATTTTATAATAATACATATAAATTACTAATAATATATTTACTGTGTGAGTTGATACTTTTAAGCAAAATATTTTTCCCTAGCTCGTTACAATTGATTAGATATCGCCTGCAAGAGATTAATTTAAAAAATTTCAAGTAAAAATTTATTATCATTTCTTAGCTGGCCACGTTTTTCTCAGAGAAACCGCTTGATCGAGACTTTGTCAGAAAAATCTAAGCGGTTCCGTAGCTCACTTGACTAAGGCGTGCGCTATATTTAGGTTTTAGGGCAGGTTTCAGGTAGGCAGGTAGGGTTCGATTCCCCAGCGGGGGCGATTTTTCAAAGCGTTTGAGCGTGCGATCATATGTGTAAGACTATGCGTGCGATTGTGTAAGAATAATCGTAAATTACGTGCAGTAATCATATATAACATAATTTTTTTCCTCAAATTGATCGACATTTTACATCATTTTTGTTTTGTATAGAATGCGTGCAGTGCATATATACATATACACAAACGCTTTACGATGCGAAATCGGCAAAGTTACTCTTCACAGGAGGAAAGCTTACTACACGAAATAGTAACTTCTTCTCGCTGAGTATTGATGGTTACCAAGTGGTGCAGTGCATCCTACTATTTGAAATTGTTCATCCTACTGTTTTAAAGAGTCAGTTTAACATACCTGAACAAAAAATAGTAATTTTAATAAAATTCACGACGAAAAGCTGCGGTTCAATTTAAAATAGTTAGAACTAGTGGCTTCGAGAGTTCTTCTAACGATCCACTTTTTTCCGTGTGCAAGAGCCTTAAATTAGCCTACAATTCCGATGCATCCACTTTTATTATTAGTGGATATTTAGTGCAATTATCAGCACGTTTGTGTAAGTGGTAGTTTTTTTATGTTAAGAGATGGTTTTTGAATATTGATTTTAGTGACGTTGAATTACCAAACCTTGCACCAGTGTGAAGGCGTACGGTCAAAACTGTAAAACGCGTCAGGTTAGACTTTTTGTCAGCGTTTCGGCGACGCGCTTGTCCAGTGTGAACCAAACCATTGCTTAACAGTTTCTATCCTGACGCAAACGCGAACGCCCGCTCGCATTCGGTTTTGCGTTCGAGTATGCATGGGCTTTTAATGAGCAGTTGGCTTGCTTCTGGAATTACTATTGTCATAGAAAGGGTACGTTTTTTGCTGCCACTTGTTCCGCTGTGCTGGCCACGCGCCCATCCTCATTAAAGTCAGAAAAATTCAAAATGATAACTCTTGCGTGAGAATGATTTTATCATAAATTTAGTTATTGCTCTGCAATCTCATGGCAATACTGCACATTTGGAGCCATCGAACGGCTTCCTATCTTCGTTCGTTCTCAAGATAAAATGTTTGTGCATAAATCACCGTGAAAAGAAAACTATTTCATATTTCAGCGTTTCGAAAAATGCATTGCATTCAAGAATGTTCAAAGAATATCTGTGAATTTTTTCAGATTTTCCCTAATGTCGCCCTCCTTCTGGGAACAGGTCAAAGTGGACCCTTCAAAAAGAAGGCTGAAACCCCTTGTTTTTTTGGGACGTTTGCACTCAAAAACAAAAGTGAGCATATCACTGCATTCGGAAGACTTTAAGCTTTCAGATGCTTTTTATTAGACATTTCAGAGATTTTTTGTGTGCGAGTTTGTATCAAAAAAAGTGAGGGCCTCGACTTTTGGACCCGACTTTAGTTGATCTCACTACTTAAAGTAGTAATCCTCATTATTACAATTTGTAAGTTTTACTTTTTAAATTAGCAGTCCTTATTATTAAAATTACTGGCTCGTAGACTATTGCGAAGTTAGAACTTCTCAATAAAGAAATAATAGTAAATTTTACTATATTTTCTCTATAGTGGACACAAGAACGTCCACATGACTTCCTAGAGAGACCAGGCCCTGATAAAACGTCATGTCGGAAAAAAACCCACATGCCCATTGGGATGTTAATGGAAAATCACTATAATTTCAATACACAGGAACTCTATAAGGAAACAGGAACACAAGACCTAATATAAGGCCAGTTTCGGGGGTTGCATCGCAGTGTCCGTGCACTAAATTCGTCGTTGGATGAATGATGCGGGGTGGCCACGCATTGTTGACATTGCTTGTGCGCTGAGAAACTGCGTGGGCCAGCAGTTTCAGGAAGAACAAGATCAGTCGGCCTTATATTGGTGTTCTTGTGTATTTAAAATTGCAGACTTGCAGTAGTAGTAAGTCCATTAGAAAATTTAGATCGATGCGATAGTATTTACGATCTTCACTACTGCACAATTCACAAAAAGGTTAAGATGAAAATGGCGACGATCGAAAACATGACGCGATATTTCGGCGCGAATGTTGGCAGCACTGCTACGGTTACAGTTCTGCCAATGTCGCCAAGGAGGAAAACTTGTAACTTTTACAACTTTTATTTCTTGGAAAATAAATTGGTGGTAAATGTGACTAATTCATTTGTTGTGACTAGAATTATTATCGTTACTAATATAACCTACATAGGATTACTAACGGCGACTTGCTGCCGCACTAAACTGGTTAGTTACTTTCACCATCGAAGTGGTCGCCGCATCTCACACTATCTCTACTAATAAAGAGCTTCTTGTCACAACTAACCATTTTTTCAGTGTATAATTTATATATGCTGATATCAGAAAGTATTTTAAATAAAATATACAAAATACTTCAACTACAAAATGCAATTCTTACATGTATTTCAAATAATATTTCAAAATACTCAAATGTATTTTGTAGCTGTATTTGAACTAAATCTGGTGAGTTGTATTTTCCCTATGATGTATTCCAACTACATGGTGCTGAAATACATGTATTTCAGCAATGTAGTTGAGGTATTTTATGCCC
Source organism: Andricus quercusramuli (assembly GCA_932178445.1). Classification (NCBI taxonomy): domain Eukaryota; kingdom Metazoa; phylum Arthropoda; class Insecta; order Hymenoptera; family Cynipidae; genus Andricus; species Andricus quercusramuli. The sequence continues at coordinate 9,247 of CAKNXH010001810.1, forward strand.
AGCTCTGCTTTATTACTTTATTATGCACTGAAAAGTTTGATTGAGGACAGTAAAAAATACGATTATAAGTTTAAAATGTGTAAAGGCTATATTGTATACAACGTGCATTATGTGAATATATTCACGTATTGCAATTTGTAACCTGATTGCATTGATTTCTTTTAGATTTTCTCAAAATTGAGCCCCTTTAATATATTTCGTGGCAACTTTCACCCGCAATGCTCAGGAAATGAGTTAGTTTGAAAGAAGAGAAATTTTATTTAAAGAAATTAATGTTTAATAAAATCTCATTAAAAAAGGGTCATTTTGAGAAGGCCATAATTTCTGTGCTATTTGAGACAGAGGTATATTTTTTTAGAATTTTAGATTACACCAGCAATGTATAGGAAATAAATCATTTTATAAAAACTAGAATTTTTTAATAAAAAAAATATATATTTGTTCAAACTCGACTTCTGAGGGCCATAACCCGAAAACTTTAAGATATATAACATTCCATTTCTTACAGCAAATTTGATTTACTTTCATTTCTGTTCGGCCCGTGTGGAAAAATTTCATGGCGCTGTACTGTTTCTGTCTAGTCCGCCTTGAGTCGACACTGGCGTGCCACAGGCTGACTGTCCAGTGGCTAGACTGGGATGTAACGCTCAGATCGACTAGTTTCTAGACAGATCGGCTTCTTTGATAAAAAATAATTGATAATTAAATAATATAATTATTTGTTATGCCATAAAAGTCTAATATACAGATTTTGCAGTTAATTCAAAATATAAAAAAAGTTTTTGTACACAAAACAATGAAGAATTGAGTTTCCGCAAATATCTTGTACATAAGCCGGGTGTCGAACTTCTGATGTAACTTCTTATTATATTGCTGTAACTTTGTCCCGTTGTCGGGGATAATCAAACCTACAAAACTCACCTCAAAAAATTGGTTTCGAATGCTAGCGCACCGAGAGGATGTCGGGGGGCAATTTTTTTCCCCACAGGAAGCACATATCCATATTTGAGGGGGAAAGTCCCTCAGGAACGTCAACACTCGCGATAAATATTTAAAAATTAATAAAATAAAACTTTTTTCAAAGGTCGAAAAAAAGTAAACAGAAACAGTACAATCAGCGCCGCATGCGTGGTATCCCTATCGATCACTTAATCGATTTAAAAGAACTTCTGGCGCCATATTCAAAATAGAAAAAGCAATGAAACATATGTACGAGTAATAATTTTTAATAAGTTATAATATACTATTCAGAAAAAATAACAAATAAATATTATTCTAGAAAAATATAAGAAAAAAAAGAAGAAAAAATATATTCAACGCAAAATACTGACCGATAAAAGAGATAAATAAAACTTTCCACATTTTCTTCTAATTCTGAGTTGATCTTATAACATTCCCTTCACACCACCCACACAGAAGAAATAATTTACATATAGCTAAAGAAGATCTGGTAAAGATTTTCCAAATTTGTAATTAGCAAAAATAAGCATTTTCCACATTTTCCACTAAGTTTATGATTTTTCCAGAGGAACCTCAGGCTATATTATGTACATACACCTGACACCCCATCGAACCCACCCACGTCTTAGAAATCAATTCTAGTACGCTGGAAAGACTTGTTAAATATATTTCTGTATTATTCTTTGACGAAAAAATAACATTTTTAGAAAAAGTCGAAGTCGTTGTTTCAATGATTTTTTGATAAGATCCTCAATCAATAGATTGTTATCAAAACACCCATACAAACCCACTCTCGCGTTAGAAATCAATTTTAGAATGTTTTCGAGACAAGTTTTTTATTATGTATTCCAAAGGCATTCTGACCTATGGCTTCATTCCAAACCTGAATTCGAGGTGGAATCGAGGGTGGAATTCACAGGCTCAAGTCGATCAGACTCCATAGTGGCCGCTGGGCATTATCAAAACGATTTCAAAACTGGTCTTTTTTCACATTATTATTGAGAACCAGTTTTCAAGACAAGTTTTTTATTATTTATTCCAAAGACATTCTGACTCTTATGGCTTCATTCCAAACCTGAATTCGAGTTGGAAGTCACAGGCTCAAGTCGATAAATATTATTCTTTTTTGAGAAAGTACGATTTTCCGAGTAATTGTTGTTATTGTGTCTCTAGTTTCTTGAGATTGTCCTGTAGCTATGTACTGTCATTGTAATATTCCCTGAAACCCACCCACCAAACAGAACTTATCAAAATTTTTCTGTAAGAATTAAAAATTGAACTTTCACCATTCTGTGAAACAAAAAGATTGTTGTACATATAATTCCAAAATGTTGCATAGATATATGAAATTGTGACTCTCCGTACTCACCGGAGACAGAGACGATTCGCACGTGGTCACGTGTTGCTCACTCCATACTGTGAATTCCAACTCGAATTCAGGTTTGGAATGAAGCCATGAGAGTCAGAATGTCTTTGGGATAAATAATAAAAAACTTGTCTCGAAAACTGCTTCTGAATAGTGATGTGAAAAAAGACTAGTTTGAAATCGTTTTCATAATGCCCAGCGGCCACTATGGGGTCCGATCGACTTGAGCCTAAGAATTCCAACTCGAATTCAGGTTTGGAATGAAGCCATAAGAGTCAGAATGTCTTTGGAATAAAGAATTAAAAACTTGTCTCGAAAACTTTCTAGAATTGATTTCTAATGTGAGAGTGGGTTTGTATGGGTCTTCTTATAACAATCTATTGACTGAAGATCTCATCAAAAAATCATAGAAACAACGACTTCGACTTTTTTTTTAAATGTTATTTTTTCGTCAAAGAATAATACAGCAATATATTTACCAAGTCTTTCCAGCGTACTAGAACTGATTTCTAAGACGTGGGTGGGTTCGATGGGGTGTTAGGTGTACATTATATAGCCTAAGGTTCCTCTGGAAAAATCATAAACACAATAACACTGCATTTTGTGGAACATACTTATTTTTGCTGATTACAAATTTGGAAAATCTTTACCAAATCTTCTTTAGCTATACGTAAATTATTTCTTCTGTGTGGGTGGTGTGAAGGGAATGTTATAAGAATAACTCAGAATTAGAAGAAAATGTGGAAAGTTTTATTTATCTATTTTATCGGTCAGTATTTTGCATTGAATATATTTTTCCTTTTTTTTTTCTTATATTTTTGTAAAATAATATTTATTTGTTATGTTTTCTAAATAATATATTATAACTTATTAAAAAGTATTACTCGTACATATGTTTCAATGCTTTTTCTATTTTGAATATGGCGCCAGAAGTCCTTTTAAATCGATTTAGTGATCGATATGGATACCACGCGGTGCTGATTGTACTGTTTCTGTTTACTTTTTTCGACCTTTGAAAAAAGTTTTATTTTATTAATTTTTAAATGTTTATCGCGAGTGCTGACGTTCCAGAGGGACTTTCCCCCTCAAATATGGATATGTGCTTCCTGTGGGGAAAAAATTGCCCCCCGACATCCTCTCGGTGCGCTAGCATTCGAAACCAATTTTTTTAGGTGAGTTTTGTAGGTTGGATTACCCCCTACATAAGCCTTAACCAGCCCTATCCGACTACTGAGAAAAGTAGTTGTCGCTTACAAGTTTCACATCAAGGGTGAACTAATCCGTCGGGCGGCGCGTCGATCGTCCTGTTCCAGAAAAGAATTGTTCTTATGGAAAAGTCAAAAATTAATGTTAAATAAAAACATTCCTGATCATTTCAGTTTGCAAGAGTAAGACCAACAACTCTTTGATGTGTAATTGATATTGGAAAAATATACAAGTCATTGAAATCTAAAAGGATTATTGAAAAAACATTGTTTTAAAAGTGCTATATATCGCAGTATTCTTAAAATTTCATATAATGCAAGCAACATTTAAATACGTTGAACAATTTGTATTCATGATATTTTTATTTATTCGAATGGCACTTTAATATAAAATTATTGAAATTATAACTTTACATATGTTTGTTAACAACAATAGTTATTTAAGATGTGGAAGTAAGTATGTGTTTTTTGATGAAATGTTTAATAGCTACTATATATTAAAAATAACATTGATTAATGACAAATATAAATTAATTTTATAATAAATTGGAAGTCAGAACCCTATTGACAAAATAATAATCCTGAGAGAAAACGAAATATTAGAATAAAAAACGTAACAAGAAAAAATTATAATACAAAAATATTATAGAAACTTGAACAATGAAATTAGCAAATGTGATAGTATCTTAATATTTTTTTAGTATAATAAATTAGGAATTAAAAAATTCTAAATTTTAATAATCAATTTTTAAGAACGAGGAAATCCTTTTTGGCTAAATTTAAGAAGTTATTTAGTTGTGCATTTTAGAAAAATATACTGAATTTGTTGATTTTGCGAATATTCACTTATTCGTGTAATTCATTCATTCCCCCCCCCCTCTTCTTAAACGTATATTTTGTAAAAGAAAGTTTATTTTATTCCTTGATAACAAAATATGATACAATAAGTATGTGTTTGTATTATAGAAATATTTCTAAACAAAAATTGCAATTGGCTTGTTATATCAATAGAAAAAACGAAGTTTCCACAAAATAATGTGACTACAGTATGTAGTGACTTACGTTTTCTTCCTTTCAGCATAAAATCCTATGATATTGCAAATCAGATTTGAACAAATGAAATCAAATGTTCAAGCAATTCAATTTTTTTTCAAGTTATAAGGCATACAAAGATGAAAAAAACAGTTATGTAAACAAAATCCATAAAAT
>CAKNXH010001810.1:14086-26704 GCA_932178445.1 Andricus quercusramuli
TATATATATATATATATATATATGTGTGTGTGTGTGTATTTTGTATTTCTAAAAGATGTTATTTTGTAAATTCTAAACTTAATTTACGTAAGTGCTATTAAACTCCGATTTAAAATATCTGCAATGATAAAGAAAATCTTTCAAAATTAATGCTTACTTCACTAATTTCAATAATTTAAGGGGTAACACCACTCCAGCGCCCGAAAAAGAGGTCGATTTTCAAGAATTTTTTTTGGGACTTTGACGAAAAAAATAGGAATCACTTTTGGAGGGTTTAATCAGCATGTATGTATCTAGAGAAAAAAAAAAATTTATCGAAGAAAAATACAAAATGGCGGCGATTAGGAAAGTTTTGTATGTTGCCTTTTTATAAACGGACTGTGCGGCCGGAAACATTTTTCCTTCAATTTGCAATGTGGAACAAAAAACCAAGAATATTTAAGAATTATATATCATTAGCTTGAGAACTACGTAGGATTTTTATTTTTTACCAAATTTTGTAGAAATGGTGCACTTTTAAAAAAAAGTATCGATTTTCGGCCAAAAAATAAGCACGAAATTGTCTACGAAAAAAAAAGTTTATATTAAATCAAAAAAAATCCTACGTAGTTCCATGAAGAATGTAATTGTGAAGCTACTGTACAAATTTCAGACTCATGTGTGTAACGGTCTTCGAGCAATGTTTCCGGCCAGTCTGAAAAAAGTGATTTCGAGAAAAGCGCGTTTAAAGTTTTACTAACAGAAAAATCCATGAATCTTGGCAGCGTTCACTGATTCACAGAAACACCTATACTATTTGTAATAAAAATCAGCGCACCCTAGTTGAAACCTGAGGAACCCTAATAACCGTCCCACTTAACATTTCGACAGATAAAAGAAATATAAAAGCGTTGGATCCAAGTGCACCGCTAGAGCGCTCAGTACACGCTTCGAGGAGGCGCCTCGGGGAAATCAAGATTTCGACCTGTTAACATTTTTTTTTTTTGCAAATGGGACCAAGTGCACTTTGTTTTTGAGCCCCTAAAGTACATTTTAAGCCAAGAAGAAAATAATCGATTTTTTGAAAATCCTAGAGTGGTGTTACCCCTTAAATAAATTTCCCCCAAAGACGATGAATTTAATTTTCATGTATTTTTAAATCACAGGAATTTCTACACATATATTCTTCAAAAATAAATTCATCCAAATCTGAAATATTTCTTTCGGAGTTTTTTCAATCTAAAAAGGTGAATTTTTAACAAAAATTTCTAACGATTCATATTTAAACCAAAAATATGACACTTGTACTAAAAGAGATGAATTTTACAAGCAAAGAGACAAAGATTCAACCGAACTGATCAATTTTCTATTAAAAACGAAGAATTTTTAACAACAAAAACTGAATTTCTAAACGAATTGGTGAATTTCTTAACTAAATGGTTGAATATTATAATAAAAAACGTAACAAGAAAAAATTATAATATAAAAATATTATAGAAATGTGAATAATGAAAATAGCGAATGTGATAGTATTTTAATATTTTTTTAGTATAATAAATTAGGAATTAAACAATTCTAAATTTTAATAATTCAATTTTTAAGAACGAGAAATTTTTTTTTGTGCTAAATATAACAAGCCAATTAAAATTTTTGTGTAGAAATATTTCTATAATTCAAACACATACTTATTGTATCATATTTTGTTATCAAGGAATAAAATAAACTTTCTTTCACAAAATATACGTTGAAAAAGAGGGGGGGGGGGTGAATGAATTACACAAACAAGTAAATATTCGCAAAATAAACAAATTCAGAATATTTTTCTAAAATGCACAAATAAGTAACTTGTTATATTTAGCCAAAAAAATTTTTCTCGTTCTTAAAAATTCAAGTATTAAAATTAAGAATTTTTAAAATCCTGATTCATTATACTAAAAAAATATTAGGATAATATTACATTTGCTAATTTCATTATTCAAGTCTCTATAATATTTTTGTATTATAATTTTTTCTTCTTACGTTTTTTATTATAATATTTCGTTTTCTCCTAGGATTTTTATTTTGTAAATAGGGTTCTGACTTCCAATTTATTATAAAATTAATTTATATTTGTTATTAATAAATGTTATTCTTAATATGTAATACCTATTAAACATTTCATCGAAAAACACATACTTACTTCCCAATGTTAAATACCTATTGTTATTATCAAACATGTGTAAAGTTATAATTTTGATAATTTTATATTAAAGTGTCATTAGAATAAATTACCCATCAGAGAGTTGTTGGTCTTAATTTTGCAAACTGAAATGATCGGGAATGTTTTTATTTAATATTAATTATTGACTTTTCCATAAGACCAATGCTTTTCTGGAACAGGACGAATGAGGCGCTATCTGGTGGCTATCGGATGAGTTCACCCGTCATGTGGAACGTGTAAGCGACAACGGCTGCGGTATAAAAAGTCTGGGAGTCGGATAGGGCTGGCCGTAACACCTCGGCCATATAAAATGTAATTTTTCTTTATTTTTGTCGGATATGAGTTTCAATTAATTACATCCTAATATTTATTTCAATAAAACATGAACAATTTTTAAACATTAAAAGTGTTCCATGTGTGAATAAATAATTGAAAATAATAAAGTTTGTATGATTTTACTTGCGATTAGGCTACGAAATACTGATTGCATATTATTTTAAATAATTAATACGTTAGGCTTGATTATCATTTACGACATTTACGCAGTCAATGAATAATTTAAATGAATCGTACATAATAATATTTGTTTTTCTGGAATATTATCAATATTATACATAGCATTATACATATTATAATTATTATAAATTTAATATAAATTTATGATAACTTTACTATATAATTCAATTGAAAGAAAATATTTTCAAACATTCTCAAAATAATCGTTCTTAAGAATACATTTCTTGTATTAAGATTTCGCTCACCTTCAGCAATTGTTGTTTACTATCTTAAATATGCAATAGGGCACACAGTTGAAGGGCCCGCACATTGTAAGCGACCTAGGGGCCCCCGCAACCGTAAAAGCGACCCTGCTCACCCCTTATTGCCCCTTGTTGGTACCCCTTCGCGCTTGGCACCCGGGCGGACCGCCCCCCCCCCCCTTTAGCCGCCGCTGAGTATACAATTAATTATTGCATGAGCATTTGTGCAATTATGTATTGTAATTTCCTGAATCTTTCATTCAAAAATAATTATTTTCTGAATTCACCCAAAGATATTATAAACGTAGATGCGGTGCGGGCTTAGTTACCCGCGATAAATATAGACGGCGCGTCTGGCGAAAATTGTCAGTTCGATATAGTTTGCCAACAGCCACTTGGAGCGCTGTAAGCAACTATCATCATACTCGTCGATAACTTTAGCTCGGACAAGAACCATTCAAATTGAAAATAGAGTTTGAGACTAGAGACGACAGTTCCATCAAAGATATTCTTTTTCAGGAGAGACTAAAAACATGTTGTAAATTCAGCGGGACCATTTAAGAAAAAAATAAGAAAGTGCTTTCGAGATACTTTCATGCTCTATCGAACTAAAAAAAGTTTGTTACAAAAAGCTATCCGGTTTCGAGAAATGTAATGAAACAGGTCACGTTTCGAGGTTAGATTTTGGGTCGGTATCGACTTCTAACATCTTTCAACATTAATTGTGGAGTCAATTTGCAGTTTAAGAAAAAAATAAAAATTTGAATTCTAGCTATTGAATGGTCGAATTGATTTCCAAAATGTTTGTTTAAAAAAAATCATGCAGTTTTGCGAAATTTGAAAATCCAATTATGACTTCGAAATGGTGTAAAACTGACACTTCAATTTCCAAATAATGTCGAGAAAAATGAAATTTGATTTTTTACTTTGTGGTTAGAAAAGCTTAGAAAGCGCTTGACTCCTTTTGCATTTCTACCCTTCATTTTAGGAAATATATGTAAAAATTATACTATTTTTACAAGCAATATTTTTCTTTAATAAAATTGTTCTAATAAAAGCGTTGCTATTTTCAACGGCAATACCACGCTGAAAACACCAGTTCCCGTTAGATCACTGAAGTTAAGCAGCGTTCGGCGCGGTTAGTACTTGGATGGGTGACCGTTCGGGGAATACTGCGTGGTGTTGGCCCGTCGTTGGTGTGGTGGACCCACACTGGTAGTATTTAGCCACCTAGAAACACTACCCGTATCGGGTAGTGAGGCAATGAACTTTCGAGTTCGAAATGCTAATCAATTTTTTTTAATAAAAGCGTTTCGAAGTGTTCTTTTTTAATCTTTCTAAAAATAAAATGACTATTTGAAGGGTACAAATGCAAAAGGAGTCAAGCGCCAAATTTTCGAAATCGGGTTTATTAGCTCAAAAAATCAGATAAATTCTAGTACACATGCCTGCTGAAGGATTTTTTTGCGGCATCATTTTTCAAAATTCCCACTAAAAAAAGGTTTGGCTTGTGTTTTTGTGTTCACAGTGCGAGAAGCTTTTCTAAGCACAAAGCAAAAATCAAATTTTATTTTTCTCGACACTGGCTAATTATTTTTAATTACTATTGGGTCCATTCTGTTCAGCACTAAATAACCTAAAATAAAATTCCTCATTTTTTGGAAATATTAAAAATTATCACTGCTATCGTCATTTGAAGTCGAAATGTCAGTTTTACACCATTTCAAGTCATAATTGGATTTTCAAATTTCGCGAAGCCGCATGATTTTTCAAAAACAAACTTTTTGGAAATCAATTCGTCCATTCAATAGCTAGAATTCAAATTTTTTGTCTTTCCTTCAACTGCAAATTGACTCCACAATTAATGTTGAAAGATGTTAAAAGTCGATAAGTACCCAAAATCTAACCTCGAAACGTGACCTGTTTCATTCATTTTCTAGAAACCATATAGCTTTTTGTGAGCAAACTTTTTTTAGTTCGATAGAGCATGAAATCATTTCGAAAGAACTTTCTTATTTTTTTCTTAAATGGTCCCGCTGAATTTACAACATGTTTTTAGTCTCTCCTGAAAAAAGTGAAAAATGGCGGTTGACTCCTTTTGCATTTCTACCCTTCATTTAATGGTCGACTAAGGTTAATTTTCTTCACAAAATTTGGCTTAAAATTAAGGTTTGTATCTTCGGGCAAGAAATCCGTTCGATAGTTTGAAAAATATTCTTTATAAATTAATATTAGTTATTATTCTATAAACGGGGAAAACCCCAGATTTCAAATGTTTTCTATGAAAAACACAATCCATGAATGACAGAACGACATGAGAAACAGCAATAAAGTCAATTTATTCAGAAACAAGCACTTTCAACAAATTGACCTTGAGCGAATATTGAATATACATTTTTTAATTTTGACGAAAATTCGGTGTTATTTTCTCACAACAAAAATAATTTGTCGGGGAGCTAGATTATTAAAGAAGAAATCAAACTTGAAAAAGCACCCTTTTAAAGAGTTTTTGAAAATAAACATTTGTTTAGTTCTTTCAAGCACTCCTAATTCTCAATAGTCCTACTTTCAAATTTATCAGAAGATATACGGTTTTAGTCGTTCTTAAATAATGATTCAAGTATTAAAAGACGTTCATTTCTAATACTGAATACTACAAATTTAAAATGTCACAACTATTAAGACTTCAAATATTTTTGAAATTGCGATTAGCCTTTTGAAGAACATCATAGCATAAAAAACACCTTTCTTTTTGATATTCCAAGTGCATACATTCTTTATTTTTGAACATTATACGAAACAAAAATATTTAGCAATTTCTTCAGTAAAAATCTGATTTTTGTAGATATTTTGTAGAGTAAATAGCACTCCTTTTCATTAATAAATTACAACCAAAATAAGAAAGTCCGATTTTATAATTTTGCTTCTTTCTACTCTAAAACAGATATTAGATGGAAGAATGTTGTTTCTTCTATACAAAAAAGTTTTCAAAAATGTTTTGAAAAGCTTAAACAAAGGTGACAGGTTTTAATGGTTCAAAATATATCATATAAACGCTATAAATTTGAAATTAGTCTACTTTTTCATTTTTAACCTGCAATTATTCAATACTCTGATTAATATATATTTTTAACAAAAAACACTTGTATACATACTTCAATCTAAACGTAAGTAAGAAAGTATTATCACATTTCAACGTTCAAATTTAAACTTTAGACTTTTTCGCGTTGTAGCAATTTTGAATCTCAGAATTTGTGATTTTTGACCTAACCTGTATAGCTTATAACAAAAAGTGTGAACTGTAAGAAAAAATTTACAACATCCAGGAGTCTAAATTATAATTACATAAATTTTTCTGTACTTCTAGGGATGACTGAAATATCTCGAAAAATAAAACTCCTGACTCTGTAAAACTCCCTAATAATAAAATTCCAGAAATAATAAAATTCCTGAGCAGCTTATAATATTACCGAATTTTAAAATTCCTAGATAATAAAATTGCTGAAACAAAATTGCCGGATTATAAAATATCCGACCTAGAATATTCCATAATCATTATAAAATTCCAGAATTTAAATAATTAAAAAATTGTTTCTCAATGTTTCTCAAAAATGATTTATTTATTAAAAATACGATAATAAAATATTTTCATCAAAGAAGCTTTTGTTTATTATTTGAAGTTTTTTTAAAATTAATGTATGAATTTGACACAAAAATAATTCTACAAAAATTGTATAAACAAATTGATGCAAAAACACGTGCTACTCAAACGGAACAAAAATTTCTCCCTAAATTTTCTTTGAACCTAATAAAATTTTTGCAAACAAACATTGCAGGATTTAAATCAGCACTGATCTATCTGGAAGTTTCTTTTTAATTTTTTTAAGATCAACAATTTTCGGAGAACATTTTTTGTAATTGAAAAAATATGTATACTATGTACATTTTCAATCAACAATTTTTTAGCTAGAAATATATTTTTTTCATTGATTGTTCTTTTAAATGCAAACAATAATTTTTAAACGCTTTAAACATTAAAAAAGTTTTTCTTTGTACAAATATTTGATTATTCAAATGAAAAAAAATTTTTATTGAAGAAAAATTTTTTCAGCACTGGTTTATCTCGAACTTTCTTCTGAGTTTTTTTTTTTAATCAAAAATTTGATTTTCGAGAAGGCATTAAAAATTTTTTTTAAACACTGTAAAAAATCTGTCTCAAGCTTCAAATCTGCAAAAATTCTTCATATATTCTTAAATGCACTTAAATTTTGGTTCAGTGTAGTAATTTCAAAATTTGAAGGTTCAAAAAAGTTCAGTGTAGTAATAAAACTTAAACTTCAGTACAAAAAATTATAATTTAAAAAATCATATACATTTATCACTCATAGAAAAACATGAACGTATGAGAAATTATAATACAAATATAAACATGATTATCTTTTTGAGAGTATTACTCTCACAATTCCGTTTAATTATTACCATCATGTTAGGGCTTCTGTCATTATTAATTTTAAATTATTTTTTCCAAATAATGATGAATTTTCGGTGTAGCTAGACATTGCGCTATTTATTATTTTATTCCGAAGTGCGGTGTTTATGACGAGAAAGAGATACATATATATCAAACTTTTCTAACCTTAAAAAAGCTTTCAACTGCTTTACCGTCATATTTTACTATGAACGAGAAAACAAGCGCCCGACTTCGTAGTACGGTGAGGGCAGCACCTCGATATGGCAGAAAATTTGATGTCCTACATATATAGTTCCCCCACTTTAACACCCCGTACCGCATCTACGTTTATAATATCCTTGATTCACCTCTGTAATGTTTGTTTAAGTCCGCACCGTGATTCTATCTAGCTAGCCAGTCTAGTATTGCGCGAATAGACAGGCTTGAGAAAAACTGTACTGGCTTTAGCATAATTCAAGACTGCCACGAAATTTTTCCACACGGGCGGTATTTGGAGCTTGGGATGGACTGGAAAGAAGCAATTTTCAGTAAACTAATTTTTTCACCAATTTTTCAAAAAGATTGAAATGTTAAAGTTCTTTTAAGATATTAACCTCCCAGAGCATTTTTGTGCATGCTAAACTAAATGGTTTAACACAATAAATATGGAGTTTCCTGAAAAATGGCCTACACTCAAAAAAACGTCTTGTTAAACCAACCAAAATTCCGGTTAAATATGGCCTCACTATTTTTTCTTTTTGAAGTAATCAGAATTCTGATTATTTTGATAAGAATTTCTGGTTCTACGGAATTCTGGGTAATTCAACCCTAATTCTGGTTATTCTAGCCAGAAAAAATAGTAATGGCATATTTAACCGGAATTCTAGTTGATTTAACCAGACATTATTTTGAGTGTACGCGATTTTTTTTCTTTTTGGGCTTTGTTTAAAGTGGAATAACTTTAGGTGGAAATTTTATGAATGAGTCCATTTCAATCGCTCAATCTTGAACAGTTTCTAACCAAAATTCTGAATAGTTGAACAATTTGCAATACTTTTTTGATTCGTGTTTGAAGATCTCGAAATAAAAATCAATTCTTCAGTTTTGATGGCTTTAACCTTGGAATTATAAAATTGTAATAAAAACATATATTTTCTGTAATAAGCGCGAAATCGTGACCAAGATAAAGAAGGAGAAAGTTCGAAAATATTCTACGTGTGATGTAAAATTTGAAATTTGAAATCGGCAAGCTCCCTCAAGGATTTTGTATTCGGTTCGATTCGGGAGTCATTCTAAAATCTAAACCATGAAAAACTAAATTTCCTCGTTTTAATATTCTTTAACCGCTGATATTAGAAAACTAAAAGTATGACATAGCAAATTCTAGTTTTTATCGAAATTCTACATGCTAACAGCTTCAATTTGAGCCATCCCCGAGGAAAATCAGACTAAATGAAAAGCTTCCAGCAGAGGGGTCTAAAAGACAAATTTCTTCATTTTACTTAGATTTTAACCCATTAAAATGAAAAATAAAAAAAAACAAGAATACAAAATATCATATTTCATTCTTTATCGCAATTGTGCATGCCAAGAGCTTCGATTTGAGCTTTCCTCGAAGAAAATCGGACTAAAAAAGAAACCCTTATAGCAGTCATTATAAGGGCTTCCGACGTGGCCTGCGAAACCCCAAGAATCCCCAAGGAAAGGAATATTCTACATAATTGATCTTTTGATATACACATTTCGAATTCTAAAGATGGGTAATGCTTAAGAATCGTTCAATATCTTTGAAGTACTCTAATGAACAGAAAATGTCATTATGCACGTGACGTCTACATTTTCCGCGGTAAGGAAATTATTATTGATCATACCACAAAGGAGGAGGGGCCTCCTAGAGATCGTTCGTGTTTACCAAGCTTGCAAGACAAGGGGCAAAGATATTAAGGGTGCATTTCAGGGTGTATTCGAGAAGCTAATGGAAGCACTGGCACTCTGGGAGTACTGGTGTGACGTCAAAAAATAACTGAATGTGGAGTGGGGAGTTGCTCGCAGCACTGGTGCAGTCATACCAATGTTAATGTAATTAATATATGCAGCGTTCTGATTGGTTCCGGCAGAGAAAGGGTAATTTGCTAGGGGAAAAACCACAATGTCAGCCCCACGCATCGATCCTCTAGCTGGATGCGTAATAGTAGATTTCCTTAGCATCTGGCAGTCCTATACCGACTTTCCACCTTTTGTTGTAGAAGCAGTTGTCCCTTTCGAAATCCACTTGACGAGTGGAACTTATCCGTTGGTCGACAGGCGGCGCCACATCTGCCCTGTTCCCTAAAAGCATAGAGTCTTATGAGAAAATTGATAATTCATTGAAAACAAAAAGGTTCCCGACTACTTCAGTTCACGAAATAAATATCGAAATAAATATTTTATATAAATCTCATCGATGTGCAATTGATATCTTAAAAATGTTAAACTTCCTAATATCTACCAAATTACTTTTAAAAATATGATCAAAAAGTGCTATACATCGCTTATTCTATTGAATAATCTGTATCTTACATTGAAAGTTGTTACACATCAAAAAATGAATATTATTAGCTTCTTGAACTCAACTAATCGGCAGCATTCTCGTTTTAAATTAATTATTAATTTCTCCATAATGCTCAATGCTTCACTGTAAAAAAAAGTATCATTCCAAGGCTAGTTTCCGGTATTGAAACAGTCCTCCAAAAATATAGTCTCGAGTGGCTCTATTCTAATGCCACTTTATTTTGATGCTACTAAACGACGTTTTAGTACAACTTTTTTGGATCGAAACAGGACCGAAGTGAGAATCAAATTTTTTCTGTTTCGAATGTTTTCTGTTTCTCTTAAGCATGAAGTTGCAAGAAATTAAAACAATTGCCCTGTGCATTATTTTAGTTCGCTAGTACGTACCACTTTTCAATCTGAAGTTAGCAAAGTAAAATAGCACGAACGAAGGCTTTAAAAAATACGATTTCGTATTATAACAGGACGCTAAAAAAATGATGCTCAAATAAAATGGAACCATAGTTTTTACAGTGTTTTGAGGAACAGGACGGATGTGGCGCCACTCGAATATTCAGATCTATGACTCGGATAGGGCTGTTATTCGGGCCACTGAATTAATCCAGAAGGTGGCGCTCCGACCAGGATGGCTGACTCTTGCATGTTATTGCATGCACGAAAGAGGTGAAATGATAATAAAACACTCAATTCCGTTTCCACATATTAGGCCAAAGTATTTTGTTTGGCAATACACTCAACTCTCGATGTAAGTACCAACAATTTACATCGTTCCGAAAGTTTGAGTCCTCGGCATTTTAGTGATGCAGGCACTACGGGACCGAGAGAGCCGGTGCTCAATCATGCGTGACAAGCAGCATGAGGGCAGTGCTCTTAGCGCGTTAGTTGCGTCCACTCTTAGCACGCGCCCAAATCTAACAGAATTGGTTCATGCGACCCTGACTGTTCACGTTTGGATTGCCTCAATTTATTCCGGAGACCACTGCAATCTATGGCCGCAAAACCGTACTTACACCGAGAGCTGAGTGTAGTGAGAGTAAATAACCGTAAGTAATAATTTTGATGCCTTTATTGTCCAAAATTATGTATAATTGTTATAGTTATATATTTTTTATTAAGCTCATGAATGACTTAAATATTGTATAATATTTAAATTCTCAATGATAACATTAGAAGAAATAAAGCAAATTAATTGAAAAATATATTTCTTATATGGCATATACATATGCAAATATACATATATATATATATATATATATATATATATATATATATATATATATATCTATATGTGTGTGTGTGTGTGTGTGACGCGATCCGAGAAAAGGGACCTACTAGGCAAAAAATCGATTTTGGGATTATGATGGATTCTATAAGTTCTTTAACTGATCTTTCTAGAGGTGCAATCAGAAATTTTTTATCTGCATTATTTTACAAGATATAAATTATTTAAAAATAGTCTTCGAACGCGTGCGGAGCTGCAGCTTGACGCCTTCGCTCTTTTTCTTCTCCCATCACTTCCCCCACTACTTGACTCGTACCTTGCGTGCAGCTCTACGCTTCGCCTAATCCACGTGCTTGTTGAACGTGCTTCGTTATGCCAAAAGACAGTTGTTTTTGGTGTTTATAAATTTTTCGAAAGATAGTGTTGTCAATGAATGAATCCTGACGAGGAGTATGAAAATATCGTTGAAACTTCAGCCTATGACTGGGTTTCAGACGAGGAGAGGGATGTGGTAAAAATAAAAAATGATTTTCATTATTATGAAATAATGAATTATTTAAAAAAATTTAATATGAAATAAAGGTCAGAATTTTCAAGCAGCATTTATTGATTGATTCGTGTAGCATTCGCGTTTCGCGAAACAAAGCAAAGAAGAGGAGGATGGTTTAAGTAACATCAAAAAGTTGTACGATTTAGTAAGAGATGACTGCTGCAGAAATAGGTGTAACAGCTTTATTCCCAAGGATCTAGCTGTACAACATAGGTAATTTACGTAGCATTTTTATAATTCAGATCTGTAATCCGATATGGCAATTAATGTGATGGTGATTTCGCACAAACAAGTTACATCTGATACATTATGGAGGAACACCAGTCATTCTCAGAAATACAAGAATTTGCTGAAAATTTGTATTAATACTTTGTTTGACTATAGAAAAAATGTGCAAAATATAAAATATACATTCGCTAAACCATGAAAAAAGTTGAGCTATTTCATCTACGGAGCTTCCTGGTTCATTTTCATTGAAACAACTATCTTTAAAAAAATAAGCACAATTTCACTGAAAATTGCCGTACATTAGTCACAATATACATGTCTCACTTACCCAAATTTTCATTGTGTTTTTGATTTTTATTCACCATTTATATACCTCATAAATAAGGGTACTTTTTCATAGGTTCCCTTTTCAAAAAATTCAGTCAAATTCCACTGATTTTCAAGCCAAAAAGGGGTCATTGGATAATCAGTACAAATTTCATTGGGAATCAGTGATATTTCACTGATTAAACACTGAAAATCACTCTTTAAAACAGTAAAGTATTTAATTTCATTATTGCATCAGTGAAGTATCGCTGATTATTAGTGAATCTTTTATTGAATTTCCAATTTTTTCGAGAATGAATTTATGGAAAAGTGTCCACTCAGAGAAAAAGTTGTCTTGAAACAAAAGCATCGTCC
>CAKNXH010001810.1:26714-79416 GCA_932178445.1 Andricus quercusramuli
TAAGAATGGCCCTCTTCGACGAAGAAGGTGTAGATCTCGAAACAGTGAAGGTACGTGGGTTATCTTCCGCAGATGACAAGATTGTTATGACAGAATCAATCGAGAACTTGCAAAGAATGTTGAATAAACTCAATACAAGCATGAAGAATATGGGCCTCAAAATTAACGTTAATAAAACAAACATCATGGTGTTTAAGGGAAAAAGAGTATTGACGTTGACGAGTAAGTATTCATGGTAATTTTATAGGTAAATATTGTAACTCGCCATAAATTAACCAACATTATTTTTATTTTAATTTCCATGAATTTCTAGAAATTTATGAACATTATTGGTCATTTATTGTAATTTTACTGGTAAATGTGGTAACTTACTATAAATAACCCAAAATATAATATTACGATAATTTACGGTGATTTACGATCATTCGATCAGTTATAATATGTGGTAACTTTCGATAATTACCCGCAAAATTCTATTAACTGCCATCAAAATTTTCTCACAGTTTTTACGGTGAGTGGACGGATAATCGTAAAATGCCAGCTCATAGTTGTATAATTTTCATTATTCACTTCTGACGTAACTTTTTAGTCCCTAGAAAGTAAAAAGTACTTTTCACTGCCTAGGGCGTAAAAAGTAGAGCTTTAGCCCCGCTTCATAGGCGTCGAAAAGGGCTGAAATCTTGCATGTGTCGTAAAAAATATGATATCTATAAAATAACTTTCAATTTCAAGATCAAAACTGTACAATTTATTCTTTACATAATATATTTTGGGAAGATAAAACATTATAAGACATCAGCGCTTTTTTTATGATCCACATTATTATCTCGATACAGTTTCACCTTAATTTTATATTAATCAAAAATTCTTCACACAATCAATCTATGAAAATATCATTCATCACCCAAAATGAAAATATTAGATAATGCAGTAAGAGGTCTATTCATAAGGTGCCATTATCGAAATTTTTTTGAATTCAATTATCGAAATTTGATTCATAATATTAGTTTACTTTTAAAAGATTTCATTTTGTAATTTGGATTGCAGTTTGTCATTTCCAAGGAAAGTTTCATAAAAAAAAATTGTTCCCAAAATTCAATTTATAGACACAAAATATGATACAAAATAAAATCAAGTTTTTATTTCCTTCATGTAATTAATTTCCTCCATAGACTCCATATTTTATATGCAAGGTTTTATTTGGATGAAATTCATACTTTAAGTTCAAAGGGACATGTACGATTTTGCAGAGTGTTATTTTCTATGTTTATATTTCTTACAGGATTTTCATAAATTCATCCAAAATCAATTGATGAATAGTAAGAAGTATTTCTATACCAATCTTCAGTAAAAACTACTAATTCGTAGAAAAAACTTTAAAAATTCAATTCATAAAGAATTTTTCCTTACTAATTTCATTTGTTGTGATACATATACAAGGCCGCGGAGCAAGCGGCCGAGACCCTTGTCCTGAATTTTAGCATCAGAAGTGAGGAAAGTGCATTGCTCCATCTAGATGCTTCACGTCTAAAAGCCGAAATAAAGAAAGCAGTGGTTGAAATTCAGGGTTTTATTTTTGCATGCCAGGACGGTTTCATTTCCACCTTAGCATACCGTGCCCGCATTTTATGTCAAGAAGTTCCCAGTGATAGGTGCAGAGCGTGTCATGCACACGCTAAATACCTAGAACACATACTATCTGGGTGTCCGACCCACGCAGGAATGACGTACATCTATAGACATAATGCGGCCCTAAGAGTACTTTATTACCGTCTTCGTCGCTCTCACGGCGTTGGTCGCGACCCTGCCCTGCCGAACGCTCCAATGGATATAGAGTCAATTGTCCGAAACGAGAAGTGCCAGATTTTCTGGAACTACGATTTTCGGGCAGCAGTCTCCGTTGCGCACTCGAAGCCTGACATTGTTCTCCAAGACTTCGAGAAACGAACGATATTCGTGATCGAATTCTCGGCTCCGTCCGAATACAACATCACTACAAAGGAGAAAGAAAAAGAGGAGAGGTATCAAGACCTTAAAAGAGAGCTGCAACGACTGTACCCAAAATATTCGGTGCGAGTAATTGTCCTTGTGATTGGTGCTCTCGGAGGTCCGAAACTATCACTGGTTCGTAACCTTAAAGCCATACACGCGTGCCAAAAATATGCCAAGGCACCAGCGAGATGTATGCAGAGAGCTGTCTTCCTTGGGTCGCTTCGTGTCCTCAAGACATACGAGGGTTTCGCCGGCCTGTCGTTGTGATTTAGTCGTGCCCTGTAACCACCCATCTCACGGTTGTGAGACGTGGCCATAGGTGTGATTGACCGCGGTTCTACTGGGGGCTATTGACATTTTTTAGATGGCGCTTGCTCTTAGTGGGACCCTCCGGTGGTTGTATAACTATGTTTTTAATTTATATATATATATATTAGGGTGACCCAAAAATATACATTTTGGATTTTTCGACGGGCGTCGACGCCAAATCGTTCTCTCGTAAAAACAAATGAATACGTATTTTTTCATTTTGAAATAAAATGATTTTTAGTACTTTGTAAAGTATTTTGAAGTTTTCTCTTGATCTACGAATTAAAAAAGAAAATTTTCAAGAGAACCTGAAGCGAGCCCTGAGATTTGACCCTAACGACAGTTTTAGTGTTATTACTAGTCTATTATGTGCGCGCGCAAGCGCACGCCAACGTTTGTGTTCATGTTTCTCCTTTACTCAATTTTCGAATCACTATTTATTTCTTCAAATTCCTTGACCAATCAAATTCTTGATTTTATAACACAAAAAGTTGTGAAGAATTATTTTCATTGAATCATTAAAATAATTTTTACTTCATATTTTTATGAAAATTTGAATTATTAATAGCCCTTCAAACTATTCCAGTGAGAATTAAAATATATGTGCACAGAATTTCGAAATGAAAATTCAGATACTCATTTCACAACATCCCAAAATTAAAAAATATATATAATTGGATTAGAGGTATTTTAAACATTAAAAAACTCTTATTATACAATGCAGAGTCAATAGTCAATTATATCAGCTTGAAGAAAATAATCAGTTTATGTTACCTCATCAAAAGAAATTGAAATTCAATCATCATGTGATTTAAAATTGTTGAAAAAAATAATCAGCTAATGATTAATTAATCTGTTTATAACATGAGAAACATTCAACTATAATTTTCATTCAAACATTGTAATAATTTGTATACTACATTGAGAAAAGAATTAACTATCATTTCAAAAAATTTAATATATTAATAACCTTCCATACTAATTCAAGAGAAAATAAAATCATATTCACAAATAATTTTAAAAATTGAATGCAGACACTCGTTTCACAACATCAGGGTCATTTCAAAAATAATGTAATTAATGGTATTTCAAATTTAAATAAACTTTTATTATGCAAATTATATCCAGTATTCAATTCCCAGGCGGAAATATTAGATATAGTTTATACATAGTGTGAAGTATTATATATAATATTCATTCGTTTTATACATTTTTTATATAAAACAAATGAATGTTATATATAATACTTCACACTATATATAAACTATATATAATATTTTACTAAACCTGGAAGTAAATAATCAATTTATGATTCTGAATTTAGAACAATTTAAATTAAATCTATATGTAATTCAATTTTGTGGTTAGAATTAATCAGCTAATAATTAATTAAACAGTTCACAACCTAAAAACCCTCAAGCAATTAATTTCATCGAAACAATCAAATTATTTTTACTCCATATTTTTTTTTCTTCAATTTTGACCTTCATTTCTGAATATTTTGATTTATTAATAAGCTTTTTAAAAAATTCCAGAAAATTTAACTTATAGTAGAATCAATAATTAATCAATCATTTAAAAACACAAAAAGCATCACACAAATATTTTCATTTAAATATTCATTCAATTTTGAATTAACATTTTCAAAATGTTTATTTGCATTACTCAAATTTAAATTACTCATAATCTTTTATACAAATTTCATAACAAATCAAAACATATGTACATATAATTTTGAAATTTGAATTCAGATAAACATTTCAGATCATCGCAAACATTAAAAAAAATTATATAATTATAATGGAGGTATTAAAAAAAACTGTTATTATAAAGATTATAGCCAATATTCAATAACATAACCTTGAAGTGAATAATCAATTTATGTTATCTAATTAAAATTAATCAAAATTCAATATTTATGTAATTAAATATTGTGAAAAAAATTAATCAGCTTATAATCAATTAATCAGTTTAAAGCATGAAAAGTATCAAATAATTATTTTCATTGAAACATTCAAATAATTTTAACTTTATATTGTTATTAAAATTTGAATTATTAGTAACCTTACAAACTAATTCCAGGAAAAATGAAAGCATTTGTAAAAACAATTTTGAAAATTCAATTAGATACTCATTTCGCAAATTCAGAAGCAATTTTACATTTACGTAACTGGAATAAGGCTATTTTAAATATAAATGAACTTCTATAATACAAATTTCAGCCAATATTTAATTAGATAATCTCAGAATAAATAATCAATTCATGCTACTCAATCAAAGAATATTAAATTCCAATCTTAATGTAATTTGATATTGTGAACTTTATTGTTCAGCTTATTCTTAATTAATCAGTTCACAACATAACAAGTATGAAAAAATTACTTTCATTGAAACTTTTAAATAATTTTTACTTTATATATATTTTTCTTTAAATTTTGACTTTTCTTTCATCAAATTTAATGTACTAATCATCTTTTAACTAATTCCAGACAATTTAATTTTCAAAAGAAACAGTTAATATTAAATTAATGAGTTCATAACATAGATAGCTTTTAACAATTATTTTCATTGAAATATTAGAATAACTTGTATTTAATATTTATCTAACAATTTAGATTATTAATAACCTTCCAAAGTGATACCAGGAGAAATTGAAACATATGCACATATAATTTTGAAAATTGAATTCGGATACTCACTTCACAACATCACAAACATTTTAAAAAAATTATATCATTGTAATGGAGATATATTAAAGAAAAAATACATTTTTATCATAAAAATAGCAGCCAATATTAAATCAGATAACCTTAATGTAAATAATCAATTTATGTGACTTAATTGTATGTATGTATGTATGTATATTTAATCTCTCCCTTTTACGGGTTTGAGGGCCTCCGCTCCCTGTACATATCTTTACATTTCATCCTTAGTCTAACTTATTCGCTGCTTATATTCTAAATCTTCGCCTTACATGATAACAGTCATATTAATACTATTATTCTTAACTTTCTACAAATCTAAGCATGAGCGACCTTCCAGGGCTTCCGTTTTCTCTTACCATCAATTGCATTTTCAACGATTTAAAATTTACCATTTTTCTAGTGACTTTCCTTCACAGAGGATTACCCGTTTGGCTCTGCCCTGTTCCCTTGCTTTCTCTTATTTCTTCCAGCTTTTTCATCCACATCACTCCCTGTCCATTACCATCCAAGATCCATCTCACACACTCATCCACACTCAACTGTCCATCTTCCTCTCCTGTACAACTCTCTAACACATGTGCCCATGACTCCACCTCGTATCCACATACTCTGCACAAATTATCCTCTTCATCCATCCAATATCTACAAGATCTCACTCCTTCCCCCATTCTAAACCGTACCACCCTATTCCATTTGTCTTCCTTTTTCATCTTTTGCAAATATTCTGGTTCCGTCAACCCTTTGACCATCATATACCATCTATTGTATTTCGAATCCATAATCTTTCTCCATCTCTCTTCTCCTTGTCTTACTAATAGCTCTAATTCTATGTTCTGCCAATCCAGAACCCCTTCCTGCATATCACAAACATTCCTCATTTTTGTCCTTTCTTCCTCCCATTTCGAGTTTCCCAAATTTCCTCTCGTCTCCTTGTTCCGAACTTCGTCCAAGCATACTTGTGCTATCCTGCTCCCCTCCCCCCTTTTCAGTTTCTCTTCAAACCTCCAGGCTCTCTTAATTTGTCTCGTTACCATTTTCTCCCTTCCTAGTTCTTCCCTCAACATGTATCCTGGGCAACTCCAACTAACCCCCATTACCCATCTCAGAAATCTCTCATGCATACTTTCCACTTTCCTATGTTCTTTCCATCCCCAGACTTCTACCCCATAACCCAATACCGCCCATACCAACGCATCAAACAACCAGACCCTCATTCTCCAATCGTCCTTGAACCTTCTCTTTCCTATACCCCATACTTGGCCCATTACTTTGCTCGCACATTCGATTCTCTTCCTCACCTGCACCTCGTTTCCCCCTCCTGCCTCAAACCAGAAACCTAGGTAACAGAACTCCTCCACAGTTTCCACTGTTTGTCCGTTCATCTTCCAACCGTAACCTATTTTGGTCTTTCTCTTTCTGAAGCACATCACCTTGGTCTTCCCTACGTTCACCGTCAGTTCTTTTGCTCGTACATATTCTTCGAAAATTTTTATCATTAGGTTCATACCCTTCTCATCGTCTGCTAATAGAACTACGTCGTCCGCGTATGCTAGAGAGTACAGTTTGCTATTACCCAGAATCGTCCCCCCTTTCCCTTTCTCCTTTAGCTTCTCCTCTAAGTCTGCCAGCAGCATATTAAAGAGCAGCGGACTCAACGGGCACCCTTGCCTAAGACCTCTTTCTGTCCAGAAAACCTCCCCTTTTTCCCCCCTATCTTCACCCTAATCCTGGTTTCAGTAAAAATTTCCTTTATCCTCTTCACTAACCCTTCCTCTATTCCCTTCTCTTTCATTGCCTGCCATAGAACTTTTCTATTCACTGAATCAAAAGCTGCTTTAAAATCTACGAACAAGGCTACTAATTTCCCTTTTTTTCTCCCTAAGTTTCTGTTAACCAAGTAGTTGAGTACGTAAATGTTATCTATTGTTCCCATCCCTTTTCTAAATCCCGTCTGATTGTGTGGGATACTTTGTTTCTCTTCTATCTGACTCTCCAACCTTTTTCTTAGAATTTCCGTGTATATTTTATAACCCACTGGCATGAGGGTGATCCCTCTGTACTCTTCTACCTTCTTACCATCCCCTTTCTTGACAAGCGGTACCACCAGCCCTGTCCTCCACTCCTCCGGCCCCCCTTCTCCTTTCCAGACCTTGTTGCAGATCTTCCACATCCCTTCCCTAGTCCCTTCTCCTCCATACTTTATCGCTTCGTTCTCCATACCATCCTCTCCTGTAGCCTTGCTTCTTTTTAGTCTATCTATCGCCTCATTCACTTCTTCTCTTGTTATTTCGTTCACTTCCTCCCTTTCTCCCTGGACTGTCTTTCTATTTTCCCCTTCGATCCTATTTTGTTCTCCCCCTAGCAGACCCTTAAAATAATCCGTCCATTCATCCATTTCTATTTCTTCATTCACGCCCCTCCTTCCTCCTCTTTCCCTGTTTATCACATCCCAAACCCTACCTTCTTTGATTGCTTTTTCTACTTCTTCCTTGTATTTCTCCTTTCCTTTTTGCTTTTTCCCTTCCAGCATCCTCTCATGTTCTCTTTTTCTCATGTACTCCGCCTTCTCTATTTCTCCTTTCCTCCATTTTCTTACAGACTCTTTCATTCTCTCCTTACTCTCCCTGCATTCCTCATCCCACCAGCCTCTCTTTCCCTTTTCTCTTCCTTCTTTCGCACCTATCTCATCCCTTACCTTCTCAATCGACCCTTTCAACCTCTCAATCAACACGTCTACTTCCTCCTCCTTCTCATATCTAACATTCTCCTTTTCCATTTTTTGTTCAAACACTTTTAATTTATCTACCCCCCAGTCTCCCATTTTCGCGTTCCTTTCCCCCCCTCTTTCCTTTCTCCCTCTACCGCGCTTGTGGACGCCACCTTTCAGTGTCGCTATTACTGGGAAGTGCTCGGACCCTATCTCATTCCCCACCTTCATACTGCATATCATATTCCTCATTCTTTCTTCCGCCAGGATGTAGTCTATAACCGTCTCTCCCTTACCTACAAATGTGATCTCTCCCTTCTCATCTCCTTTCATATTGCCATTACATATGAACCATCCTGTTTCTCCTATTACTTCTAGTAACCTCCTCCCCTCCCTGTCTATCTCCCTATGTTTGGAGCTCCTTATATAGGCCTCCTCTTCTTCATCCCAAGTCCCTCCCCCTTGCTCGCCAGTCCAAGCATTCAAGTCACCTCCTATCAAAACCAACTCTTCCTTCTTTTCCTCCATCCACCTCCTTATTTCTCTCCAACCTTCCTCTTCCCCTCTTCTTCTATATACACAAACCACCGCTATTTTGACTTTTCCAATTACAATCCTTCTTACCATTGTTCCATCCTTTTCCTCTCTATCCTCCTCTGTTCTCCCTTTTACTGCCAGTTCTTTTCTCACCCCCGAGACCATGCCGCCCATCCCTCTACCTTTAACGTGTTCCTTTCTCGATTCTTGCATTGTCCACACATACCCTTTAGGTAGCATCCTTTTCATCCCCTTCCAATCCTTCTCATCTGCCCATGTTTCACTCATCATAATCACATCCCATTTTTCTAACTCCCGCCAAAATCCTTCATTCTTGTTCTTCAAGCCTGACACATTCCAGAAAGCTATTTTTACGTTTTTCCCATCCCTTCCCTCTCCTATCCTCCTTACTTTTCTTCCGCCTTGCTTTTTGGAAACCCCTCTGTTTGCTCGCTAACATCTTTTGTATCTTCCTTTTTTCTACCTTTCTCAACTCTTTTTTCCTTCTTCCTTATTTCTTCTGATTCCTCGTCCCAGAACCATTCCTCTCCATTTATCCATAATCTGTCTCTCCCTATCCATACCATGTGCCCCTTTTTCCTCTCTATCCATGCCCTCTGGTCTATTTGCCATCTCCTTTTCCTCTCCCTCCATGTCAGATCCTCTTCAATTCTTTCCCTTCTTCCTTTCAATAATTTTTTGTTCTCCATAATTTTCTTTTTCTCCTCCTCACTCCCTACTTTTACTACAAACATTCCTTCCTTTCCTTCGTTCGTCCCTCCTATCCTCTTAACTCCTTCTACCCTTACCTGCACTCCAATATTTCTCAGAAGATTTATGATTTCCGCCTCCCCTGTTTCACTCTCCATTGTCAATCCCTTAATAATTATTTTATTTTTTCTCTTTGCCTTTTCTTCCCCTTCCAATCTCCTTTCAATGTCACTCAGTCTCTTCTTCAATCTTTCATTCTCATTTTGCACGTTCTTATTACTCCCTATGTCTATTTCCTCACCCTCTGTTTCTTTCCCCATATGTTCATTCCTCAATTCTAAGTTGTTCACTCGTTCTTCCAGCTGTTTTGACTCAATATTTCTCCTTTCGTCATCCTCCTTCTGTCTATTCTCTATGCTCTCTAGCTTACGCCATACCTTATCCTTCTCCTCTTTCCAGATTTTATCCCACTCCTCCCACTTTTCTCTTACTTTCCTTACTTCCCCCCTTACAGCATTTCCCTGCCTATTCATGTCTTCCAAACTTCTCCTTGTTTCCTCTCTAAACCCTTTTATGAGAGCCTCTAATTTTTCAAACATCCCTCCGTCCCCCCTATCTCTATCTGGTGTTTTCCGTTTAGTGAGTTTATTCCTGCCTTTCTTGCTTTCCTTATCCGTTTCTAACTCATCGTCCCCTTCCTCTCTTTTTCTTTTGTCTTCCCCCTCACTACTGGTCACGTTTCCTTTTTTTCGCCATTCGTCTAAACTTCGATTCGAGCCCGCGCTGCCTAGCTTGTTCAGGCGTTGTAGGTTAGAGGGCCTCCCGCCTTTATGGGCCGTACCTGAATCCCTTCTCTCTGCCATCCCCACCCTAGTCGGCGTCTTAAACGTCTCTTGACCGCTACCGCTACTGTCCCCCTTCACTCCACTAACCGAGCTCGCAACCTCGTCAGCAATTGCCTCATCTCCCGCCTGACCTCTGGCGCCCGTTTGCGGACTTCTTACCGTCGACATCCCCGTATCCAACCTTACCCACTGTTCCACGACGCTACCCTCTCTTCACCTGCCTATCTCTTACCCCCCTTGCCCCACAACAATTTTTCACTCCTAACCTCAAAACTTTCGTACACTCCAATTTCCTTTTCACACACCTCACTTTCAACCTTTACACCCTTGCCTACACTCACCCTTCTTCCTTCACACCTGATCTCCGCACTCAATGCCCTTTCTCCTTCCACACACGCTGATTCCCTTCACCAAAGCCAAAAAAACCAACACTTGACACAAAACAGTTCTCTCGCGATCGGTACCGAAAACGGAAGCCTATGTGACTTAATTGAAAACAATTCAAAGCAAATCTTTATGTAATTCACTCTTTTGAAAATAGGAAATCATTCAATAGTTAGAATAGTTGATTCATCTGTTCAGAACATAAAAATCAATCAACAATAATATTTGCAGTGAAACATCAAAATTCGATTCGAGTACATAACGATTCCTTCTATACTACAATCTTACCCAAGATGGAGGTTATCTTTTTTCATATGAAGGATTTGAACTTTTATTCCTGCAAATTTAATTCATTCACAAAATAGAATCAGTTATTATATAATTTATTAGTTCATAACAAAAAAGGCATTAAACAATTGTTCTCGTTGAAACATTCAAAATATATTTTTTCATTTGAAATTGCATTTCTATACATTTAATTTATTAATGACTTTTAAAACTAATTCCAGAAAAATTTATAATATATATTTATATATTAATTAATCATTTAACAACATAAAAAGCAATGAACAGTTATTTTAATCAAAACATTCGAATAATTTTTACTTTATATTTTTTTGAAATTTTGAATTAATAATAAACCTTTTAAACTAATTCACAGAAAAGTAAAAAATAGTGCATATAATATTGAAAGCAGAATTCAGGTACTTATTTCACAACATCACAAAATTTACCAAAATTATACAATTGGAATAGAGGTATTTCAAACATAAATAATCTTTTATCATAAAAATTATAGTCAATATTCAATTTCATGGCCTTAAATCAAATAATCAATCGTTGTACTTAATTTAAACAAATTAAAGTATAATCTTTATGTAATTTGATATTGAAAAAAATTGATCAGCTAATGATTCATTCATCTGTTGACAACATAAAAAGCATTCAACTATAATTTGCATTCAGGCATTCAAACAATTTTTACTTCACATTTTTTTTAATTTACACTTTCATTTCTGAAAATTCGATTTGTAAGTAACCTTTTATAGTAATTTCAGGAAAAATTAAAACATATTCACATATAATTCTGAAAATTAAATTCAAATAATTATTTCGCAACATCACAAACATTGGCGGACAATGCGTAATTGGAATAGATGTATTTTTTCTTTATTCATAATGTTTTCCCTAAGGGACTTCATTCTTTCTTACTTGCTCCCCTAGCTCTCTCTAATTCCTTCATCCACTCTTCCCCCAAACCATCTTCCCCTAGAATCATTACCACGTTCTCTCGCCAGCTTCCTTTATTTTTCATTCCTCTCCTACATCCTTCCCATACATGCTCTCATGTTTCCTCTTCCTATTCGCCAATTCTGCACTTCCTGTTATGTTCCTTTTCCCCATACATACTTGCCCTTTCCTCGTTTCACAGTCTAAATCTTACTATTCGGGTCCATCTTTTCTCTCCCCAACCCTCTTCTAAATATTTTTGAACTTCTTCCTTTTTTATCATCTTATACCATATATTATATTTTGATTCCTCAATCATCCCCCATCTTTCTATTAATTGTCTTTCTCTCTCCCTTTTTTCCACTTCTTCATAGTTGACTCCAGTCATGTAATCTATGTCTCTAGCCTCAAAGAACTCCCTGCTTTCTTCTTCCAATCTCGTTAATTCCATCGCCCTCTCTCTCCTCTCTTCTACCACCATCAAACACTTTCTCGCTAACTCCCCTTTCTTTCCCTCCCACAGCTTAGTCTCAAAATTCCATGCCCTCTTTTCCGCTCTAGTACTTAATTTATCCCTTTGCGTTTCTTCTCTCACCATATATCCCAGCGCCCTCCCGTCTAACCCTAGCGTCGACCTTGTATACCTTTCTTGTAAACTCTCAATCCCTTTCCTTTCTTCCCATCCCTATATCGCTGCTCCGTAACCTAATACCGGCCATACCAACGTATCAAATACCCACATTCTCCTTCTCCAATTTTTTTTGAAACCTTCTTTTTCTCACACTTGCTCTCCTACTTTTACCTTGCATTTTGTCTCTCTAAAAATTTCCGATACTCTCTTTGTTAATCCCTCTCATATCCCCTTTTTCACCATAACGTTTTCTATCACACCACGGTCTAATGAGTCAATCGCTGCCGTTGGGTAAACAAACATTGCTATCATTGCCCCTTTCTCCCTTTTAATTCTCCTATTTACTCAATAGTTCAGAACATATATATCGTTGATCACTTCCATCCCTTTCAAATTCCTGTCTGATTGGGTGGCTCTATCTTTTTCTCCACAACTTCTTTTTTTAACCTCTCCGATAAAACAGTCACATATACTTTATATAGTGTTAGCATTAATGTCACTCCTCTATAATTACTAACCTCCTCCCATTTGCCTTTCTTCACTATTGGTATCACTACTCCTTCTTCCCATAACTGACCACTCCTCTCCTCTCCATACTCTATTGCACATTATCCATGCCCATTCCTTTAATTCTGTTCCCCCATATTTCTGTAATTCATTTGGAATATCATCTATACCAGGTGCCTTTCCATCTTTCATCATCCCTAATACCTTGACTATTTCCTCCAATGTAATGTCCTCCTCATCTGTTTCCCTACCATATTTTCCTCCTTTCCTAACTTTCCTCTCTACCCCTCCTAGTAATTCCATTGAATATTTCTTCCATTCTACCATCTCAATATCATGGTTTATTCTTTTCCTTCTACATCTCTCTTTAGTTACCACCTTCCAAACCTCTTCATCCGTCCTAGCCGTCTCCGCTTCTTCTTCAAACCTGTTATTTTCCTCCTCTTTTTCTAGATCACACAACTCAACAGTTCAAAAAATAAGAAGCATTAAACTATAACTTTTATTAAAACATTCACATAATTTTTACTTTATATATTTTCTTTAATTTGAACTTTCATTTCTGAATATTTGACTTATTAATAACCCCGAGGGGCGTCTCACTCAAAAATGCACGTGTTACTCCGTCAGAAATCGATCGCAATTTGTAAGAATTCCGGTAAGGCAATGCATGCCGTAAAAATCAAAGTAGGAAATCATCAGTGAAGGCACGAATTCGTGAAATCGTTTGAAAACGGAAAATTCGTACGAGTCCGTTGGTTTTTGATAGAAATCGTTTAGTATTCGTAGCAGTCCGTAAGGACTTCGAGTGGAATCGCAGGGAATCATTGGGATTCATGCTTGAATTCGTAGAGAATTCGAGTGGATGAGTCCCCGCAGCGACCGCGCGATCGGGCAAATCTCGGACTTGCGCAGTATCCACGGATATCAGCTGTTCGCCACACATTAAAAGCATTGTTGTTTTTTTCCCGCCGGTGTTGATATTCATTTTAATACATATAACAATAATACATTATACATACATATTTAATATATATGAGATAAATAAACGAGTATAAAATCATACTATATTACTACCGTTTTTCACGGGTTTTCAAGATAAATTTTCAGACATTGAAGTGTTATTTTAATTGGAGAGCGTTCACATATTACCCAACGTTATTTTCGATCTTTTTTAACTCCTCCTTCCCTGTGTCACAGGCAGTAACATTTCCATCTGACCCCCCACCCTCAACAGTTATGTAACATTTTTTGTATTAGGTTTAAAAACATAATAAACGTTTATGAAATAAAAAAAGGTTTTTAAGATCAAGTGTTATACAGAAATGAATAAAGCAACATTTTTATGTAACACTGAATGCTTAACCCGTGGCAGACACACTCATTTGACGCACTCTCTATAGACAAACTGGAGCGACTTGGGATTTTCCGTTTTTGAAGTTCGTTATTTACTATGAAAATTAGCGATAATTTGAAAAGTGAATGTGCCTTCCTATGTAAAATTTGAATTCATTTCCTTTGAATTCTACAAATTGAAAATTTCTTTGGTGCGAATTCGCACCAGTGTGCCTACCATGGGTTGAAATTTTTTTTTTTCGAGTCACACAGATATTGAAATTACTTATAAGAAGAGATGTATTATCAGTTTGGTTTTAAACTTATGTGAATATAAATTTTATAAGATTCTTCAGAAAATTAGAAAATATTTTTGCATAATTCAAATGTGTTAAAAAATAATTCAGAAGATTTGAAAAAAAAATTATTTTACAGGATTTTAAAAAATATTAGTAAAAATTCGACCCATTTAAAAAGATATTCAGGACTTTTAGAAGTTTGGAAGAAATGAAAAATGCCTTCGAAGTTCGTTTTTCAAAATGAAAAATCCTCAAAAATTTCCCCATAAATCTTGAGGAATTCATTTTTGTATTCTTTCAAAATTTTTAAGCCCACTGATATTTACAAATTATTCAATATTTTCGTGACTTTTTTAATTCTGCAAAATTTTAAAAATTGTCTTAAAATCTTTCAGATTCTTCTTTGAAAATTTTCGACATCTTTTGAAATGTCTTGAAATCTTTTTAAGTATTCTCTTAAAATTAATTTTTGAAAACCTAAAGAATTTTTTTTATTTTCTTGAAACCTTGCAAAATGCCTAAAATATCTTATAAATTTTTATCATTTCTCAATCCTGCAAAAACTTTTAAGTATCTCTTACACTTACTCAAATTTGTTCTAATATTATGTATTGTGGCAAAATTTTGTTTTTAAATTTTTTACACTCTTTTTCAAAATTTAAGGAATTAATTAAAAAATTTTTGTATTCTTTTTCAATTTTGTCTTAGAATTCATTAAAGAAAAAGTCATTTGAAATTTTCCCATGAATCTTTAGAACGAGCTTAAGAATATTTTTTCATTCTCTTGACTCCCTGCATAATTGAGTTTACCTAAAATTATTTTTAATCCTAAAAAATTAAAATAATTGTCTTAAAGTCTTCGATATTCCTTCTCCTCATACATTTTGTAATCTTTAAAACTCAAAATTATTGTTTTTTAATTAAACATAAACCATTAAAAATTTTCCCAGAAAGATTTAAAACGACTTCTACAATAAACTGTGATTTTATGATAAAAACCCTTACTCTGCTCAGGCCTACTTTCTGGAAAATGTTCAAGGTATTTTACTATTAAATATTAATAAAAATATTTGTGATTATACATTAATAAATTAATTAAATTGGTCAATTAATTTTTACTCGTTAAAAATCAAGGACAAAGTCAAATTAAGTTTCTTTTACTCCAGAATTAATTAAATTGATTAATTAAAAAATTAATTAATCAAAATTTTTAAAAGTAATTAATTAATTTTTAAAATTAATTAAAATTAAAGAATTAATTAATAGTTCATTATTATATTAATCACTAAATTCTTATATTAATTTTTATTCTTAGTTTTCCCATTGCCACTTCAACTTGAAACCATTTGTAAATGTTCTTTAAATAATTTTTAATGTTCAGAAATCATTAGAAAAAAAGGAAATATTTCAGCACTGAGTGTGTCACTCGTACGTTATACCCATTGTACGACTCCGCGCTTCGCAGTCACTGCTTGGATTCGTTCGGATTCGTCAAACTTTGTGGGACTCTGTACGAATTCGTAGGTACAACGTTCCGCAACGCTGTGACTGCATATCGTTCTGAGCTCCCGATTCCAAAAAAAGGATTCCGGTTCGTCAATGTCAGAATTCATAAAAATCGTTAGGATTCGTACGACTTCGTTTACTTTGTTCGAACGATTTCATTTGAATCCTGAGTGAGACACCCCTCGAATAACCCTATAAACTAATTACAGAAAATATAAGTTTCAATGGAATCAGTTAATAATTAATTAACCAGTTCAGAACATGAAAAGCATTACACAATTATTTTCATTGAAACATTCAAATTATTTCTAGATTATCTTCTCCTACGAATTTGAAATTTCATTTCTGTACATTTAATGTATTACTAACCTTTTAAACTAATAAAAAAGAACTAAAATATATGTACATATAATCTTGAAAAATGCATTCAAATAGAGTCATTTCACAACGTCACAAGCATTTGAAAAGATTATATAATTGCAACACAGGTATTTTGAAGAAAATGTAAATTTTAATTATAGCAATAATAACAAATATCCAATTACATAACCTTCAAGTAAATAATCAATTTATGTGACTTGATTGCAAAAAAATTTAATTCAATCTTTATTTAATTCAAAGTTTCTAACAAAATTAATTGACCAATAATTAATTAAACTGTTCACAACATACAAGGCATGAAAGTATTATTTTCATTGGAATATTCAAATAATTTTTACTTAATATTTTTTTAACATTCTGAAAATTGGAATTATTAATAACTTTTTATACTAATTTTCAAAAAAATGTAAACATAGTATTCAGATATAATTTTGCAAATTTAATGCAGATACTCATTTAAGCATTAATCTATAATTTTCATCGAAACATTCAAATAATTTTTACTTCATATATATAATTTTCCAAATTCGAACTCCCATTTCTGACAATTTGAATTATCAACACCCTTTCACACTAATTCCACAAAATTCAATTTCTCATAGAATCAGTTGATAATTAATTAATCAGTTCATAACATAAAAAGAATTACACAATTATTTAGATTAATACATTCAAATAATTTTTACATTATATTCTCCTTTTAATTTAAAATTTCGTTTCTATACGTTTAATTCATTACCAACCTTTTAAAGTAATTGAAAAAAATATATGTACATATAATCTTGAAAATTGAATTCAGATAGAGTTATTTCACAACCTCACAAGTATTTGAAAAGATTATATAATTGCAATAAAGGTATTTTAAAGAAAAAGTAAACCTTTATTATCCTATAGATGAAAACTCCTAATTTCATGGAGGAAGAATTTCTGTTAGCTATAGTAAGTCATAGGGTGACCTCTATATATTAAAATTAAAACTAACAGAATTAAAAGAGTAGATTTCTAATTTCATCGATCGCCGATAATTATTTCAATTTATTTATTTTTACTATTACTTTCAATGTAAGATATTATATCTTTGCTTGTTATGACTGACTTTTTCAATACACAGCATAAAATAAAATGTATCTCAGTAATTTTTCTACATTTTTAATCCAGGCACAGATGTTCTTTATCTGGATCGATGTAAGCACACCGATCGGCAGCACTTCCAGACATTATTTTTATTCTATTTTCACTCAAAAACACTTTGTAAATGTTGTATCAATAGTTCACTAACAACAAACTATTAATCAAGCTCAATGTCAAGGGAAAAATAATTTCCAACCGCCAATAAACACCAAAGCTTTAATCGCACCGGCATGCGTCTGTTCCATTGTTGTGAAATTAGGAAAACAAATGAGTGCAGATCTAATTTGCGCGCGTGTCGTATTGTGATTTAAAGAATAACACATAACACTATCCAGTTTAAAGTTTTTATAAATTGCCACTCCTGTTTCTAATTGTAATTTTAATAATTAATTTACCTTTTTTCCTTATAAAATATATGTTTATATTTATACAAATAGAAATTAAATGTTAATACGTACCTGCTTGCAAAAAATAATTTTGCCTAAATACTTTCATTGACTTTTTTTACGAATGAAATAGTCGAAGAAAACATTTTTTGATATTATATTAAGGTATTTTTTAGTTTTCTTTTTTTTTTAATAGAAATATGAAAATAGAGTGTATATTTTTGTGCATAAAAGTGTTTCTTTAAATTGTCCCGAACGTTCACGTAAAAATTTGAATTATCCTTTTTAGGAATACAATATTAAGAAAAAAAACGTTTTATTTTTTAAGTTTTCATAAGTTTTCATAATACAAATAAAAAGATGGAATTTCAAGGTTAAGATTTTCAATTAATCTCTTCAATTACTTCCATTCTATTATTATTATTGATTCAAGTACAATCAACAGTAAAATTTGTTATACGATGATAAAATTATCCCATTCTTTCTAGATCTAGACGTTATACCGAATTTTCTTTATCATCCTTTCAGTGACTTGCTCATTCTTCATTTATACAACACTATATTTTAATTTTTTTCAGTAATACGAATAAATTACATATACTTAAAATATTTTTAAATGGGGAAAAGTTAATTCCAGTCCTCAAGAATAAATGAATAATCCATAATAATTTAAAAATTTCAAATTCCCGCTCGAATAAAGCAGTCTTTAATATTTGTTTTTTCTTGTATTTTTTACGTGCTTTAGTATTTTACTGAAATTTACAATTTTATTTCTTTGGATTAACTTGAAATAAAAATCATAAAAATTGTGGGAAATTGTTTTTAATATTTTAATAGTACTTGCTGAAATCTAAGAGTTTCGTTTCACAGAGCGAAAGCTCAAACTTTTAATTTAAAGTATTTTCTAACCAAACTAAAACTGTTCAATATAGATTTACAAATAGACATGTCTATTTGTACAATTTTAATAAAATATTCAAGGAAACATCATAAGAAGTGAAAATGGAATTAGAGTGAAGGGAATCAAAAGTCAAAATTAAATTTTTACTGATGCAACATTTTAGTTTTGAATACAAAACTTTATTATGAAATCACTAAATACTTTAATTACAATTTTGGAAACAAATTACAGAATTTATTATGAATAATTATGTAAGCAAGTAAATTCGCGCAAAAAAGATCGATTACCAGAAAAAAAGAAGAAAGTTTAGAAATTAAAAATAAAATTTCTACGTACCTGCTTCAAATGATATTTTTTTCTTAAACATCTCCACTGACGTCATATTTTTTCTTTTCAATAATCTTTGAAAACCTTTATAAGGATTTCTGCGAAAACTAACAATAAATCCTAGTTTATTAAGTTAATTATTTATGTAGGGACGAATGAAAAGTGAAGAGATAATAAATACACAAATGAACGGATTCCGAAAATATAATTTCCTGAATTATGAAATCTCTGAATTTGAAAATGACAGAATTTTAAATTTACTGCAATGCTAAAAATCTCAATAATCTCCGAAATCAACATTTACGGAACTAATAATTGTCCAATTATCAAATTTTACGAATTTGGCTGATTCCCGAAATTTAATATTGACAAAAATGAATAATTATTATTTAATATTTCTTCAATAACTAATTGTTTATTTTCGTCAAATCTTAAATTTCAAAAATATGCAAATTGCACGGAAATTTAATGTTTCGTTAATTACATGATTAAAAATTGTATAATTCAAAAATTATATAATTCGTTAAATTATAATTTCTGATATTTTTAGATTGGGGATTTTTATTTTTCGAGAAATAAAAATCTTGTGTCGTTATATTAGAGCCCTAAAATGTTATTATTTTTCACTTTGTATTTTTGAATTTTCTTGACGTTAATTTGTGTAGGGGAAACCTCCCTACAGTGGATCATGAAACCTACAGTGGATAATCATTCATTAAAAATACTAATAATGTAATATAATTACTTTAATTTAATTAATATAATTATTACTTTAATAATTAATATAATTTAATTAAAATATAATACAATATATTATATTATATACAATTAATATACATAAATTAAAATTAAAATTGATTATTTTTCTTCTATTTGTGCTCTTAATATTCAATGACTTCTGCATTTTTTATTACGTCCTATATTATAAGATATTTTTTTCTTTTCCAGTCATAAGAGTGAATTATACGTACTACAAGTATTTTCAAATAGGAAAAAGTCCGTTCCAGTCCTTTAATATACATAAATAATTCATAATAAAGCAAAGATTTTAAATACCCGCTCGACGTTTATAGCGCCGCCTTGCGGTAGGTGGTCGAAACAATCGCTTTAAACGAAGCGGCAATTCCGAATTTAGCCGAAAAGTATCGAATAAAGCCGAGGCCACAAAACTGAAGGTAGCGCCGCCCTCGTGACATGTGGCCTAACTAGACCCTTGCCGCATCTAGGTAAAATATCTTTGCTGTTAGTTTGTTAATTAGAGACAGAGATAGAAAAAGGTTGGCTCAGTGTTGCCAACCGTTGCACTATAAAGTCTGTTAAAGGAGAAATACGTAAAATATAATATTAATAAGGTGAGTCATGAACCATAACCCCAATTGTGATTGTAGTCTGTTTTTAAATTTTTTACGCAAACAAGAAATTTTCAAATTAATTATTTTCTTGCTCTATAACTGTGATTTCTATTATAATTTGATAGGATTAAAATCTTCATTTCCTTATAGTGACACATTTGAATAATTATTTTTTTTCTTGGTTTGAATATAAGTATGTCAGAGATCTGTGTATGTCTACAGACCAAACATTTTATAATTTTAAAAGATGTTCAAACTAATCATTTTTACGCTCTTAAGAGGCATTCATATTAAAAAAACCGCGATAATTTCAGGAATTGATTTTAATAATTTGAAGGGTTTTCAAAGAAATTTAAAAAGTATAAGGAACTTTTTTTAATCCAAGGAATAACAAATTTCAATTAATTCTAAAACATTTCAAATTGATATATTGTAGGAAAATATTTGAAAGCATTTCAGTAGATTCCAAGGAATTTGTTATTTATTTTAATAATTTGAAGGAGTTTCAAAATACTGGGAATATTTTCGGGAATTTCAAAGGAATCCAGAGCATTTCAAAGAGATGTCAATAATTTCAGTGAATGCCAAAATATTTTAAAGGGTTTGGAATATTTTAGGATATTTTAACAGATTTGAATGAATTTTCACCTGACTTTAGTAATTTAAATGGTTCAAAAGGATTTTTCATGACATTTTTCAAGATTAGGAATATCTTAGGGTATATCAAAAGATTCCAAGGTATTTTCAAGAGATTTCAACAATTTGAAGGAATTTCAAAAAGATTTAAAGGATTTGAAAACTTTTAGAGGTTTCTTGAAGATTCCAAGGATTTTTTACTTGATTTCAGTACTTTTATTGATTTCAGAGGATTTGCAATATTCTAGAGTAATTTAAAAGATTCCAAGGCATTTTCGAAAGCTTTAAAGAGTTTCAAGTGATATTCAAAGTTTTAAAAGGTCTTTAAATATTTTGGGGAATATCTAATGACTCAAAGGAATTTTTTTATTTGAATAATTTGAAGGAATTTCAAAGGACTTCAAATATTTGAAGCCATTTTTTAAATCTTTATTTGATTTTAAATAGATTAAAATATTTCAAGAATCCAAGAAATTTTGAATTGGTTTCAGAGGATTTTAAATATTTTACAGTATTTTAAAAGATTCCCAGGCATTTTCAAGAGATTTAAAAAGTTTCATAATTGGAAATATTTCAGAGTATTTGAGAAGATGTCAAGGCATTTTCGTAAGCTTTAAAAAGTTTCAAGGGATTTTCAAGAATCAAAGGAATGCAATAATTTGATAGAGTTTCGAAGGATTTGAAATATTTCAGTTTTTTTTTTTAATTTCAAGGGATTTTGAAGAGCTTTAAAAAATTCAAGGAATTCCAAAATATTGTGAAGTATTTCAAATATCTGAGGGCATTTTGGAAGATCCTAGGAATTTTCGAATTGATTTCAGTAATTTAATGTTACTCATGGGATTTGAATTATTTTATGGTATTTTAAAAGATTCTAAAGCATTTTCAAGAGATTTCAAAAAATTTGTATGGGGTATTGTATCGAAGAGTTTCCTCAAATTCCGAAACTATAGATCGATTTAATAGGACCTATGTCAGGTTTTAGAGTAGATCAAAAGGTTCCAAGGAATTTTCGGTTAGATTGCAGAATGGGGGCGTCACCTCTGTTTTGGCTGGAAATTTTTTTTTCCCAGCAACAAACTATTGGAATGTGTAATTGAACGATAAATTAAGCAATTTGATCAGGAAACCGTTTAAAATTGTTACTTTTGTCACTACGATGTCTCAAATATGGGTCTGTTACGATATCGGAATTATCATATTTAACTCACATTTCATGTGTTTTTAAACATCCGTACGGCCAGAAAAACTGTGAATAATTGAAATCGAATTGTTTTTAATTAATGAAAATATATTTAGATATTTTTTTATGCCGACACAAACTATTATGTCGACAAAAAAGGAGAGTTTCACGTATATCAGCTGTCACTTAGACAAGAGGAGACGGGACGTTGGAAAGGGGTAGGGGTTTATTCAACATTATTTTTGTGACCATTGCATATCTACTTTTTATTTTTGTGACATACAAATCTCGATAGCCATCGATAGCCAACGGCGTCCTTTCGTCTCATATCGTGACAGACCCATATTTGAGACATCGTAGTGACAAAAGTAACAATAATTTAAAACTTTATCCTTATCAAATCGCTTCATTTATTGTCCAGTTAAAGATTATAATATTTGGTTGCCGAAAAAAAAATTTTTTTCAGCCAAAACAGAGGTTACGCCCCTATTCTGCAATTGCACCGAATTTTCAATTTATTTTGGTAAACTGATAGGATTAAAAATGATTTAAAATATCATGAAGTACTTTTAAAGATTTTGATGCACTTTCAAGATATTATTAATTTTTTAAGGAATTTTAAAGGCTTTGAATGACTACAAGAGGAATAAAAAAAATTTTCTAGGAGTTTGAAGAAATTTTTTACAACTTCGAAATATATGAAACTATTTCATAGGAACTGCAAGGTTTCAATATATTTTAGAACTTTTAAATGAATTTTATGAGATTTCCGAAGATTTCGAATATTTTAATGGATTTTAAAAGCTCTCAAGGTATTTTCATAAATTTTCCAGATTCAAGAAGATATTACAAAATTTCATACAATTTCACGGGATTTCATAATATTTTAATGTACTTTAAGGAATTCATTCAGAAGAAGTGAGGGATTTTGTATAGGTTTTCACAGATTTGTAGAGATTTTCAAATATGTTTTGAAATTAATTTGAATTCACCCCGAATTATCACTAATTGATTCAGAATTATCTTATTATCTTATTCGAATTTTCCTAATTTACCTGAATTATTTCAAATTAAATCAATAATTCTATTCGGTTCAATGGGTATTTTCCTAAGTTTTCAGTTTGTGTTTAATTCATCTTGAAGTGTTTTAAACTCATTTGGAATTCTTCAACATTTGAACAAATTCTTCTGAATTTCCTTGTATTTTTTCGAAATCATTTTAAACTTATTGAAATCAATCAAATTTTTTGGAGTTTTCAATTTTATCTAATTATGTATTTCCATTTTTTGAATTTTAACTTCAGTTGTTTGAAATTTTACGAATTACATTTTTCGGAATGCTTTCAAATCCAAAAGAACATTATCCACACTATTGATACACATATTTACTTTGAGTCACTTCTTGGATTAGAAATGAGTCTTGCTGTAAAAAACGTCGAATTAAAAATTATTGCTGCGCTCTAACGAGATGTTCTCTGGAAATCTGCTTTTCCACGTTTTTTGTAGAGCGATTTCTCTGCTTTTTTCGGTTTGAGTAGGTCACTATTTTCAAATAAATTAGGCTGTGGCCGCCCTTACAATAATAAATTTCAAATTCAGGCGTCAGGCTGAATAATTCAAAATTTATTTGAGAAATAACATTTCTTTTGATTGATAAAATGAAAAATGTATTACGGCAATATAATTTACAAATAAGTTAAGTGTTAAACAAATTTTAAAGCTAATTATAAAAAATTGAATTATAATTATATTCAACATTTTTTCAAGATGATTACGATGGCAGAATTTACCTACAAATAAATGATGAGAAATCCATTACACCTTTAGCTTTTACAGAGAAAAAAAATGAAAAGGAGCTCCTTATTAGAGACTACGTACATCAACTTCATCAGCTTCTACAACAAAAGGTGGAAAGTCGGTATGGGACTGTCAGAAGCTAAAGAAATCTACT
Organism: Andricus quercusramuli; assembly: GCA_932178445.1. Taxonomy (NCBI): domain Eukaryota; kingdom Metazoa; phylum Arthropoda; class Insecta; order Hymenoptera; family Cynipidae; genus Andricus; species Andricus quercusramuli. The sequence goes on from CAKNXH010001810.1 coordinate 50,661, forward strand.
AATACGCATCCCTCCAGAGGATCGATGCTTGGGGTTGACATTGTGGTATTTCCATAACAAATTACCCTTTCTCTGCCGGAACCAATCAGAACGTTGCATATAATAATTATATTAGCATTGCCAGTGCTTCCATTAGATTCTCGAATACACCCTCAATATCTTTGCCCTTCTCTTGCAAGCTTGGTAAACACTAACGAACTCTAAGAGGCTGCTCGTCCTTTGTGGTACGATCAATAATAATTTCTTTACGATGGAAAATGTTGACGTCACGTCTTTCGCAATACATTAATTTTTAGATTTTGTATCAGAGCTAATACTCTTGCATAATGACATATTCTGTTCATTAAGAGTACTTCCAAGATATTGAACGAATCTTAAGCATTACCCATTTTTAGAATTCGAAAACTGTATGTCAAAAGATCAATTATGTAGAATATTCGTTCCCTTGGGGATTTTTGGGGTTTCGCAGGCCACGTCGGAAGCCCTTATAATGACGGCTACACGGGTTTCTTTTTCATTCCGATTCTCTTTGAGGTAGAATCAAATCGAAGCTCTTGGCATGTACAATTGCGATAAAGGATAAAATATGATATTTTGTATTCTTGTTTTTTCTTATTTCAATGGGTTAGAATCTAAGTAAAATGAAGAAATTTGGCCTTTTAGACCCCTCTGCTGGAAGCTTTTCATTTAGTCTGATTTTCCTCGGGGATGGCTCAAATTGAAGCTGTTAGTATGTAAAATTTTGGTAGAAACTAGAATTTTCTATGTCATAAATTTAATTTTCTAATATCAGCGGGTAAAGAATATGAAACCAAAGAAATTTTATTTTCCATAATTTAGATTTTAGAATGACTCCCGAATCGGACCGAATACAAAATCCTTGAGGGCGCTTGCCGATCTCCTTGGCTTGATTTTATAAATTAAGTATTAAATCATTTCAAATTTTACATCACAATTAGAACATTCTTGAACTTTCTCCTTCTTCATCTTGATTAAATTTCACGCTTATTACGGAAAATATATATTTTTTATTACAATTCTACAATTCCAAGGTTTATGCCATTGAGCCATTTCCCTTTCAGCGAGCCTCTAGGGGTAGGCGTGACACTACCCGATTCGAGTAGTGTTTCTAGGTGGATATTTTCTTGTAGTAAATAACTACAAGTGTGGGCTCACCACACCCACGACCGCCAACAGCAACGCAGTAGTATTATTCCCGAACTGTCACCTATCCAAGTACTAACCGCGCCCAACACTGCTTAACTTCAGTGATCTAACGAGAACTGGTGTTCCCAGAAGAATTTTTATTTCGAGGTCTTCAAACCATTTATTATTGTCATTTTAGTATTTTTTTTATTTTTTTATTTTTATTTTTTTTTATTTTTATTTAGTATTGCCATTTTTTCAACTGTTCAGACTTTCGGTTGGAGATTGTACAAGATTGAGCGACTGGAATGGGCTTATTCATCAATTTTCCACCTAAAGTTATTCCACTTTAAACTTGAACTTTGGCTTGACATCCAAAAAGGCTTACAATTACGTTTTTTTCTGAATAAACTTCTGGGATGTCTAACGATCATCAAAAGCCCAAAAAGAAAAAAAATCGCGCAGGCCCTTCTTGAGGAAACTCCAATTTAGTTTAGCATCCACAAAAGTGATCTAGGAGTTTAATATCTTAGAAGAACTTAAACATTTCAGTCTTCTTGAAAAATTGTGAAAAAATTAGTTTACTGCGGTAAAAAATAAAATGTTATATCTCTTAAAGTTTTTCGGTTACAGCCCTCAGAAGTCGATTTTGAGCAAATATATATATTTTTTTTATTAAAAAATTCTAGTTCTTGTGAAATGATTGATTTCCTATACATTGCTGGTGTAATCTAAAATTCTAAAAAAATATTCCTCTATCTCAAATAGCACCGAAATTATGGCCTTCTTGAAATTACCCTTTTTTAATGAGATTTTATCAAACATTAATTCCTTTAAATAAAATTTCTCGCCTTTCGAAATAACTCATTTCCTGAGCTTACGGGTGAAAGACGCCACCAAATATATTAAAGGGGCGCAATTTTGAGCAAATCTGAAAGAAATTAATGCAATCAGGTTACAAATTGCATTATGTGAATGTCATTATGTACGTTATACAATAGAGCCTTTACACATTCTAAACTTGTAATCGTATTTTTTAATATCCTCAATCAAACTTTTCAGTTCATAATAAAGTAATAAAGTCTTTATTTGCTTTAAGCACAACATAAAAAATATGATAAAAACAATTTTCCACGTATTATCCTCCAAAAACGAGGTAAGGTCAATGTACCGGTGGGCGAATAAGGCCGGACACCACTTTTGAAAGGCCATATATATAAAAGAATATCACATTTTGCAAATTCTCAAAAATATTTTAGGAAGTGAATGTCAATCTCTTTCAGATGACTGCACTTTTATTACATGATGAAAATTTGGATAAGAGAAAATAAATATTTGTCCGACCACTGATACGCGCCCGGAGACCGACCCACTTACCCTATTAAAAAAAAAAAACATGAGCAAAAGAATTCCATGAAAAGGATAATATTTAGAAGACCATTATTTTGGTGCTATAAGGGCTAAAGCATTCTTTTTTTAGATTTGCTCAACATTGATTCTCCTTTCATTAATATACTGGTAACTTTCACTACTCCCTATGGAGAGGGCTATGGGGTCATGCTTAGGCTCAGAAGGGGACGCAATGGGATGACCCAAGCGTCAGGGGTTGTTATGGTCTCAACCCAGAGCTGATAATAACAAAAATGTCACTAGCCATGTATAGGAAATGATTTATTTTACAAAAACTAGAATTTTGTATCGAAACAAACACAGAAAAAACAGAAGATAAACTTTACATCGATTACCGACGAAAGTTTCGCTGCAACAAAAATTAACCTTGTCGAATAAACTTTACATGAAATTAAGATAATTCCGTGTTTTTAAACCATCTCGGAATAATTTGTCGGTTGTTTGTCAGTGAAAGAGTGTGAAGTATGGATGGAATTGGTCTGGAAATCAGGACACGAGATTTTTAAAAAAATTGCACTTATTACAATTCTATTTTAAAAATAATTGCACTTATCGCGGATGAATGATTATATATTTTTGATGACTGTCACTAAAGCACTCGACACCATTCGAAAAAGTCGCCATATTTACTATGATGTTAACCATAATTCACAAGCTATGAGATATGAATTTCCGTTTTAAAAGTTTCGAGATCCTTTCGGTATGGCAGTTCAATATAAAAGTCTTTTTACGAAGTAAAATTTTAAAGCTAAAAGATGATTTCTGAACAACTACAACTCCTATCGACCTTGTTTCATGCTTCAAATTATTATTATTCAAGATTTCATTTTTTGAATAATTTTTAGAACTCAGAATTTTTGTTACGCATGAGGGCACGTTGAGTCGTGAAATTTTATTTTAAAAAGTTATTAAATAAATATTTGTCAAGAATATTGAATGTAAATTGGAAAAAAAAAATTCTATCAGGTATGACAGGTTATGTAGGTGAAATCAAAGATGTCTACAAGCTGAGGAATGAACGATAATACCAATTGCATTGGGACAAAACTTTATTTCTTTCAAAACTCAGAAAAAAATGGTTTTTCACCATGAGTGTATTTGGATATTATTCTTTATTTTTTGAAAACTATTCAATTAAATTATAAAATCCAGAAAAAATGTGTAATGATTTTATCATTCAATTAAATAGCTTTCTCAAAATCAAAAATAATATCCAAATACACTTATCTTGAAAAATTCTCGAGACTGTAAAATTCCTAAATTAGAAAATGTCCGAATAATGAAATTCCCGAATAGGAAAACTCCATAATTCTAGAATATCCAAATAACTAGAAAATTCTCCAATTATAAAATTCCCGAATTTAGACAAATGAAAAAATTTTTTCATGAAAATTATTTATTTATTAAAAATGCAATGATCAAATATTTTTATCAACAAAATTGTAATGTTTAAAGTTTCTGAAATTACTGCGTGAATCTTAAACAACAATTATTGAAAAAATATATTTTTGGATGAAAATTTTTGGATTGAAAAATTCTAGAAAATAAAATTCATGACTCTTTCAAATTCCCGATTTGAGAATTTCCCGAATAATACAATTTTTGAATATGTAATAAACTTCCCTAACTGGAAAATTCCCAACTAAAGAATTTCCGAACAGCTTATGATATTACCAAAATAGGAAATTCCCGACAGTTTATAATATTACCGAATTTGAAAATTCCCGATAGAAAATTGCCGAATTATAATAAGATATCCGAACTGGAAAATTCCTGAATTATGAAACTCCCGAAACAATGGAAAAATTGTTTTCAATCAATATTATTTATTAAAAATACAATCATAAAATATTTGTATGAAAAAAAAGGTTTTTTTCTTATGAAAGTTTCTAAAATTATTGTTCGAATTCAAAATAGAAATTATTGAAAAAATATATTTTTGGATGAAAATTTTTGGACGTTTGAAAAATCCTAAAAAATAAAATTTCCGAATAATGTAATTCCCAAATAATGAAATTCCCGAATAAAAAATTCCCAAACAGTTTATGATCTTACCGAAATGGAAAATTCCCGACAGTTCATAATATTACCGAATTTCAAAATTCCCGCTAGAAAATTGCCAAATTATAAAATATACGAACTGGAAAATGCTTGCATTATAAAACTCCGAAAACAATAAAAAAATTGTTTTTCAATCAATATTATTTATTTCTTAAAAATACAATAATAAAATATTTGTCTAAAAAAAATATTTTTCTTCTTCAAAGTTTCTAAAATTATTGTATGAATTTAAAATAACAATATTTGAAGACAATTTTCATCCAGAAATATATTTTTTTCAATTATCGTCATTTCAAAGTTAACCAATAATTTTAGAAACTTTAAACATTAAAAATAGTTTTTTTCTTGATTTTCTAATTCGAATATTTTATAATTTGGCAATTTTCTGTCGGGAAGTTTTAAATTCGGTAATATTGTAAACTACTGGGAATTATCCACTTTGGTGATATCATAAACTGTTCCGGAATTTTCCAGTTCGGGAATTTCATTATTCGGGAATTTTATTAATCCGAAATTTTATTATATATTCGAAAATTGTATTATTCGGGAAGAAGCAAGCAGAAGCCCATCTATCAATTGTTTCGAAGGCGGCTAGTAATCTAGTGATTGTTTCGGCAAAATGAGTTTTAGGGAAAACGAAATTTCGGACAAGTGAATATCTACCGAATTCAAATACCTAGATCCGCCACTGAATGTTCCAACTTCAAATATAAATCGATTCCTACGTTTTGGTTTTGTTCCTAACCTACAATACCGACTGTGGCAGGAACATCGACATGTCGATATGTCGATGGGCAGGAAGTATATATAAAGTCTAATTATTTTTAAAATAACAATTAGGTAAGTAACAAGTTTTTCTAAATCTAGTGTCCTGATTTATAGCTTTTCACGTATACTTTGCCGTTTTTCCATTGCTGCGATGGACGTAGCAGACGACAGCTTTTATTCCATCGTAAGATAAACTTTCGCCAAATAGCATGTAATCTTTAACAGCTGAACATTTTACATGCAACAAAGTTTAACTTCAGTTTTTTCTGTGAAAAAATTGTTGGTCGGAAATCAACTTCTGATGGCCGTAACTGCGAAACTGCTTCAAACGAGTCGGGATTTCGATTTTTAGAATAATACAAAGTATTTGCATTTATTTTTGAAAAGTTACTAGGGGCGGATGATAGACCTATAACGAACAGGCGATACATATTACAATTAAAATGTGACAGTGATCAATTTAACAATTGAAATTAAAAATAACTATTTAACCAGAGTAAAGGAATAAACTATATTACACATAATTAGATGTGGTCTATGACCAGTAATACTGTGAATGTACACACGCGAATATACGTACTTGAAGGTAAATTCATTCATGTGCAGTGTGCACGCTTATATATATGTTTTTAACTCAAGGATTAAGGTCTTACTAATGTGTTATTTTGAAAGTAGGATTTGAAGTTTCAAACAAGTAAGCAAAAGGGAGTTTTCTAAAGTGAAATTGTCAAGGTGCGTTTCTACTCTTTATGGACGAGCACGACGAATTATCGAAGGACCTTTGCATTTGATACGCGCGATGTGGCTTGATTTTGAGTGCTGTTTTCCTTCCACGAAGTTTGGAATGTGTTGGTTGATCTTTGTCAATAAAATGAGGAAGGGTTAAAAAGATAGTGCGGAGCTTCATTACTGAATAGACTATGAAGAAAGTTGCACATAAAAAATTGTCTTCTTTTGGCGACGTTAAGAAGTCCTGCTCTTTCTTCACACGGAAAAAAGTGGATAGCTAGATTCACTTTTAGGTATTGTTAACTTGAAGTTTACTTGCCCGCATTGTACAAGAAACAATTCAAATAGTTCTTGACACTGAATGAGATAGTGATCTCAAAATATACAGAAACTGAAGTCAGCATTACACACAGTTGAATCTGCATGAGTAATTCATTTTCATAGTAGGCAATGAATTGTGAGTTTGACTTTTGCAAGTGACTTTGATCTCCTTTTTTTCATTGCAATGAGCACTGCGCGCGATATTACTATTTAAAATTGTAAGTGAGTTCAGTGGCACAACTAGAAACGTGTAGGCCCCCCGCAAATTTTTTAAGAGTTCTGTTTTAAATTAAAAAAGAAGGAAGATTCATAACTTGCATTTCAGTAAAACAACAGATTTTCGCTTCTCAATCTATAAGGCAGACAGCCCAATGACATTTAACAAAATAAAATCAATTGTCGGAAACTACTGTCTGTTTCAAAAATCCTGGCCCCTCTACAAATCATTGAATATCTCAATAAAAAAAGTCGCTTAAAAAAAGGGAAAACATCTCGTCAATCCTCATTTCATTACGAAAAAGTATAGTATCATTTGATTGCGATGCGCCCATAAGTTTCGTTGCAAATTCGCAGTGAAGGTGAAAAAACGTCGTTAAAAGCACCTTTTATACCTTGGTCAACTTTTGACCGTTCTATTTCGTGAAAAAATAAATGAATTGTTTGTTAAAAAATCGAGTAGTTAGCTTCATGTTTTATTTGTGAATAAGTTTTCGAAAAATTCAAAAATATTTATTACTGTGGTGTCGGCAGTAAATAAAAGCGAAGGATGCTAACTCAGCTTCGAATCAAGCTGGAAGGCTCTACTGAGGCTTGAAATTTAAAAAAAAAAATCCACAAATTCAATGGTTGGTTTTTAAAAGTCATTTAATTACATCAATAACACGCTATTGCATATTATTTTTTTCTGGTTTTTTTTGGGGACTGGAGGCACAAAAGAAGTCGATGATACTCTCAGCTGGTTCCAGGGTATCAATGTCCTGCTTGATCCTTTGCCTCATAAAGTGACCTTTTTTACATTCTCATCAGAGAAAGTATTAGATTTGTGTAAAATTTGACCCCCCTCGTTTTTGTCAAATGTTCACGTTTTGAGACCCCCTGAACCCAAAAAACAGGTTTTTGCTCGGGTTTTTGTGAATGTGTATGTCTGTCTGTATGTGGGTATGTGTGTATGTGGGTCGGTATGTAGATTTTTAGTCTGTTAGCACGATAAATTTCGAAAGAATTGACAGATTCGATTGGACTTTGGTATACTCTTCAAGTGTCCTAAAATGAAGGTCAAGTTCGTTAGCCAGCCATTTCGGATGAAAATTCGAAAATTAAGAGCATTTTGAAAATTTTTGAAACAACTTTTTTTCGAAATTTGAAAATTATATGTACGGCTGTTCATAGTACTCGGAAATTTCAACAATCTCTCCTCATAACATTTTCCGATAAAATGAAAATTTTCAGGGTTACAGCATTTTCAAAATCCGAAAGAAGAAAAGAAAATGAACATTTTCAGCCGATTAACGAACGATACGAAAAAAAGTCAAGGCAAGGAAAATGTTTCTTTTTCCACGCCCTACAAGACCGTCATAACAACTTTTTGAATTTTCTCAAAAAATCGAAAATTCACATTTTCATTGCACAAAAAATAATGAAAAATCCAAAAATTCAATTTTACGATCAAGCTATGCAAGATACGACAAGTGATGATTCAACCAAATTTGTGCGTAAAAAAAATATCTACAAATTTGTTATTGGTCACTTTTCGATGGGATGTGTAGTTTTTGTTTTAGGCGTAAAAAGGAACATTAACAGTGAAAAAACCAGCCCGATAAGTGGGCACATTCTTATCAAAACTTTGCTTATTTCATTTCTTGTTCATCTCGTGTGTGTTTTTTTTGACAATACTTTATTGTTTTTATGTTCCCAATACTATTTCTAACGATTAAAACAATAAAATAATCATTATTGCTCATGGTACTTGAAAATTTGTATTTTTACATTCTCATTAGAGGAGGTATTAGATTTGTGTAAGATTTGACCCTCCACCCCCCCCCCCTGGTTTTTGTAAAATATGCATTTTTCAATAACCAAATAGAACATAACATATGGTTGTTGCGAAGCGCGACGACCAAATATCGAGCGCGAAGCTCGAGTGTCTTGATGAGAATGTGTTCCTTAAGGTCGATAGAATCTTAAGTAAATTAGTTCTTCTTTTTATGTAAAACTGACGTAATTAAACCAAAAGGAAGTCATGACGATGAAGTTTACCAAGAGTATATAAGCTCGCGAAGCGCGCAATAGCGAGCATACGAAGTGCGAAAACCTAGAGGAACCAAGCTTAAAGCGTCAGGCAAATGTGTCCGAGCGCGTAGCGCGAGGTGAACACATTATCGAGCGCGAGATGAATACCTAATCGAGCGCAAAGCGCGAGAGGCAACAGGTGCGCGCCCTAGGCGCGCTCAAACTTGCAAGCATCTGGTAGAATGTGCCACGTGAGTCAACCTACTTTGACAATAGTGGATGGCAACCCCTTCAACGTATCGATTACAATTGTGGTCGACTACCGTAGAAAAAAAAAACAGAAAAAAATAATATACAATAGCGTGTTAATGATGTAATCAACTGTATTAAAAAAAACCCTACCATTGCATTTGTTGATTTTTGGACAAATTTCAAGCCTTAGTAGAGCCTTCCAGCTTGATTAGAAGCTGAGTTAGCATCCTTCGCTTTTATTTACTGCCGACACCAAAGTTATAAATATTTTTGAATTTTTCGAAAACGTATTCACAAATAAAACATCAGGCTAACTACTCGATTTTTTGCCAAATAATTCATGCATTTTTCCACGAAATAGAACGGTCGAAAGTTGACCAAGGTATAAAAGGTGCTTTTAACCACGTTTTTTCACCTTATTTGCATCGAAACTTATGAGCGCATCGCAATCAAATGATATTGCACTTATTCGTAATGAAATGAGGATTGACAAGATGTTTTTCCTTTTTTTGAGCTTTTTTTTTATTTATTGAGATATTCAATGATTTGTAGAGGGGCCAGGATTTTTGAAACAGATAGTAGTTTATAATGTTTTCTCTTTTATGATAATATGAGTTAAGATCATTATTATAAATAAACATAGTGAATGACTCTACTTTATACTTCAATATTGTTTTTTTGTTTTGTACGAAATTTTCAGAATTTGAAAATATTCTGAAGGATTATATAAACAAGAATACTTTTTTTACATTATTTCTACTATGGAACTTTCTGCTTATGATATTTATAATTTCTTATAACACTAAAATTGATTAGGATCGTACTTGATTGAGCCACCCACGTTCAAATATTATATTATTTGGAATAATTTTTCTTTTAGTAGAATAATACATTGTTTTCGACGTATTATTTTTTGACACAATAATTGAAAAATAATTTGTTATGGAATTTTAGTTTACATTGATTTCCAATTTTAACGTAGTAATAATTTTTCCAACCTTTTCACATTGATATTTGTAGGAATTACTATCATTCAATTAAAGAAAAATATCTCCTGTTTTCTTCAGATTTTTAACAGCAATAAAATCTACCATACTACTGTGATATCGCGATCTTTAATATTAATTTCTCGGAACCGAATAATTTTGTTGTATCGAACATTTATTCTAATTCAGCATCCCCATATCTCATAAGGAAAATTTTATTTTCGCAACAAATTCAAATTTAAATCACTATTCAACAATTGTCTCATCTGAAAATAGTGATTTCGATTTTACATTTGATATATCATTACGATGTTTGAGCTATTTTTTATTTATATATCAGTTGTGTAAATAAATTTTGCGTTTTGAATAAAGTGAGATGATAATGAAATCAAATTAAAAATTTCAAAAATTTCACTCAAAAACATTTTTTCAAGTCTTAATTTTCAATAATACAAAATATGCACTTTTTAAAAATTGTAATTCTAATCATTATATAATAATACATATAAATTACTAATAATATATTTACTTTGTGAGTTAATACTTTTAAGCAAAATATTTTTTCCAAGCTCGTTACAAAATATTGGATATCACCTGCAAGAGATTAATTTAAAAAATTTCAAGTAAAAATTTATTATCATTTCTTAGCTGGCCACGTTTTTCTCAGAGAAATCGCTTGACCGAGAGTTTGGCAGAAAAATCTAGGCGGTTCCGTAGCTCACTTCACTAACGCGTGCGCTAGATTTAGGTTTTAGGACAGGTTTCAGGTAATTAGATAGGGTTCGATTCCTCAACGGGAGCGATTTTTCAAAGCGTTCGAGCCTGCGATCATATGTGTAAGACTCTCGAGCTGATCTATTTATAAATCGTGTATAAAATGCGTGCAGTGCATACATACATATACATATATGCGTTAGAATGCAAAATCGGCAAAGTTACTCTTCACAGAAGTAACACTTACTACACGAAATAGTAACTCTTCTTTCGCTGAGTGTGGACGGTTACCAATTAGTGCAGTGCATCCTATTATTTGGAATTGTTCATCCTACTCTTTCAAAAAGTCAGTTTAACTTACCTGAACAGAAAATAGTAATTTTAACCAAATTTACCGACGAAAAGCTGCGCTTCAATTCAAAATAGTCAAAACTACTGGTTCAAGGAGTTCTTCGAACAATCCACGTTTTTCCCTGTATACTGGGTAATATGTTCACTTTTAGAGATGTTATAGATGAAACGAATGCATGCATTAAGCGTACGCTCACGCTTGGCATTGAGCTCATCAGTATTATCGTCATATACCCCACAGCCGTATTAATCGAAGAAAGGGAGGATGAGGCTTTCAAATAGGAGGATTTGCGTTGGAGTAGGAAGTGATTCTTTATTCCTGTTAAGCTGTTGGAAGACTCTAAAGGTTTTACTCGAATTATCCGTATCTTCTTCATTCATCGTACATCTATACAATGATAAAATGTTTGATGTAATATTTCTATAAGGACATATCCCGGTAAGAAGGCTTGCAGCGAGAATATTTATATTCAAATCCCTTTCAAAGCCGATCGGAGCTGTCAAACGTACTCTGAAAGAAATTGAAAACGCCACTTTCGCAACAAATTCAAATTTAAATCACTATTCAAAAATTGTCTCATCTGAAAATAGTGATTTCGATTTTACATTTGATATATCATTACGATGTTTGAGCTATTTTCTATTTATATATCAGTTGTGTAAATAAATTTTGCGTTTTGAATAAAGTGACCAGATCCAGGTAGAGAAATAAATATAATGTACATGAGATGTAATAGTGTTGAACAAAATGTAGAAAAGTTCACACTTTGGACAAATCGTATGCGAAGCACGAGATACGTGATGAGAATGTGTTCGTTAAAGTCGAAGGAGCTTCAACAAAAGAAAATTCACAACCATGAAATTACAGTTGTTCACGCTTTGACCTCTAATTTCAAAAGGTATGTGCATAAATGTGTGGGAAATATAAAGACCGAGCGCGGAGCGCGAGGTAAATATATTATCGAGCGCGAAGCGTGAAAACCAACAGTCGCGCGCCCTAGGCGCGCTCAAACTTACGAGCCGCGCGCTTAGCGCGCAATGAGAATGTGCGATAATTATACATAAAATAATTTTTTCCTTTCAAAATCTATTTATAAATCGTGTATAGAATGGGTGCAGTGAATGTATACATATACATATATGCGTTACAATGCGAAATCGGCAAAGTTACTTTTCACAGAAGTAAGGCTTACTACACGAAATAGTAACTCTTCTTTTCGTTGAGTGTAGACAGTCACCAAGTGGTGCAGTGCATCCTACTATTTAAAATTGTTTATCCTACTCTTTTGAAAAGTCAGTTTAACTCACCGAAACACAAAATAGTAATTTTAACAAAATTCACCGACGAAAAGCTGCGTTTCAATTTAAAATAGTTAGAACTACTGGTTTACAGAGTTCTTCTAACGATCTACTTTTTTCCGTGAACCTTCCAATTTCCAACGATACGTTGGTCGGCTCTTTTTCGTAAAGGCGGAAAGTTGGAATCTCAAGCCATGCTTAAGGATCAAGAACAATGGTCGTTGAAAGCGAAGCATATCAAAATAAAACTTATGATATTCAACAACTTAACTTTCTTTTTGCAGAAAAATCAATCAACGTCTCAGTCCTTACGCCTCCATTCGTTGAATATGATACCTTCAGCTCTGCCGTCCTGATGAAGAAACTGTACAACTGCATTTGAAACGAGCTAAGATATTCAATAAAACGCATTTGCATCTGCACCTTTTAACGTATGAAAGTTTTTGAAAAAAGTACTGTTCTTGAGTAAATCGAACATGTTCTATTCATTAAAACAAAAAGAATGGCGAATTACAATTCTACCGTCCTGATGAAGAAACTGTACAATTGCATTTGAGACGAACAGAGATATTAAATAAAACGCGGTTGCATCTGTACCTTTCAACTTATGAGAGGTTTTGAAAATAAAAGTAATGTTTTTGGGTAAATCGGACATGCTCCAGTCATTGGTACCAGTCATTTAGTATGGTAGCGGTCATTGGTACCAGTAGGTGATCCCTCTGCCTCGTATGTAAAATTTCCCGCTCTTCTCAAATCTGGGGTCAAAAGTATGGGTTTCCATTTTGAAAAAACACTTTGACCTTCAAATAACCTTGAAAATCGAGTTCAAGGTCAAGGTCATTGGTACCAGTAGTTTCCCCCCTCTGCCTCTGTAATTGCTTATTAGATATTGCGAAATAAAGTACGAATTGTATTTATCATGATTACTTCAATATTTGTTCCTGATTTTACATTTAATTTTATCCTGAGCTACCGTAAAAATTTTATATTATTCGCACAAATATATATTATTGCAATTCATAATATGAATTGATATTAAAAACAGACGTATTTTCCTTTTCTTGTTTTTATAATTGAAGAAAGTGCGCATCTTACGAAAAAAAATGTTATTATGCATTTCATTGCAACTTATGTCGTTTTTCCATGAATTTAATTTGTTTATGTTCAATGTTATTTTTTACTAATTGAACCAAAAATACGCAACCTAGCGTAAAGTGGTTCTAACAAAATTTTTATAACAAAAAGTTTATAAAAAATTTGTAGATCATTTTTGGTTGAACAACTTTTGTCTATTAATTTTTTTTTCTTCTCTTGTGTGGTTTTTTCCAAAAATTCAATTTTTTTATTTTTAATGCGATTATTTATGATTAAAACAAAAAATAAGATTCTTTAGAAAAATTATTTATGACAAATTCTTAGAGCTCTTTTTTGTGTGAGCAACTTTTGCTTATTAGTTTTGTTTCATAGCTTGTGTCGTTTGTCCAAACATTTAATTCTTTCATTTTTAATTTTATTTTCTAAGATTAAAGCAAAAACTATGGATTCTATCAAAAAGTGATTACCAATAAATTTGTAGATATTTTTTGAATGCACAATTTTTCTCTATTCGTCTTTTTACGTACCTTGCGTTGTTTTTCCAAAGATTTAATTTTTCTATTATTAATTGCTATTTTTTACGAATAAAACAAAAACTACGCATCCTATCAAAAAGTGATCCATAACAAATTTTTTGGGTTCATGGGGTCTCAAAACATGGACATTTGACAAAAACCGGGGGGGGGGGGGCGTAAAATTCTACACAAATCTAATACCTTCTCTGATGAGAATGTAAAAATACGAATCCTGTGAAAAAAATATCCGTTATAAAAACTTTCCATTTTCGAGGGGGAAAAGCGACTTTGCAAAAAATTGCATGAAGGAGAATCTGAATCTGTGATAAAAAATTGGGGTTCCCATTTGAAATTACAGAGTTACCCTAGTCCTGCCTTTTGGGGGGTAGGTCGAGGTAAATTGTTTCAAATTCGCTCTTCCCTCTCGAAAATAAAAAGTTTTTATTACCGATATTTTTTTAATAGGATGCGTATTTTTGAGATATTTTGATGACCCAAGATAAAAAAAAACACCCAGTATATGAAGTAAAAATTATTATATTGTTCCAATGGAAATAATTTTTAAATGCTTTTCGTGTTGTACACTGATTAATTAAGTATTAACTGATTCTATTGAACTTACATTTTCTGGAATTATAGCTTAACAAATTATTGACAAATAAAATTTTCAGAAATGGAAGTGCAAATTTTAGACAAATAAAAAAATTATTTGAACGTTCCAATGAAAATTATAGTTTCAATACTTTCTATGCTGTGAACTAATTGAGTAATTATTAGCTGCTTAATTTTTTTCACAACGTTAAATTACATAAAGATTGAAATTTAATTTTGTTAGATCAAGTAACATGAATTTATTAGTCACTTCAAGGTTATGTAAATGAATATTAGCCACAATTTGTATAATAAAAGTTTGTGATGTTGTGAAATAAGTATCTGAATTTAGATTTCAAAATTATATGTAGTGAGGAGTTCCATCTTTGCGGAACGTAACATATCGCAAATCGATAAGAAAGCGATAGAGTTTACCGATATAGTAAATAGTATGCGGTAAACCCTCTTCGAATAGCTACCAACAACGGAGCGCTCAGGTAGCACAGGTAACACCAGAGTGGGGACTTACCTGGCTACTAGAGGGGTGAGCTATTAAATAGCCGCTACCGAACAAGAAAGAATTGTGCAGGGAAATACATAGGTGTTTACATAACAGTCTTGTTAGCTTGTCCAGACGGCTACAGGGTTGAGATTGTAACCATAAAGGTAGGGAGGCCAACCAAAAAGGTAGGGAGGCCCTAAGTTGGTGACTAGGAGGGGAGGGGTGAGTTTCATATACCCTGAAGAAAAGGTGGGGAGGCCGGGCCTCCATGACCTCCATACAATCTCAGCACTGGACAGCTATGCGACAAGATATAGAGTAGAATGGGGTCAAATAGGTATGGGGGTACAATAGGTATATGGCATTATCTTTGCTATGATATTGCAGAGGTCGCTTGTGTTACGTGAATTAGATACATGGTAGAGAACGTCGTTGACGACTGTCATTTCGGCTGTCACCGTCGATCAGCTGTATTAGTTACGGCGTCGTTTATTTTTTCGCGTGTTGTTCTGCGAAAACGCATTGTCTTTCGTCCTCAGTACAGTACATTTAATCAATGTAAAAAATTGTCAAGTAAGTTTTTTCTTACGTAAAAATTGTTGCTGAACACGAGTTTTCTGTTGGTCTTTCGATATTTTTGGTTTAAACAAAAATACAGACATCAACATGAAACATACGCTTGGGGGCACGATAGGTCAGCCGTTTGGGGGCACTATAGGTCACTACTATAAGCCAGAAAAAAATTAGCCGCTGAAAAAAAAAGAAGAAAGAGAGGCAGCAAAACGGCAGAAACAGTTGGGAAAAGTGCGAAAATTGATCGAAAAAGAGAAGGAAAAGGAATACAAAAAAAATGCTCCGAAGCGCAAACGTGGTCGTCCCGCAGCTAAGCAACCACGTGAGCCGGAATGCACAACTTCCATTCCACACTCTGGCGACGAGGAGGACACAGAAGAACCCTGGCGAAAGTATCGGATAGGAATTCCTTCCGAACCAATCCAAATCATTCCGGAATCTGTATTCGAACCAATCCGAAATTTTTTTTACATTTCGTTCGATCCAAATCGGTCAAAAATTAATTCGACTCAATCCGGTTCAATCCGAACTTCCAGTCCGAATGAATCCGAACCAAATTTTCAATCCGAATGAATCCGAACTCGGATTGACCAAAGACGATTTTCAATCCGAATGAATCCGATTCAATCCGAACTCGCATTCATTCAGATTCATTCAGATTGAAAATCGTTTTTGGTCAATCCGAGTTCGGATTCATTCGGATTAAAAATTTGGTTTGGATTCATTCGGATTGGAAGTTCTGATTGAACCGGATTGAGTCGGATTAATTTTTGACAGATTTGGATCGAACGAAATGTTAAAAAAAATTCGGATTAGTTCGAATTAACTCGGATTGGTTCGGATACAGATTCCGGAATGATCCGGATGATTTCGGATTGGTTCGGAAGGAATTCCTATCCGATACTTTGGCCAGGGGAGTCATTCGCAAGTACAAAACCAGACTCAGCTGCTGAAAAAAACACGTTTTTTAAACATTTCCTTCTGCTGTTTCATGATTTTTCACATCATTTGCCACTTCCTCATTTTCTTACCTGAAAAACGTCAATGGATAACATTTATTATTTGTGTTATTAATTTTTAAATAATCTGCAGCATTCATACTCTTCAAATAAAAGTTGAACCGTTGGTTTTCTAGACGTGTACATTGTTTTATTTAACCTAGAATATAGTGACCTATCGTACCCCCAGATTTTAAAAACATAAAAAAAAAGTACCTTCGCCTTGTTGGATTTAGCTTGAAAAATATTTAGCCAGACATAAAATCATTATTGCCAAAATGTTGCCAGATGTATAACCTTTCCAACGAGTGCTTATTTGTCAAAATCAGTGCAAAAACACCATCGCAGGAGCTCGCCAAAAAAAACTGACCTACTTGACCCCACTCTACTCTACCTATATATATTTATCGATTTTCCTTAGCACGCGTTCGCCAGCTGTAAGGGAAATACCTGCCGAAATTTTAATGTAAGGGGGGATTTAAATCCCGTAAATAAAAATGGTATTTGCCTAATGTTTTCTGCCTTTTCTCTCAATGAGCCATGCTCATTGAGATAATGTTTTTCTCTTCATTTAATTCTGGAATACTGTAAAGTTTGGTTATAGGTAGAAATGATTGAATCCAGTATTCCAAAAGGAGAATAAATTTTCTAATTTTTGTTTCTTGAGTTCTTCTTGGGCAATTACCCATCTCAATTAAGTAATTTTTATTTATAAGCAATTGAATCTCGTTAGGAGATTTGTGTGTAATTCTTCCAGTAGATTCAAGTAGGGAAAATGTGATTCTGCTGAGTAGAATCACCCATTGTGTCACTGGTCATAATGATGACAATTGGTGATTTCTAACATCTCATTAGAGATTGGGTTTAAAATCCAGTATCAGTACACTGAATGTTTCCGTGACTCAATATATTTTCCCTCTTGTCCGGATGAGAAAGCAGACAATCTTTGCGACAACAATAACGCTTCAGTATATACATTTTATCCCCACGTCTCTCCCCCCGCCATCTGAGACTACCGTAAAATCTGTAGGGGGTCTCAAGATTGTACATGCGAAGTTTGGTGACAACTCATGCCCGCGTTTGCATTTGATGCGGCGACGAACGTACGAACACACATTCAATTACTTTAGTGCCGATTGGTCAAAAACTGTGGATATGCAGTGCCTCCTCCCACCTGCCCCCAATACTCTTACGACATGTCCGGGAGCCGGAAGAATATTTGTGCAAAATTTTGGTGCCGATTGGTCAAACATTCTTCAGGGAAGGAAATAGAAAAAATGGGAGATTCCTAAAAATAAAGTTTAAAATATCCTCTTAAAAATACACTAATTTTTTCAAGCCACTTTCCTGAAGCATGCAGAAAGTGAAAGTTGAGAATCGAAAATTGCCCAAAAAAGGAATATAGGTCGATCTTTCTCATATGCTACATGTATATCGACTTAAAATTCAAGTGCACGAATGGTACACAAGTCCTGCAAATCGGTATACAAAGTTCATTGCAATCACCCTGTTGTAACCTTGCAATCACTTCTATCACAATGGAAATCTATATACGGTGTCTCAGTTGTCGGAGGGACGGAAATTTTAATGGAGGTATAGTTTATAGTGTTCTATTGTTCACGCCGGTGGCCACTGATACAACTGTGCACGTTTTTGGCCACATGCACAACTGTGCACAGGCCACCTGTGCACGTTACATTTCGACGTGCGCAGTTGGGAGTCTCTCATCCGTGCACGTGAACCGTAGCTAAGGTACCATCTGTGCACATCAACATTTCGACGTGCACATTTGGGTATCTCCCTTCTGTGCACGTGGACCGTCTGTGAACGTCTCAAATAATACGTTCAGATTTTTAAATTGCAAGTCCACGTGTACAGATGGGAGACTCCCAACTGTGCACGTCTACATTGATGCTATCAGCTTTTCAACTGAAAATTACACGTGCACAAATGGGAGAATCCCAGCTGAGCACGTCTCAATTAATAAGATCATATTTTTCGGTTACAAGTCCAAGTGCACAGTTGGAAGTCTCCCGTCTGTGCACGTGCACACGGAAAAAAATAATCGCTTAAATTTTAAGTGACTATTTTATAACTCCTGGATAGAGAGAAAAGTCTGGTGAGATTTCAGGGAATTTTATTAAATAGTAGAAGAAAAGTCAATTAATTTTTAGAAACAGAGTCACTGGAAAAAGTCTACTAATACTTATGAAAAAGCATTTCAAAAACCAAGCGATCCCTTCTGATAAATAATAAACATTTCTCTAGAGTTTAGGTGACAGTCAAATAATTCTAATGAAATGGGATTCAAGAAAATAGTTTATTAATTATATTAAAGAGTGTATTAGATTTTATTTGATGGTAAACGGCTTTTTATATAACTTGTGAAAAAGAATTTAAGAAATGAGTAATCGAAGAAATGAGAATACGAGCTTATAGAATTCCGTTGACCAGTCACTGGAAACTGTAAAATGAGTAGTGGACGTTTTTCCGTAGCACCGCGCACGTTGCCTGTTTTGCCCGTCGTGCGTTTGTTTGTATGCTTGCGAGCGCTTGTTACTTGTTAGCCAACTTGTGATGTGAAGTTATATATGTACGTTATTAATTATAATAATTCGTATTGTAAACGACAGGGGATTTATTTTCTAATCACGACTGCTTTCTAATTCTTAGTTTTAATAGAAAGAGTTATTTGATTACGTTAAATGAAACTTCATATTGTATTGCATAATATGAGATTCAACGAGATCATTCAAAAGTCTTTAACTAGACTTCGATTCCAATTGAAATTTTAGAGGTCATTCGCTTCCAATTTTGAATGTTTTTTAATTGTAATGACTTAATTGTCGAATCGGGGCAGACTTTGAAGTGTGCTTTTCGAAATTCTTTACTCTAAAATATTGAAATTTAAGAAATTAAATTTAAAGTGAGTAAAAATTTAAATTCCAGTTTAATATCCGAAATTCAAATTTGATCGTGGGATCCTTGCTTTTCTTGATTTCCAAGAATTTCGTAACTAAAACATTGAACTCTTTTCTTGATTGTTATCCTTTTTAATTAAATATAAGTGATATCTGTGAACCTTGAATCATAAAAATATGTCGTTGATATTATTCAACAATTTGTCATTTCTAACTTGTAGTTTTTTATTTGCATTTTCTAAATGAAGTCGAGATATTTGAAAAAAAATCATAAATTAAAAAAACTGTCCGGGATTTAAACTGGTTCACCTTTTAGCAATTACCCATATACTTATATAATTATTCTTCATTATTTAAATAATAAAAAAATACGTGGCAGCATAGAAAAAGATAACGAGGTTTAAAAATTGTTTAAAAACACCATTATTACAATTTTTTACAATTTAAAAAAATTGTATGCCTATTTGAAGCAAGATATTTAGATAAAAGGAATTGAAAAACAACATTTTAGAAAAGTTCATTGAGAAGGGAGTAAGCACACGTACCGAAAAAAACCGTCTATTCACAACGAAATATCAGTACAAATAGACCTTCCAGCTCCCTCTATTCGTACCGATAAAATCCGACTATTTGTACCGACACACAGTGGGATAAAATCAAAAAACGAGGTTCAAAATAACTTGTAGCTGGCAATTCTTAACCGATTTTTGATTTTTTTGTTAGAAAAATTCAGCATCAAATTTTGAAGAGATTTATGTGGCCTGATTTTTGAATTTTTTTTCTAAACTTTTATAATAATGCAAAGAGTGAAGAAAAAGTCGATTTTTTCGTTTTTTTGTTATCTTCGTTAAACAAATTTTTCTATAGTCAGCATTGCCAGACTTTATGCGCAGGCGTAGTTGAAAGCAAAAAAAAAATGACATTGTTAAGTTAATTGTTATAAACAAATTAACTTAACAAATAGTCTACACTATGGATTCTTCGTTTGCAAAGTAAATTTTCGCGTTAACATTACTTGCGTTTATCGAAAAAGTAATACCCGATCATAAAAGTTTGGCATTTGATATTTTTTATCAATTTTATAAACAAATGATATAAACAAATGCCTAGTGTGGACAATTAAAGGCAGAAATAAATCTCTTTTTCTGTTAATTTTTCTCAAACTATATCGCCAGTGATGTTTAATGATGGAAAATTATCTATCTATATTTTATATTATTTTTATAAACAAATTATATAATCAAATGCCTAGTGTGGACATTTAAAGGCAGAAAGAAATAGTTTTTGCTCTTAATTTTTCTCAAATTATGTCGCCAGTGATATTTATTGATGGAAAATTATCATACGATATTTGGTATTATTTTTATAAACAATTTATATAAACAAATGCCCAGTGTGGACATTTAAAGGCAGAAAGAATTTTTTTCCCCTAATCTTCCTTAAATGTTGTCGCCAGTGAGGTTTAAAGATGGAAAATTAACATCCAATATTTTTTATTGATTTTGTGAACAAATTATATAAACAAATTCCCTTTTGTGGATTTTTAAAGGCAGAAAAGATTCGTTTTTGCAACTAGCCTCAAAGTATGCAGCCAGTGATGTAATTGTTTGGTAATTGTTGTTTCTTTCAATTTTCGTAGTGTAGTTTTCTTAGGAATTGTTAAAGATAAGAATTTGTACAACAACAATAAGCATACACTTGCTGTGTATAATAATCCTTTGTCAATTTCTTAAGGTTCCATTGATTAGTCGCGATCAAGTTTTAATTCTTAAGTCTTTAATCTGAAATAAGGAGCTCGAGAGCTTCAGGATCTAGAATACTATCAGAATTCTTCCAATCTATTGTGGCCACACTGGTCATTTGTTTATAAAATTATTAAAAAATATCGGATGATAATTTTCCATCACTAAACATCACTGGTGTCATAATTTAGGGAAATTTAAGAAAAAAAGCGATTTCTTTCGGCCTTTAAATGTCCACACTGGGCATTTGTTTATATAATTTGTTTATGAAATTAATAAGAAATATCGGATGATAATTTTCCATCACTGAACATCACTGGCGATATAATTTGTGAAAAATTAAGAGAAAAAACGATTTCTTTCTACCTTTAATTGTCCACACCAAGCATTTGTTTATATAATTTGTAGACTTTAAAAATATTTAAAGGAAAAAGTTTTTAACCCTTTTCGAAATAAGAAAAATTTAATTATAAATTATTTCTAAATAGAAAATTTTCTATTAAAGTCTATCGGAAATTCAATTTGCCTTACAACTACTCATTAATCATCAGAAAGATTTTTTCTTTAAAGAAACATTGAGTTCGACAACCTTTATTTTGAAGATGGTTGAGGGTCACCATACGACTTGGTACGACGCTGCCTCAAAATACTTGGCCGAGATTTTGTAACCAGCAATATCACACAGCGTCGATAGCGAAATAAGTTAGAGCGCGCGGTAGAATACACGAGTTTAGGTAGTTTAGGTAGGGTTCAAATCCTCAGCGAGTGCGATTTTTCAATGCGTTTAAGCGTGCGATTATATGTGTAAGTGACCAAGTGTGCGAATTGTGTATTAATAATTACGAAAAACGAAGACTATATAAATATTAAATGAAAAAATAATTTTTTTCGCTAGAAAATCTTTATTGGATTTTAATAAACTGTCCCTGAGAATTCTGACCTCTGTTTCAGAGAATACAAAGCACTCGTGTATCGAATTTTCAGTGACTGTCACTTAGACATCGGATTTCTCGTCTAAGAGATTATAAAGCCTTTGCGTACTATATTTTCAGTGATTGTCGCTTAGTATTCCGATCTCTGCCTCTGAGATTATAATGTCTTTGTAGTTTACATTTTCAGCATCTTCCGAACAGATTTTCTATTACTGTTTTGAAAATTCTGTTGAAATATTACATGCTTTTCAGATGCCGATGTATCATTTTCTTGAATACGGAAGGTCGTGAATTTTAATTGACTTTATCTCATATCCAAGACTATAATACAAAGTCACTGGATTTTTGATAAACTATTTTTTTCCGTGCACGGTTGAGAGTCTCCTATCTGTGTACGTGAACCGTTGATATTTTATCATTACTGCAAGCACACCACACGCATACCACCTGTGCAGTCTGAATTTCGACGTGCACAGTTGGAAGCCTCCTATATGTGCACGTAAACCGGCACTAGGGTACCATCTGTGCACATCAAAAATTCGACGTGCACAGTTGACAGTGTCCTATCTGTGCACGTCGAAATGTAGACGTGCACAGACAGGCCTGTGCACAGTTGCGTCTGTGGCCAATAACGTGCACAGTTGTACCAGTGGCCACCGACGTGCACAGATGGGCTCGTGCACAGTTGTCCGTCACCCACTTTGCAGCAGTCCAGTAACTAGTCTTGGATGCCCTGCACTCAATAACGTTCGGGCAGCACCGAACCGAAGCTTGCTTGCATGATACCGTAAGGCAGGGACTGGGAGCGAAATACTGGGCGAGCGCTCCAAGCGTTCCTGACGCACTCCTCGCCTGTTCATATTTTCCCAGTCTTAGGAACTTAGAAGGTCCGTTCGCGCTACCCGACGTAGGAAGAGTCGTGTGGAGAGCAGAGAGGGAATGGTCGTGGCTAGCCGAACACTAGGCAGCTCTCAACGCGTTCGGACCACGCGAACGCGTAGCAAACGGTTAGGCTAGCAGATGTGGACCGACGTCAGAAATCGTGTTCGAGGTTACCACTGCCGGCCATCTACTCTTGCTCCCAGAGAGGTGCTCCCCGTCATGCAGCATCAAACAGCTACACGAGAGCTAATCCGTGATGAGGAGAAGAGTTTCTGCGTCGTGAACGCTCCTTGCACAATATATATATTACACCAGGTGGCGCTGCGTCACATTCTATACAGTTCAATACATAATATCAACTAATATCATTCTTGGGCTTTATTTGAACTTCAATTTTCAATTGTTATATTACATATGATCTGAAACAGTAATAATCATCTATCTTGTTTGAATTATAAACTATTAGTGTTTATATACGAGAACATTTGATGACTGAAGAAATACGGAACAACAAATGTTTTATAAATACAAATACTAAATATTGTCCTCCAAATGAAAACTTATAAGCTTCTCTCAGCATTTCAAGATTTTTTACACATGCTTTTGGTCACTTTCTAATTGTAAACCGATGAATTTAGAAGTACATACAGGCACAATGTTGTAATGGAATTTTTAACTCAATAGGAATTTACAAACTTATATAGTTTTCAACATCTTCAAAAATGAGTTCTCTCTCGTATTCCGTAAAGCAGGATAGACTTGAAGCGTACATAATTCACTCTAATTCATTCAAGAAATGTGTGTTTAAAATTGTTTGAATTATCCATTTTTGAATATAAGTTAGGAAGGGTCTATTTAAATGAATTCAAGTTTGCACTTCAGAGAGACCAAGTGATTTGAATTCCAGAAATTAACATTGGATTTATATGTAATGTATTATCCTCAATTTCAGTATAATGAACTGAATTGAGTGTAATATAGATTCTGTGACACCCAAATTTTAAATATAATTAATGTGTTTAAAACAGTTAATTATATTAAATAAATTGAAAATTTGAATTCAATGTAGATGAAATAAATGTTTGTATGACTTTAATAATTCTACTAAATTCTATTATACATATTTCTCAGAAAATTATATTTTTCAAAGTGTATTGACAGGAATAGCAGTTGCTTCTTTCTAATACTGTTTCTGATATAAGAAAAAGAAGGGAAAATCAGGTATTCACAGGAATTACATTTTTCAATCCTATTCTATTCAAGCCTCCTTACCGGGATTCTGCCCAAGGAGAAAAAGTTTCAACCAAAAAATGAATCTTTCAACCAAGTAGTTTTTAAACAAACTTCTTGAATTTGTAAGCCAAATAGGCGAATTGTCTCGAAAACAGTCGCATTTTCAACCCGATGATGATAATTTTCGACACAACCATAAATCACAAAAACATTCTTCTGCGTTCACTAAAATGATGAATGTTGTGACAGAAACATTGATTTTTAACAAGCAACAATCATTACCTACCAAGTAGATCAATTTTTCAGTAGTATATACTCACATTTTCAAACTTTTTACTAAAATAGATGAATTTTTGACCAAAAATATTTCTTTTGAACAAAGAAATTCACTTGCACACTAACTCTCTAACTCTGAATTAGTAGAGAACTATTAATTAGTAGTAGTTTTCTACTAATTCAAATAGTGACGATGCGTTTACTGGTAATTAGTAAAAATCTACTAATTACATAAGTAAGAATAACTGACCAAATGAATTGGTAACTGTATCTACTAAAGGAATTGGTAATGGTACTACCAAATGAGTTGGTAAATGTATTGCAAGTTACTATTTTAAACGGTAGTTTCAAGTAAATTCAAAAACTGATTTTACTATGAAGAGAATTTTATTGCAGTACAATAATAAACTACTAAAGTCGGATTAGTTACGATTAAAAAAATGTTACTTCAATCTGAGCTGTAAACATGATATAGTAATAACAAACACGAAAATATTAATAACCTCATAACGTTAACAAGTTTTACAAGACAAAAACAATTGCAAAGTCGTAACTGTTTTTTTATCTATAGATAAAACTATTTAGATATAATGCAATAAACGAAAGAATCGCATATAATAATCTTCAAAATATGAAAAATGATTTCCATTTTCTGTAAAAATAGCAACAATGTGTAATATGGTGTCTACCCTAATCCTGAAAAAAAAATTCCCTGACAATTTCAGGTTTCATACAGATATCTCAAGTTTTTTCCATGTATAATTTTTTTGCAGAACGCAACCATTCAAATATTTATCATTTGTTAAAACAATTGACTCTGAATATGTTTACAGTTTCGCAATTTTTTTATACATATTTTTTCAGTTTCGGGGGGTTAAAGTAATATTTTTAATTTAGAAAGCTCTGCCAAATTATATTACAAAATATTCTTAAATATATTGGCACTAATGAATAATCAAATAATAAAATAATATTAAAAACATAATTAACTGTTTCTTGAATTTGTCTCTACGGTCTATGAATTTAAATAATTAATCAAACAATTTTTTATTGTGTCTTCTTCTACTTAAAATTCAGTGCATATTTGGGTAAAATTAATGTGGGTCTTGTATTAAATTAAATTTAAACCGTTTTAAATTCCCAAGAGTTGAAATTTGAACAAAAAATATTAAATTTATACCAAGAAAAGATTGAAACTCAAATGATGAATGTTTGACTGCAATAGATGAATTTGTTATCAACAATATAATGTTTCAAAGAAGAATATTAATTTAGAAATATAATGAATAGTTTTCTATAAAACTTCGTTCTGGAATTTGAAAATTCATTTTTCTTTTGAAATCGATAAAAAACGATTCAAAACTGAAATAACTTGAATAAATTAGGTCCTAGAGCAGCAAATATATATATATATATATATATCAAGACACAAGAGGGTTTCGCCGGCCTGTCGTTGTGATTTCGTCGTTCCCTGTGACCACCCATCTCACGGATGTGAGACGTGGCCATAGGTGTATTTTACCGCGGTTCTCCTGGGGGCTATTGACATTTTCTTTTTAGATGGCAGTTGCTCTTAGTGGTACCCTGCGGTGGTTGTTTAACTTTTTTTTTAATTATATATATATATATATATATATATATCAGGGTGTCTACTCAAATCCTGGAAAAAAGTTCCCTGACAATTCCAGGTTTTTTCCAGGTATCCCAAGTTTTTTCCAGGTATAATTTTTCACAGCATGTAGCCATTCAAATATTTCGCATATTTTAAAACAATCGACTCGGATATGTATACAGTTTTGCGAATTTATTGTAAATAATGTTTTTTTTCAGTTTCTAGGAATTCAATTATTATTACAAGATATTCTTTAATATTTTAACACGAACGAATAATTAAATAATTAAATAATACTAAAAACCTAATTAATCACTTCTTACATTTTTCTCTTAAAGTTCATGAATTTGAATAATAATTCAAACAAATTTTTATTTTATATACTTATACTTAAAATTCAGAGCATATTTTGGTAAAATTAATGTAGGCACTATATATAAATCAATTTGAACCATTTCAATTCTTAACTTTTCAAGTAAAAATGTGGATTTTCAAAAAGATAGATGAATTCTTAACCAAATATTTGAATTTTCAACCAATATTTTTCAAAACAATACATTGATTCTCAATTCAAAAATTGAATTTTTAACTGAAAAAGATCAATTTTCAAACAAATAGCTGCATTTTGAACAAAAAACATCAGTTTTCAACAAAAATGAAAAAGTTAAATTTTCAGTTAAAAAAATGAATTTTCCAGAAAAAAAACAGATTTATTTAAAAAAAAAATTTAATTTAATTTTCAACCAAGTAGTTTTATTTTCAAGCAAAAAGATAAATTTTCAACTAAAATGATGAATACTTAGCTGGAATACTTGAATTTTAAACCAAGAAAATGAATTTTCTACCACAGACGATTTTTCAACAAAATACATGAATTTTCAACTGAAATATTATTATTATATTATATTATATACCATTAAGCCATTTCCCTTTCGGCGAGCCTCTAGGGGTAGGCGTGACACTACCCGATTCGGGTAGTGTTCCTAGGTGGATAGTTTCTTGTAGTAAATAACTACAAGTGTGGACTCACCACAACCACACCCGCTAACAGCAACGCAGTAGTATTATCCCGAACGGTCACGCATCCAAGTACTAACCGCGCCCAAAACTGCTTAACTTCAGTGATCTAACGGGAACTGGTGTTTCCAGCGTGGTATGGCCGTTGGCCATAGCATTAAATCAATAAAATGATCAATCTTTAACTGAAATAGTTGATTTTTTAACCAAAAAGATGAAAAAACTAATTTGCAACAAAAATAAAACTAATGGTCAACAACATTGTTACATTTTCAAACAAAGTGATGAATCTTCAACTGGAATAATTGAATTTCCAACCAAAAAGATTAATTATCTACCAAAAACGCGATTTAAAAAAAAATACATCAGTTCACAATGAAACAGTTGAATTTTCAACTAAAGACGATCAATTTTCGAACAAATAGCTGAATATTGAACTAAAAAAGATCAGTTTTTAGCAAAAAATGAAATAGTTACATTTTCATTTGGAAGAAATTAATTTTCAACACAAAAAAAATTATTTTAAAAACAAATTCAATTTAACTTTCAACCAAGTAGTTTTATTTTTGAGAAAAAAGATCAATTTTCAACTAAAATTATGAATACTTAGCTGGAATACATGAATTGTAAACCAAGAGAATGAATTTTCTACGATAAAAACGATTTTTCAACAAAATACATTAATTTTCAACGGAAATGATGAATCTTTAACTGGAATAGTTGATTTTTTAAACAAAAAGAAGAATTTTCAACCTAGAAGATTAATTTTTACTAAATGAGACGAATTTTCAATAAAATACATTAATTTTAAATTGAAAAGATGAATTGTCAATCGACAATTGAATAGCTAAACTTTCGCTTAAAAATTAATGTTTAACATTAAATTACAAACAAGAAGATTAATTTTCAATCCAGAAGATTAATTTCTACTAAAAAAGTGAAAATTTTAAAAAAAATAATAAATAATGAAATAATAATAGAATGAAAAAATAATAAAAATAGTAAAAAAGATAATTTTTCAACTAAATATTGAATAGTAACATTTTCAATAACAAAAATAATTTTGAACAAGAAGAATACAAACAAATTTTCAACAAAATAGTTAAAGTTGCAAGAGGAATAGTTAAATTTTCAGTAAAAAAATTAATTTCCAGCCAAAGAAAAAACGAATTTCTAACAAAATAGTTCATTTTTCAACCAAGGAGATGAACTTTCAATTAAAATGATGAATCTTTAAAACAAAAAATTAATTTTTAACAAAAGGGTAACTCTCAAACAAGTAATTAAATCTTCTTTCAGAAAATATGAACTCGGAACGAAAAATGTGGTAGCTGATATTTCAACCAGAAAAGATTACAATTTTTAATAAAAAATAATGGAATTCAACCAAAAAGATCGAATTTTCAACCAAATAGATGAATATAGTAATAGAGAGCTATACTTTTACAAATGAAGAATAATTTTCATTCAATTCAATACTGTAATTTTTAAAAAGGTAGGCAACCTCTTAAAAATTTCCCTGACTTTAAAAACAATTCCCTGACATTTCCAGGTTTTTCCAGGTATATAAAAATTCCCTGACAATTCCAGGTTTTCCAGGA
>CAKNXH010001810.1:79516-90688 GCA_932178445.1 Andricus quercusramuli
AAATTCAGAAAGATGAATTTTCCACCAAGAGGTTACTTTTTAACCAGACCAGGTGACCAGGTTGTTTTTCCTTTACAGTCTCTTCTTATTTTGTTCATAATTCTACTATTGTATTTATGTTGAAAAATTCATCTATTTTGGTTGAAAAATCTACTATTTGTTACGAAATTTAACCTTTTTCTTAAGATGTCTCCTTTTTGGTTGAATTTGACTATTTCTCATTCAAATTCAAAATATTTTTTGTCTAAGATGTACATACATACATAAGATGATACATACATACATACATACATACATACATACATGCATACATACATACATACATACATATAATGTAATAATATAAAGTGCAGTGTTGTTGCTGCTCGAGGACCTAATTTATTGAAGTTATTTCAGTTTTGAATCGTTTTTTATCGATTTCAAAAGTAAAATGAATTTTCAAATTACAGAACGAAGTTTTTTGTTTAACTGTTTATTATACATATTCCGCAACACAATGCAAAAGGTTTCATCAAAATCTGTCGAAAGTTCATGGCTTGTTCCTGCCGCGTTTCTGGACGGGGAGCACAGCCAGATACATGGGTCTGGCTGTTATTCGCGGCCAGATACGCGGCTCGAGCAACCCAAGCGAGCAAGGCGAGAAAGGCGAAGTCCCTGTTCTCCACAGCAATTCGCTTGCGTTGAAGAGTACAGCGGTAGACACTTCAGTTTCTCCTAGCCTGGAAGCTGGGCAACAGTAGGTCGACGCTAATAAGTCCCCGTGATGAATTTTACACGAAAGAAGATGATTTTTACACCAAATGTTTAAATTTTCAAACAAAGAGATGAATTCTCAACCAGAAAATTGCAAAAAAGTATCATCGGAAAATAATAATTATTGTTATTACTATTATATAGTGATGTTTCGATAATCAATTTCTTATAAGTTTTTGGCGATTAGTTTTATTCCTATAATTCCTATGATTCGTATAATGACGAAAAAAGTGAAGGAAATTCATGATAGAGAAATCATTATAGGCGTATTATATATATTTATATATATTGTCCTACAAAACTTTTTCGTAATGGAATAGTAGAATTTTCAACCTACAAATATGAATGTTGAAGCAAGTACTTCAATTGTAAGTTGCAAAATGTATTTAAATAAAAAATTCAACAAAAAATTTCAAGTTTCAACGACATAAACGTGTCTCCAACAGGTTTGTCCCAAAATGCATTGGAAATTTTTTTTTCAATTTTTATGGGGACACACATTACAATTTATTATTGTCTTTAGCAATTTTCTCCTAGAATTGAGTTAAAAATACGCAGTTTAAAAAAAAATGTCCCACTTGTTGTCCAATTTTAAATTACAGGAAAGTGATAGTTGATCAATGTTAACAGGAGTGATTGTTAATAATTATTGTTATTGTTATCATTGTTATTAATTGTTACTATCAATGTTAATAATATTCACTTCGAAAAAATCCTACAAAGTTGTAGTTGAAACACAAAAATTCACTTATAGTTAAATTTTCAATTAGGATAAGCTAAACAATTAACTGGAGTCAAGTAAATTAATTCTGTGAACAATTTGTTATCACTATTATTAATATTATATTTCAATAATGCTAGAAAGATGCGGGTTTTTCTGAAATTTCTGGCTTTTTGATTATGAACAAATAATAATTCAACCACAACAAAAATGATTTTTGGAATGGAATTCAATACCAATTCAAACAATATTATTAACAATGATAATAAATTGTTTAAACAATTATGTTGTTAACTTGAAGTCATTATTACTTCACTCCAAATGAAAATTCGACAAAAAGTCAGAAATTTGGAGAGAAAAGCATCTTTTTAGCATTATTCAAATATAATGTTATTATCAATCAGGATGAATTGTTTAAACAATTAACTTTCGAGACTCTAATCAATCAGTTAACTTATCTTAATTGAAAATTTGACTAAAAGTGATTTATTAATTATTATATTATATTGAAATTAATATTATATTATTAACATTAATGATAGATTGTCTAAACAATCACTTTTGTCAACATTGATGAACTGTCACTGCCCTCTAATTAAACATTGGACAAGAAATTGAAAATTTGTGGAAATACCGCGTCTTTCTAAATCCATTCTATGAGAAAATTGCTAAAAACAATAATAAATTGTTTAAAAAAGTTATGTGAACATCTAATCGTCAGTATGAGATGGTCTTTCATGTGTCAGAAATAAATTTCACTGAAAAACCGTAAAGACAGTCATAACTACCGCGACAAACTTCGCAAAATCCATTTTTTCACTTATGGGATTTCTTTGGGACCCTGTCACACAGACTTATAGTGTTGGTATTTTAAAAGTCATATTTTATTCATATTCTATGGCTAATTGTGAAGAGAAATGTTGAGTTTCAACTCGATTAAGATAATATTGAGGATTGTGAATAAGATTTACAAAAACAGTATTTTTTTCTTACTGGAAATACATGTTAAAGTTCATTTTTTAAAACCAAAAAAGTGGATTTATTTTCCTTTGGTTTGGAACAAATTTGTGGTGTGTCCCCATACAAATTCTACATAAAATTGTTTGGTCCACCCTAATCTGCAACCAAAAGAAGTTAATCTTTAACAGTATAGTAACATTTTCAACAAAATAGTTAAATTTGCAACAAACATATATGACTTCTCAAGAAGAAGAGTATTAATGGAAATATTTAAAACAAAAATGTTCTAATTGTAAATCAAAAGCAGTCAAATTCATCGAACAACGACCAATCATCAAGAAAATAGTTGGATCTTCAACAGAAACAGATCAATGTTTAGCCAAACAGTTCCATTTTCAATTAAAAAGATACATACAGATGAATTTTTAAGATAGTTGTTAACATTTTAACCAAATGATTGAATTTTCAACCCTAAAAGATGATTTTTCAACAAAAATGGTCGTAGTTGATATTTCAACTGGTAAAGATGTAATATTACATCAAGCCAAGTTCAATTCAACCAAGAAAGATAAATTTTCAGCAATAGATATACATTTTATATGCCAAAAATCCATGTCCATTTTCTCCGTGAGGAGCTGGTGAGGAGCTGAAAAAGCTGCTCAACTCACGGCGGGATTCGTATAGCGTCCACTTTTGCGGAGAGTTCTCCGGCATCCCGTGTCAACTCCTTTCCTTCGATATCACACAACACGCCTTGCGGCGTTTGACTCGACAGAGTTGGGCATAACGCACTGCAAAGCGTTAACGTTCAACGCATGTCCATGTCATACCTCAAGAAGAGGCGAACGCCACAGCTGGCCACAGACCCCTTACGGGTCTGGGACGGGACCCACCAAGAAAATGTTTTCAGTCCCCTCAACGCGATTCATGGCGTCGCGTTAACTCGTTCAACTCATAGGCGGAGGAGACAAGATGCAGACCTGCTATATTCTCCTCTCTGCCTAGAGAAGAGAAAAGTGGCGAGCGTCACCTTGCTCCCTATCCCTGCCGTAAGGACGTTTAGTGCCTCTGACTTTGGCATCCAAAATACCAGATTGCTGCGTTGGAAACCCGAGTTAAATTCTCGGCAACTACGTTTTTGCATCTAACTCGACTTTTTCTGTTTCAGCAAATAAATTTTCATAATTTAATGTTTAAAACTTACAGAATATATGTATGTATGATATTTCAATGTAAGTGTATAAAATGAAAAGTTACTATATAAACCCGCTAACAGCCGCCGCTCTGTGTCCTTGTAAAATCTTTCTGACCAATCATTATTCACTGTTGCGAGTACAAGAACGATTCCTATCCTGGACTGGACTCCATACAGTGCGCTACAGGAGTCAAACCGTCGACAAGCTGTAATCTCTTCAGTTGCCTAGGGAAATTAATGTCGCGATTGCAATTAAATCAATAACCTAATTTTAATCTCGAATTTATCCTACAACGCTAGTTCAGTAATGAAAAACCTCGACTACCAGCACTAAAGGCCCATTTTTTTACTTCCAACAATCTTTTCTCTATTTTAAAACGAAATTTCTTTCCTTACTAAATTTTCATTTTTTCAAATTTTACGTTCAAATTTCTGATAGACGGCTAAAATATTCTATGGTATTTTTCAGAATATAATGTTTATAAGTTTAATTTTATAATTGAGCACACGTTTCCTATTTTAATTTTGTATTCCTCATCTTTTCAAATTCCATGTCCTTATTCTTGAAAATTTTCACATTTATTGTCCGTGAATGATGAAGAGAAATCCCAGGCTTTGCCCAATATGTCAAGGCACACGCTCTTATCAGATCACTTGATTGCATTATAATAATGAGTCCGTGACTGATAATATACAACGGGACAGCCTCGTGCATACTATTGAAAAAATTCATCTCTAATAAAAAATGCCTTCGACATATTGCGCTGAAACCATCTTGAGCCTGAGACATCCATTTATAATTAATCCTAACCCTAGGGTTATATACTTGTTTTAAAGTTCAGTATAGTTCGGAATTCAGCACGTTCGCCACGAATTCGGCGAGCCGATTGGATATTTTTGTGCACGACGGTAACTCTCTTGGCGTGAATAGCGCATAAGTTGGTATCTTTTGTTCCTAATTTAACTCTACCGAAGGTGTTTTGGTGTTGTCAACTATATACAGGGAAATGGCGAATTTTCAGGGCTGTAGCGCGGGGACTGAGAAGCATTGAGGGGTGCGATCAGGGCCGGCTTAACCAATAGGCTATTGTAGGCTATAGCCCAGGGGCGCCATGAAGTTGAGGCGGGCGCTTTTTGGGAAATTTAGGTATAGTTAAAGGAGTGCAATGTAAATCAGGGGAAAACCAGCTTTGGAATTCTACGAAATATGGTTCATTGTTCATTTGAAAAATCTAAACCTTCTTTGCTTTCGAACTTTCGACGGTCTGAGGATTAACGAGGACCAAAGGTTTTTTTATAATTTTATGGACTCATAAAGAGATTAGAAGAAGGTGTTTTTAGATTCGGGTACATGATGAGTCGGATTGATAACCAGGATCTGTAGTCCGAAACGACTCCAGGTGTACCTATGGAATAGCGATTTCACTGCATATTTACCTGAAATTAGGTAAGTATACAAATATACAATACATTTGTCATCGAGCTAGGACCTTTGAGTATTTGAGAACTCATTTCACGTCTTTCTTCATCAGTGGAGGAGGATGCATAATTTCTACTTCAGTTGTAACTTCGACTAGCTATTAGTAAGTTGTGGTGCTTTGATCGAAGTGAAAAAGACTTTTCAAAAACAAAATATTTAGTATATTAGAAGGAAGGAAGCAAGGACGAACGGAGGACACACACGAGAGACACATTCTTAACTTATTGTACGCACACAAACATAATATGATTCTATAGCCTAACCTAACGTATATATATACATGGTATAGTGCACGCAACGCACTTCCCAACGCAGAATATCGCACGCTGAGGATATTGGCCGAAGTGGTCCTTATATACTAACCAAGAAAATTCTCACCGCTTGCGAGAAACGACCAGTGCCGGACCCAAAATTTTTGGTCAACATTTTTGGTCAAAAATATTTGAACATAGTATTAAATATTTGATGTCGAAATGTTGTACGTTTTACCATATCGCTCAAAACAAAACATACAAAAATTATAAGAAAATGTTAAAAAAATGTATGGGTAAAAATTCCAACATATATGCGTAGATTGAAAATAGTGTAGCAATGACTGAAGTAAATACTAATATGAATAAAAAGTAAAACTTGGAAAAAAACTTCTAATTAAAACTTTGCCAGAACAAATATATACTTTGATGTTCAAAAAAACATGAAAACAATTTTGGGAAAAATTTATTTTTTCGACCTTTTGAATTTTCAATTTTTTACCTTAAAACTAATAATTTTAAAATGTGGTAGCCGCTAGACCGGTAAATGTCCAGGATTTTTTTAAACCCGGAAAACCGGAAAGTGGCAAATTTAGTAGTTAAACAAGTGTTAACGTTCGATTGAAACTTTTAAAACTATTTTCAATTTTTAAATAATTTAAAGTGAATAGACTCATAATTAAACTCTTTTATTTAATTTCAAATTACACGCGTTCAAATATTGTTTCAGTTTTAAATATTCCATTTTTAACCCATTGCGAATTGAAATTTTTTAATTAAAAAAGGCATTTTCAAAATATCTAGCAGTATTGGGCTGTTTATTTAAAATAAGCAATGACATATAAACCAAATATTCTAAATTCAACAATTTGAAAGTGAATTGTTTCAAATATAAAGTCTTAAATCGTTGAGTGCAAAGTTTAACCTTTCAAGGTAAGAGTTTTAATTGTTTCATTTTGTTGAATTTTGACACTGCAAGTGACATTTTTAATTTATAAATAACAACTGACCAATTATTTATTGCAAACGACTTCAAATTAAAAATTTTATTTTAAACCATCAATTGAAAAATGTTTAATTTTTAATGTTTCTAATCAAAAATGTCTTCAAAATTATATAATTTTCAAAATTTAAAAATGTATTGATTCATTCTTCCATTTAGAGCATGGAAAATAAAAACGTGGATTTATATGTCATTTCATTTAAATTATTCCATTGAATAATATTGAGGGCTTCCTTTTTATACGCATAAAGTATTCAGCGTTTGAATGAAAACAATTTTAAGCTTCAATGCCAATAGTTTATAATTCAAAACTCAGGACGATAATACGATCAGGAATTTACTAGAGAAAATCAAAAAAATCTTTCACTTTTATTCTGGCATCAGTAGACGGATTTCACACTTTTTAAATTTGAAATTGTAAACTTAAAAAATTGAATTCTTTTAAAAGATTGTTTAATTTTAAACATAATCATAATAAATCATGCATTAAATGTTTTAATTTCAAAAGTTTAAATGTGAGACGATATAATTATAAAAGTTTCTATTAATGTTCAGTGTAGCACGATCCATTTTTAATGTAAAAATATATTTCTTTCTATAGTAATGGACTTGTAAAAAAAAATATATTTGTCTTGAATAAAAGAAAATTCAGTTTACAGATTAAGACAACAATCATTATTATTTCATTTGAACTGAAATATAATTTTCAGTTTCGAAAATATTTTTAATACAAAAAATTTAATTTTTGGGAATTGGAAATGATTTTTAGAAAGTAGCGTATCAAGACACTGAATTTAAAAATCAGTTAAAACCAATTCCTCTACTTTCCAAAAGGTTCAAGATATGAAATGAAACAAATTTTGTATGGAAAACTCTTGTTAATACATTTACAAAAATAGGTACTCAAACCTATTGAATAAATAATACTGGAAAAATCCACTATATGCGCGCACTAATTAACCTTTCTGTAGAGAAAAAAAACTAGGTTTATTCTCCAGGAAGGTGAAGGATACATTCTTCTATAGATTTCACAGAAAATCTTATTAGATTCGAGAACATTGTATATGATTTAAAGAAGTTCCTCTAATGATAGTGAAAAATATTCTAGTAAATTGAATATAAATGTCACAAGTGTTTTGAATTTACATAAAATTATTATGAAAAGCAGATTATTTTTTACATTCACAAAGTAAGACTTGCTACGTGCAACATAATCCGAAACCTAACTTTCAAGATTTTTATAACATTTAATTCATTGAATATTATATTCATTCATTTAATATTATAATATATCACTTTAGTGACTTTTCTTTCAAAAAAATTAAAACAAAGATTCCAAAGGTTAACGACATTATTAAATTCAGATCTACACCAATTTCCTAGTTTTTTTTCAAAACCACTGAATTCAACGGATTTTATTTAAATTTTCAATTTTTGAAATTCAATTTGAAGGTTTTTAAATTCACCTCAAATTCTATGAATTTTGTCAGATTTTTATTCACTAATTATATTTTACTAATTCTATGTGGGTT
Source organism: Andricus quercusramuli (assembly GCA_932178445.1). NCBI lineage: Eukaryota > Metazoa > Arthropoda > Insecta > Hymenoptera > Cynipidae > Andricus > Andricus quercusramuli. The sequence continues at coordinate 87,412 of CAKNXH010001810.1, forward strand.
TCTAATATTTTTTGGGATGAATAACTCTGAAGAAGAAAAATAGAAAAAATCTGGGATATATAGCTTATTTAATTATTAAAACAGCTCCTGATCTAATAATCCTGTCAATTGTATTAACATTTTACTGAAATTGTGTAAGTCTACTCCTTCCAAAACTACTTCTATATACTACTGAAAATATTAAGTCTAACTACTATGCGATAACTTTATTTTTATTACATCAGTAAAATTGTTTATTTTGTGCTGTAAAGGTTGAAAACAATTTAAATAAATTATTCAAAACGTTCAAGCATTTTCAAGCTTCGACGATGTCAAAATAACGAACTATTATACATTTTTGGTTTTAGGAAGTCACCTCATTTACAGAATTCATTAATGAAGGACTTTTCTCAGTAAATTTTTAATTAATTAGATTTTTTGTCAAGAAAATTAAATTTAAAAATATTTTTAATTTAGATACAACGCTGTGTTGAATAACGAGAGTTAGCTTCGTTACCAAAGTCGTACACAATTTTAAAACCTCACGTGAGCAATTGTTTATGAATTTTCAAAGTAATTAGTTTGAAATATAAAAAAAACTGGAACCAATGCGAAATGTACAAGGTGATTCCATTGATTTTTTGTTTTTGTAATTTTGATTATTGATTATTTATTGAATCTCGCTGATACGATGACGGGACGCACATCAGTGACACACACTGACGCAACACTACTGTCGTGTCGCAACTGTGTTTGCGACACACATATGTGCAGCGCGCCGCCACGTCCATGTATTCCAAAACACAGTAGAGTTCTGTAATTTTAAGCGTCCGAGAACCGTGGTTCTCACAGCACAGATGTAGTTTCTCTTCAACTTATTCGTAATAATCATTTTGAACTTTTACGGCACCGATTTTTAGTACTTATTATCAGTTCTGTAATTATGACCCAACAGTTCGAAATGATTTACAGAACAGTTATTGTTAATTCACCGAATTTTTCTCATATCCGCCACAACGTAACCAGTTCAGTAATTCCTCCAGTACAAATTTTTTCCGTGTAGCATACAATCAAATATAACAGAAGAGTTAAATGTTTCATCAAAAACGAATGAACCGAACGAATTTGTTCTCGCAGCAGCATCATCATCAACTATATCAACTGCTTGAATACAAAAGGATACAAATATTGATATGTACAAAATTGTATATTATTGATCAAATATATTCCTCGTTCTTCCGCTAAATATTATTGATTTCTCCAAGTTTAGAGAAAAATATATTCTATTTGCGAAACCCAGTTTTTTCACATATATGACCAATTGCGGAAGTTGATAAGCATTAGAAAAGATTTTTGCAAGGAATCTATTCACATTGAGTCATATAATGAGCAACCTAAGAAAATTTTTGTGTATAATAAAGGAAAATACAAAGATACGTTTCATTACACACCAGCAGTAAATGCATGCGCTCAAATCGCGCATTCACTTCTCTGGATTTGTATTTCCTAACATGGAAACTATAAACAATTTGAAAATTCATTCTTAAACCAGCTTTTGGATATTATGTTTGAATTTTTTTTAACAATAATTAATGATGTCGAACTGATATCGTTGAATTATATAATTTCTAAGTCGAAGCGCTTAAAATTAGTCAACTTTATTTTAAATTGGAGAATCACGAAATTATTATATATTATTTTGGAAATTGGATTATTTAAAATTCAAAGGAGTTGAAATTTTATTATTCATAATTAAAAGCATTCAAAATTAAATAATTAAAAATTGGAGAGTTTTGAATTTAAATAATATTAAATTAAGAGCAATTAAAATTTGAAAATTTGAAATTGAAAAACCTTTTCTACTTCACAAGTTTTGAAACTTAAGCGAATGCGAAATTTATTTGAAATTAAAAAATATTTTAGTCAACAAAAATTGTGTTAAAAAAACTTTTTTGTACACAAACCTTTTGATGTTTCAATTATTTATAGTAAATTAAAATCACTTAAAAATTGATAACATTTAAATTGCTAATCATACAATTTTCTGAAATTCAACCAATTCGATTTTAATTGCAAAATTAAAACCTTTGAGAGGGAAAAAACAAAAATTCAGCTTTCAACATGAAAATTTGGAATTTTGAAATTGTAACCATTCTGAGTACTTCTTTATTATTATTCATTCTTGACAATTTCCAGTCAAATATTTTTCAATTTGAAATTATTTATTTGTGTGAATCTTAAAAAAAAATCGGAAAATTTCAAGATATTACATTGAAAATTAAAAATTAAAAAATATTACAAAACAAGATTGCTTTAGTATGATTCCAATTCTGGAAATTGTACAGTTTTAAGCTTTTCAATTCGATGTTACTTTATATTTACATATAAACTTATTAAATTCAAAATTATCAGTGTTTCTAGTAAGAAATTTCAAAATATTTAATAGCGGAATCGTCCTGACATTTTGGACAGATGTATAGAAAAATTGCTACTTAAAATATTCTCATTGCGCGTTGTCATTTTTCATTTTGAATACATAGGTAATTTCCAAAAATAATAAATTTTTTCTAAAATCATCTCAGTGAAGTTCTGACATAAAAGCACAATTTAAAAAGTTTAACAATTTGAGGCGACTTTCTTTAGAAATGATAAATGAAAAAGTACACAAAATGTCTTGTCACTCACCTGTCCCTAACTGCAAAATTGAAGTAAATAATGGCTAAATAATATTAACACCATTTAAGAAATATTTGTTTTCCACAGATATCGCTTATATTGAGCTGAGAAAGATAAGAATATTAGATAGTTTTAGAATACTTGTTATTTATATGTATATATTAATATTATGTATACACGTATGTATGTATTTAAATTAAATTTCATTCGAGAGGTAAAGTGAAAAAGCAAGTCGAAATTTGTGTGATAATGAAACGAATTAAAAAATCAATTACGTCGTTTTCTTTAAATGAAGAAATACAATTTCAGTATTTCAATAGAATCGGGGGGAGAGGGGGTAGCATAGGGGCGCCAATTTACTAAATAGCCTACGGGCGCTATTTTGCTTCAGCCGGCCCTGAGCCTACGTAAAAGTAACATGGAGTTTTCCTCGGAGTATTTTTCTCGGAAATGGTACAAGATATTATAAACTCATAAGAGAACTTTTTGTAGAACTTTTTTAAATGTGCAAACTATTTTTGCAACATTTTTTTGCATCTGATGTTGTTTTCAAGAAAAATGCGAATATTCGATTTTATGGAAAATAAATCGCGTGCGTCCTAAACTATGACCCAAGACAGAT